>OY728143.1:272207784-272807784 GCA_963277665.1 Viscum album
TAGTTTTAACTCTTAGTTAATTAGTTTGACATTTACCATGTTACTTTGTATTTTTATATTATATAGTTAATAAACTAACTATATACATCCAAGAGACCCCCAAGTGGTCCATTAATGATACACCTATAATGATATAAGTATCTTGGCCTAACCTTAGATTTTTAGGAATTTAATATCAATTAATAATATAATATTGTTTTTAAAAACTCTTTTATGTCAATTTTGACACTATTCAAATGTTGATTTTTGTGAAACTCATAACCGAATTATTACTTATAAAAAAGTCAATTAACTCCATCCTAATATTCCATATTATCCTAGAAAATTATTTTAATTCATTAAAAGTCTCAAATTATATTTATTTGGGTATTTAAAATATTAATTAATTTAAATATTCACTATTATGGTAATTACTGCATCATCATTATGTCATAAATAAATTACATTATTTAATGTCAAAAAATTATAAATAAAATTTCATTATTTAGGAAATATTATTATCTTTCTAATGAATATTTACAATTGAATATATCTTATGTATAACCCTATATTACAAATGTTTTAGTAAATAAACTTTGATTTTAACTTTTTAAACTCTTCTTTGAATTAAATAATAATAAATGTCCTAATCTAATCCAAGTGGACCTAAATGATAATATTTTATTCCTAAGGTTGTTTTTGGTCGAGATACACTTGTCCAATAGAATTAGGAAATGTGTTAGGGTAATATTAATATAATTTTTACCCTTAATTACCCTATTTACTTTTAACCGTGGTAAATAAAAGCAAAAAGTTACTATTCACCAAAAATTATTTTCATCTCATTGAACCACATTTTACTTCTTGATATTAACCGTGTATTTAGGAGTTTAGAAATTCCAATCACAGAAGCGGTAAAATTATATTTTATGAAAAATTCAGTTTTTTAACTACCACTTAGTAGTTTCACTATTCATAAAAAATTGAAGTTTTTCAGAACAATGCCAAAATTTCACCCTAAGATATAATTGATATTCCGAATTCAAAAATGATTTCTATTTTACAAAATTCCAAACATATAAGTTGCATTAATTAATTTTATAATTAATTCCCACTGTCACAACAAATAGCGTGTTTTTAAGAAATAATATATATCAAAAGATTGACAATTGTTTATGTCCAATTTCAAAGTGAAATTAATTATAATGAACACCATTGGATAAAATGGTAAAAATATATTCTAATTATAATTTAAAACCACTCAAATTCATAATTTATCACTATTAATTATTTTGATTAAAAAAGTTGTTTTTAATTAAAATTTAGTAATTTTCACTATTCATCAAAATATGAAAGTTATCCGAAAAGTACCAAAATTTCACCTTAGGATAAATTCGATACTCCGAATCCAAAAATGAAGTCCATTTTGAAATATAAAATATATATAATTTCAAAAAGTAGGTCTTACTATTCATAACGGCTAGTTTGATTGGTTGTGGTGTGTGTTAGAACTCGAAGTTGCGTACAACACACGCTACTGTATCATTCAAAGGAAAGCATACCGTGGAAGCTTGGGATGATTCATTTTAAATTTTTGATGTCCCCATTTATTCAAAAAGTTTAAAATATTGTATTTAAAAAGGGTTCACTATTAAAAGTTGGTAAAAGTGGAATACTGAAAATGAATTTGTTCTTACATTATGTCTAAGAAACTCATAATATGGATTCTAAAATTATAAGGATTATATAAAGTTTAAAATTTAGTTAATACTATTTATAACCTCTTTTGAAAGGCTTTTTGGTAAGTCATAGTGCAATTTAATAGCGTGTAGTGCAAGTTATTGAATTATTTTGAAGAAATAACACACTATGAATTCTTGGGGTGTTACAGTCCATGTTTTCAAAATGATTTTAAGGATTTATTTATATGGACATGAAGGTTTTGAAATGATATTTCTTTTAAAAACTTTCAAAGTGGTATGGGACACTTTGATTAAAAAATCTCTTTTAAATTACTTCCTTTATAAATGTGTGACTTTTCAATGATTTCGAGAAAAGAGATATTTCTCTCAAATAATCTTGATTTAATCTATGTCAACTTCATTTGATGGATTTTAAGCTTATTTTAAGTTGATTTATTATGATAAAAAACTTTTGTATTGTATTGAAGGTTTTGTGATATGTTTGACTGTGGATGTGCTATTTTTATACCATTCATAGTTTATAGTGAAAGTATTGACATTTTTTATGCTAGTTTTAATACGAATGTTTATGTTATGTTTAAACCTTTTCATATGGGAATGCATTGGACTTAATATGTGACGGGTGGAGCCTGCTATAGCTCCTCGATGCATCGGTAGGTCTCATGAGACAAACTAGTGTCTTGGCACAAGGCCTTGGAAAAATATTATTTGTAGTCTTGGCACGAGGCCTTGGCTATGTGGTTATGATAGTCTGACATTATGCATTCCATCATTATGAAAGTGGTTACTGATATTGCATGTGATTATTCGATTAGTAGAATATCCATGTGAATAAGAAAATGGCATTGTTTCATTTTATTTTTTCCATACTATGTTGAAGTTCAAGTTTAAAAGGATTTTGTTTTAGTTATACATTTCCTTAAATGTTTACTCTTATTTATGAAAGTTTCCACTTTATTGTTATCCTTACTGGGCATTTGAGCTCACCCCTTTTCTATGTTTTAATTTCCCAGGGTATGAGGAAGTAAATTATGAATGACCTGCAGGGATAGTATGAGGGGATAAGAGTGTGGTCTATGAAGAAAACATGTTGTTGTAGTTTTCATTTTTATGTTGTAATGTAAGACTTATGAATATATCTAGTGTTTCCAAGGCTACTAAACCAATCGGTCTTTCGAGATTTGATCTTTCTTGTGATCATGCCAATGTTATGTAATAATGCACCGACTCTGGGTAACTGGGGTCGGGGCGTTACATAAATATTATCACACTTCCAAGTCGGCACTAGAAGTGGTTGGAGGAAACCTAAAGGTCTATGGTGATAGACTTTAACCCATTGGCAGGTATAGTAATGAGATACAAAGTTAGTGATGTCCCATATCATAACTGTCTATCATAATCATCATCACATGTCATATAACATCTTTTAGGTTCTAGGGTGCACAACCCACTGGGAACTATTATAGTCCCCCATCCTGACCATTATCACAAGAAAAGGTACAAAAAGATGGTTTTAAAAACATAATATTCTCTTTGTAGAAAAGGATCATTCACCAATAGTCTCACCACCACAAATAGAGTCCCTAATTCTATAGAATTTTCATCAAATTTATGATATTGAAGAATCACCTCAAGAAGAGGGTAGTCATCTATACGATCTCCAAAAAAAACATCAAAATCAGTCTCTAAATATCCCAATTGAAAATAAGTAATGGGATCAATCATTTTCCACACTTATGATGATTATTTCATAGTTTGGATCAGAATTTTCCTACTCAAAGTGTCAGCAATGATATTCCTCTTTCTATACGTGTAGGTAATGTTGAAATTAAAATACTATGGGTACTCCACCCAATGCCACCACTATAGGTTCAAATATTTTATATAGAATATATAAAAAAAGATTTGTGGTATGAATAAAAGGTAAAACCTTCTACAAAAGGTAATTGTTCCAACTATTGAGAGCATGCATCATATCCATGAGATCGTGATCATGGATCAAATAGTTTTTTCATGTGGTCAAAGATATCTTGAACCGTAGGCTACCACATGATCAACCAACATAAGGATTCATCCCAAACATGAAGTTTATGTGTTATAGAAGACCACATATCCATACCCAACCTTTGGAAGAGTCAACATTGGTTCAGAAGTCAAAATATGTTTCAAATCAAAAAACAAAATATTACATTTCTCATCCCATGTGAAATTAAATCCTTTTTGAGTGATAATGGTCATCAGATATGATAACTTTGAAAAATATTTAACAAATATGTGGTAATACCACTCTAATACCAAGACACTCTAAATCTTGAAAAAATTATGTGGATTATCCCATGTCATAATATATGTCAAATTATCATGATCAACTGAAATACCATGTTTTGAGACCATGTGTCCCCATAAATTTACTTCCCAAATCCAAAAATTACATTTCAATTATTTGGAATAAAGTCTATGATTTCACAAGGTTTCTAGAACTTCTCTCAAATGATGTACATGATCTTACCAGACCTGAGAGTAAAAAAAGTATCTCATCACCAAATACTACCATGAATGATTCAAGGTACTCTTGAAATATCCTATTTATTAAATAAAAAAAACTATAGGATAACTTAATAGACCAAATGGAATAATAAGATACTCATAAAGGGAATATCTACTTCAGAAGGATGTCTTATAAATGTAAGACTCTTTTATTCTCAACTGGTGATAACAAGGTCAAAGATAAATTTTCAAAAACCACTTTCCCCCTTTTTAGTTTGTCAAATAGATCATCAAACAATGATGAAAAATAATTTTTCTTCATCGTAACTCGATTTAGTTTTCAGAAATTAACACATAGGCAAAGTTCCCAATCAGATTTATTTGTAAATAGAATAAGAACCACCGAAGGTGACACCCTCATTTATATACAACTGTTCTCTAATAATACATCCAACTATAATTTTGACTCTTTCAGATCCATAGATTCCATATGGTTAAAAGGAATAAACACTAGATGAGTACGAGATAACCAACCAATAGAAAACTCCACTACTTATCCATGTCAAGATAGAGAAATTAGAAGGTAACACACTATGAAACTTGATGACAATGGGAGGGAGATCACAACTTAGAAATTACTAATCCAAGTTGAAAATTAACACTAATATTGCCCATCCCAACTCTAGGAAAGGAGGTTCAAATCTACTCAACCTTGAGTTCAATTCTCCCTAAAAGACATGGCACACCCCACCAGGTGATGTGGAGGATACCTAATGAAAGTAACCACCAATATGGGCCTTATGAGAAATCAAAAAATCCTACCCAAATTTAAAATCATGTGGTTTCATGTTAAGAACCAAAAAAAACAATGGTAAGATTAATATCTAATAAAGAGAAGACACAATAAAGACATTGAAGAGCCTTCTATCTCTTCTTTATAAGGGGTGTAGAAATATCCATCACATAAGAAACAATTTCCATAGGAATATTCATAAAATTCATAACACTTGTTGATATAAATGGGTGAGATTCACCCATATAAAATAAATCAGTCACTAAAGATGAATCTATAGTGATGGTACCTCTAACAGTTTTAATACCCACATCATATTCCTCCAGAGACTCTTACACTTCATGAAGAAGCTTCATTTTAGATTCCTTTGGCTGGAACCCCTTATTTTATAAATAATCTTACTGAACAACAAAACCTTTTGATTCTAATGATCCTGTACCACTGAATGAAGTAAAAATGGTAGAACTAATATAGGTGGTCTGAGAGACCACATGAACTAAAGATCTCAGGTTACTTAGTGAAAAAGTATCTCAAAGGGCCAATATTATCACAATAGAAGAAAGGAAAGGTACTATTTTAGGCATTGTAGGAGTTCTAGGTGATTCCTTCTATCTAGTACCACCACAAGACTCATCACACTTTATATTTACCTTAAAGGAACTCACAAAACCATCACTAGGAGAAAAATAACTCCCATCAACCCTGAAATACCATCCAGGTCAAGCTCAACCATCAATGCTTGATTCCACACATCATCATAAGAAGCGAGCTTTAGCAAGAAAACATGTGATCAAATATCTAGTTAGAGACCAATCTAAAATATTCAAGTCCACATATTCTCATTAGATACAAACTTTGGTGGAAAATGAACAAGCTCAGTGAAATGGTTTTCATACTATGTCATGGTACTGTCACCCTACCAGAGGTTAAGAAAATCCATGTAGTTAACTAAGAACATCGACTATGGAAAGAAATAACTGGTGAAAATAACTATAAATTGTTTCTAATCCAATCCCTAATACTTCTTCTTCATCACCATTAAACCCCACCATCTCCTACTAGGCCCCTAAATCTTGAAGTAGAATCAAGAATTTAAAACAACTCAAATAAAAATATATCTTTTTCAACAAATCATCAACCTCTTTGGGATAATTTGAGCCCTATAATATAGGTGGTTTATAACTAATAAAATCTTTAGAATGATCTCTTGATTCTTCCCTTTGAGGTTCCACAATTGAATCCTGAACAAGAATAGGTGTCGGTGCCTATCCGAAAGCTTGGGAAACACACACCACTACCTAAACAATATTTAGGTCAGCTAAAGGATTTTACTACTATGGTTCACCAATAGATTCCTCATACAACATATTTTAATGTCTCCTCAGATTCATGGTGTTACAAAACATCAATAAAAACATTAATATAATTATTAAGGATACAATGATCAAAAAATGAAACAAGAGGCACATGAATATAAATTCCATTAAGAAGAAATCAAGATTGGGATTTTCAACATACCTTGATCAAAAGTAGGAAAAAATCTATAAAATATATTAAAATAATAATCATTACACTTTTCCCAAACATTCATGGTGGTTAAAGGATCATTATAATGAGATTTATCTTGGTAATCACTCATAAATACATCCTAAGTCCCATCAATCCTACCTCATATCTACCAAGACAACCCAACTGCATACATACATCAAGTAAAGATACAAAACCTAGACATTTGATACCACTTTTACATGAACCAACCTAGATAACCTGGTACGAAAATACCTGAGCCAGCCATAACATGGCCTGAAATTCATTCTTGATCCCCATGGGTTTGCGACTAGCACCTGACAACATACAAGAAACACAAGGTAATGATTTTTCCATAAAAAAGAGGAAAACCAAAGTTACAAGTTAGTATTCAAAACACTCTAATAGGAAAAAGTACTAGAATATAATAGATAAAATAGTAACCAAATAATATATCATCAAAAGATACAACATATTTTATGGTAAAAACTTAGACATATCACATACAATGGGTGGATCACATCTCCACTGGTCACCTTTATCACTCCGGGTCCCAAAGATCAAGAACATCAACCACCTCCAAGTGGTTACTTCAATTTTCTAAGACTTGGGCATCAGATAATATACAAATTCCCAAAGGAAAAGGTAGGATGTGATCCATAAATTTGAGTAGATTCTCACCAAGTGTTCCATAATCAATTGTATAAAAATTAAACCAAATACACATTCAATTTAAATAAAAATAGGCCATGTTTTAGAATTTATATATCTTAAACAAAATATGATTTCATAATCAAAATCTAGAAGATATATCAAAATAGTATTAAATGAAAATTTAATATAAATCATTCATATAATGAATTTGTCATGAATGAAATATTTATATAAATAAATGACATGTAATCATCAAATAAATTATATCATATCATCATGTATTAAGACCTATGGAAAACTAGTTTCTGGAAATAAGAACCCACACTACTTAATAGGCGATCTCATATCAATATGTGTACACGTCCAACAACTCAAGCCTTTGGGACTCAAATCCTTATTGGGGTAAAAATCATGTCACAATATGTTTAAGTTAGTGTTTTCATCATCAATCCAATGCTAGTGGGTTAGATCCTGGAATGCTTGTCCTAATAAAACTAACCACCCATAATCACATGTGATTTATTCAATCAATAATTCAATCATAGAGAAATCAATAATTTTAAATCAATTCAAAATTATATTTCCCATTTTTAGTTTTCATGATGCCTTTTTCATATCAAAAACAAATCAATGGTTTTCATCAATTCATTTATTTTCAAATTATCTTTCAATTTAACCCATATAAATTAATTTCATCAAATCAATTTTCCAAATAAATCAATCAAATTTCTCAAATACAGAAAAAAATATCAATAAAATTGAAATTTCTATTTTTTTTGTAATCTCCATGACTTTTTTAAAACCATTAATTTATCATATCAAAAATGGGTTTTAAATCATTTAAAAACTCATTTGAAATCAATCAAGAAATTTAATGTTTTGAATGTAGGAATAAATCATATGGAACTATATACCTTAAAATAATCTATAAAATAAACACACATAATGGGAAACAACAATGAAGAATTAAGGAAAAGGATACCAATAAGGAAAACCGAAATTTGAAATATCAAGATCAACTCTAATTACATCGAGAAATATGAGATCATACCACAACCAAATACGAGTAGAAGAGAGGGGGAGAAAACCAAAGATAGGAAACTCCCTGAAATGCACGGCCGATTGTCTCATATCGACCGCTCAATGTTCCGGTGCTCTGCTAATGTGTATAGCAGCACTCGGGTCAAATCCTCGGCGATGATACTTTGAAATAGTCATTTGTTTTTAGTTGATTGTATTCTGATTGGGGGGTTTGTTTGCAGATCTTATGAAATAATTTATGGATGATGTTTGATTTAACAAATTGATAAATATTGGGGTGAGTTCATCATTAGGTAGTTAATCTTGTGATATCCTTGAGCTTTTCTTTATATTGCATTAAATTAACACCCATGTCACAAGATGATTTTGATCGGAATTCCCAAGTGCTAAAGCTTTAATCCAAGACGTAACATAACTTAGGTTTCTAATAATTACCATTACTTGTCTATGTTAGTGTATTTTTGGTTCCAATAATCCATAGAATCCACATATTAAACAAAACATGTCATTAATCCACGACATATAAAGTCCAACATACACAATATTAATTTAAAGAACATTCGTCGAGCAAAAGATCTCAATCACTTAACATAACTAAATTATAACTCACCCCAATTAAAGATTTACCCAGCCATTAAAATGAGTACTAATCTGGTTATAATGATTATGGTGATGAATTATAAAGAGAAGAAAAAGAAAGGGACAAGATAAGAGTAGTGTGCCGAACACACACACAAACGATGAAGAAAATTAAAAATGGATTTTCGATTAAATGAGGAAGCAGAAGAAGGGAAGGGGATTAAACTGAATTTAAAATATTTTAAGAACATAAATATTAAACTACAGAATGTGGATTAGAATAAGATATATTGAATAAGTAAATTGCATTAAAACAGAATTACAAAGAACGAGACTTACAAAATTACAAAAACGAAGAACACGAAATTAAGTGAAAACAAAGAGAGGAGGAAAGGTATATCAAGTGAAAAATTGAGTATGTAAGATCCTCCCAAGACTTTGGAAAGGACTTGGTCATGCCAATATGTTATCCTCTCTTCTGAAATGCCAACCCCTCTCAAGGAGAGAAGGGGAGAGTATTTATAGCCCAAGGAGTGGACTGTTTGCATTCCCAATCTGTCCCTCCACTTGCATCGCCAATTTGGCTATTCATAAAGCCGAATATTCCAATATATCCTTTTTCAAAGTTGTAGAAAATAATGTTTTACGACTACTCTCAACATTTGGAGTCATTTGGACTTAAGGATCAAAAGTTATGTCCGGTTGATTAAACAACGTTAAACTGTCCATTTCAATCTAGTCTTTTTGAAGTCCATAATTTGAAAGGGTTTTGGAATATGAATATGCCTTCAAATATGAATGGGTTATTCAACAAAGTCAGCCGTCTATATCTCCTATTTCACATTGCAAAATATCAGCTCGATTTGATGCTTACATCATGATATATGTCATGCATACTATACTGATTTTAATTCTAGTCCAGAATGGTGGGATGAACTTCAAAGCATATGTTGGGCCCATTTTTTTTGGATTTGGGCCTTGAAATTTTTATCCAAGATGACATGTAGTGTCCCCCGAATTATGTTGGAGAGTTAAGGTTTTTGGACATCTGGATTTATCCTAGTAAATCAATCTTCAAGGCTGGTTCATTTTGTTCACAGATTCTTTGGTCTTGTTTGGGAGGACCATATGACCCTTCAAATGACAGAATTGGCTCATGGTACCTTCTAATGAAATGTTTTATATGGAAAGGAGAATCCTAAAAAACAAAAAAACACATAATTTGGATCAGTATATTGACAGTTATTATTAAAAAATTAAACTGACTCAATTGGACTACTTCTAAAAATGCTCAAAAATTATACTTAATATTAAAACATTAATATTTCACACAAATTATGCACATTTCATATAGAATCAGTAAAGGGGGAATATAATAAGTCATGAAAATATTAATAACATCAACTCCCCCACACTTAGTTTTGTGCATGTTCTCATGTGCAACAAATATAAAAACATGACAAAATCATTTTTACTCACCAACAGATATTAAAATTTTGTTTTCTCCAATCATGGGAGGTTTAGACTATTTCACTCATCCATTTTGAAATCCACCACATGTTGTTACAGAAACAATGTTCCAAAACTAATTCATTTTTTCATGCTCAAATTTAGAAATTGAAAATGTGGACACTCAGAACTCACACCTCTCAAGATGATAAAATTCATTTGTGGAGGTTCACTCTTTCACCAACCAAAAGTGAAAATCATAGAGTTTGTAAGAGATCTCAGCTTCCACTCCCTATCAAAAGTGATCAAAAATCAAGAGGTATTTTGAAGGGATTTTTATGTGGCTATGGGATGGTAGGAATATAAAGTCCAAGAGATAGAATAAGATGGTTAAAATACCAACATAGAAAAAAAATGCACATTTTTTTGAAATAAAACATGGAAGGAAATGAAAACACATATTTGCAAGGGAATGATTGTGTGAATAAAGACACAATAGAGAAAGAAAATATGAAGGAGATGAGAAGTTGAAATATTTACAAACCACCAAACTTCTCTCAATGATATAATAATATAATGCAAGTGTTCTTTTTTTTCTTTGTTTTTTCGAAAGTTGACCTTGAGACAGATCTCACACTCATATCCCAACCCATGTTTGATCTCCTCATGACACTAATTTTAATAGTTATAACAAGATCAAAGGTTTAGGAAGAGTGATTTTTTGACCTACCCAAGACACAACCCATTTTTTCATTTTTTATTTGTTTTTGAATTTTGTTTTTTTTTGATTTTTTTGAACACTTTTTAATATCATTTGTACAATACATTCCCAAATCCCACTGAATGATAACCTCCCCCCACACTAAAATGGATGCTTGCCCTCAAGCATATGATAACACACCGAAAAGTAAAAAAATGATACCCAAAAATTAAATCCATCCCCCCCCCACACTTAAATTTCAAAAAACTTATGTAATGAAAATACATGTTGATATTGGGTGGGATAAGGTATTGGGATTGTAATGTGGCTATCAAAGAAAATGTATTCATAGGCTCTAAGGGGATTTCAAAACGAGGATTAATGTAAGGGAAATGGGAGGCTATTTGGCTATTGTGATTTTCATGTGGTTCAGAAAATGCCTCTATCATATTAATACACACTAAGGTTGGAAATTCAGCTCGAAGGTCCAAAAACTCAAGACTCACAAATGGGGGCGAAAACACATATTTTGAAAAGATGGCCATAGGTGGCCTTGGCATGAAAGAAAATGTTTGTTCTCACGGTTGGGGAAAATAATTTTCCAAATCAAAAATTGAGCATTCAAAATGTGTTGGTTTTGACACAAAATTATTTATCCAATGTCATAATGAAAATACAAAATTTTTGAGATGAAAACATTTCTGTTAAATCCCCAAAATGGTTGTACAAAATTTCAAAACTCGATGGTGAGTAAGCATGACTTATAATTTTTTTGTATTTTTTAAGTGATTTTTTTGGTTTTTTTTTGTTTTTTAGGTTTTTATTTTTGTAAAGATACACCCACACAAAAGAGAAAGTGAAAAATAAAAGTTTTTATAAAGAAAAGGGAAGAAGAAAAAATGAAAGAGAGAGGAATAAGAAGAAAGAGGTAGAGATAGGAAGAGATAGAGAGAGTTAAAGGGAAAGAGGTGCCCCCTGGTTTGGATTTTGCGGGTCGCCTTCTCCATCTAGTGGTAGGTCAGCTAGAGAATTTGGGGAGCCAGTGGAAGTTGATGTTGTTCCAGGATTGCATGTCCTCTCATGGTGATGTTTTAACTGATTTCCATTAACCGTGAATTTCCTTTGGGAAGAGGGGTCTTGGACTTGCACTGCACCAAATGAGTAAACGTTAGTAATAACAAAAGGACCTTACCAACGAGAATTAAGCTTACCTGGATGAAGACAAAATCGATAATTGAAGAGCATTACCCTTTCACATTCATTAAATACCTTTCTCAGGATGTGTCTGTCATGGAGTACCTTATCCTTCTTTTTGTATAGATTGGAATTCTCATAGGATTCAAGTCGAAGCTCCTCCAGTTCAGCCAATTGCAACAGTCTTTCTTCACCAGATTTTTCACAATCAAAATTACAGGTTTTCACAGCCCAAAATGACTTATGTTGTATTTCAACTGGTAAGTGACATGCTTTACCAAAAACAAGCCTAAAAGGAGACATCCCAATGGGTGTTTTATAGGCAGTTCGATAAGCCCAAAGGGCTTCACCAAGTCTCTCAGGCCAGTCTTTTCTGGTGGGTTTTACAATTCTCTCTAGAACTCTTTTCACTTCTCTATTAGAAAGTTCAGACATTCCATTTGTTTGGGGGTGATATTCAGTTGAAGTTTTATGTAAAACCCCATTCTTTTTCAGAAGAGCTTCCATGGTTCTATTACAAAATGGGTTCCTAAGTCACTGACAAGGAACATGGTGTGCCAAATATTTGGAAGATGTGGGTCTTTAGGAACTCACTAACAGTGTGAGAATCATCCTTCCTAGTGGGTTTGGCCTCAAACCACCTTGAAACATAATCTACCGCAAGAAGAATGTATGAGAATCCATTGGAAGGGGGAAATGGTCCCATGAAATCAATACCCCAAACATCAAAGATTTCACAAAAGATTAAGGGATTTTGGGGCATTTAATTTCTTTTGGAGATTATACCAAACTTTTGGCATGTGGGACATGATTGACAGAACTCATGTGAGTCCTTGAAGAGGGAAGGCCAGAAGAATCCAGAGTCTAGGACCTTTCGGGAGGTCCTTTGTGGTCCAAAGTGGCCACCTCCGGGAAGTGAGTGACAGAATTCTAAGATGGAAGAATGCTCATTTTCTTCAACACATATCCTAATTACCATGTCTGCCCCAGTTTTCCAAAGTTTATTTTCTTCCCAAAAATAGTATTTTGAATCACTTTTCAACTTCATTTTTTGTTGTTTTGAAAACTTTTCAGGAAAAACACCAGAAACCAAATAATTTACAATTGGGGCATACCATGGTATTTTTGGAGTGAGAGATGAAAGGTGATCAGTGCGGAATTCAGGATCGATGATTTCATATTGAGAAGAACTAGAAATTATACTCAAGTGATCCGCAACAAGGTTTTCTTTTCCTGGTCTATCTTTAATTTCAAGGTCAAACTCTTGGAGCATTAGGATCCATCTTATTAGCCTCGGTTTAGAATCACTTTTCTTGAGTAAGAACTTAATAGCAGAACGGTCTGTGAAGATGATGATTTTGGTACCTAAGAGATAGGACCAGAATTTATCTAAGGCAAAAACCACAGTTAAAAGTTCTTTTTCAGTGACAGTGTAGTGAGATTGAGTTTCATCCAATGTTTTTGAGGCATAATAGATGACATGAGGAATTGTTTCTCTTCTTTGACCAAGAAAAGCCCCAACAGCTCTATCAGAAGCATCACACATCAATTCAAAGGGTAATGACCAATCTGGGGGTTGGATTATCGGGGCAGATGTAAGAGAAGTTTTGAGTTCAATGAAGGATCTCTTGCAAAACTCATCAAAATGGAAAGTGACATCATTTTGGAGAAAATGAGTGAGTGGGAGGGAAATTTTACTGAAGTTATGGATGAATCGCCGATAGAAACCGACATAACCAAGGAATGAACGGATGTCTCGAACAGAAGTGGGTGGAGGAAGTGATTGGATCACTTCAATTTTGGCAGGATCGACTTCAATACCATCTTTTGAAACTGTGTGCCCTAGAAAAATCCCATTTGAAACCATGAAGTGACATTTTTCAAAATTTAACACAAGGTTACACTTGACACACTTTTGAAGGACTAGAGAGAGTGAATGCAAGCACGACTCAAATGACTCACCATAAATGGTGAAGTCATCCATGGAGACTTCCATGCAGTGTTCAATTAATTCTGAAAATATACTCATCATACACCTCTGGAATGTTGCAGGAGCATTGAAAAGTCCAAAAGGCATTCTTCTATATGCATATGTTCCAAAGGGGCATGTGAAAGTAGTCTTTTCTTGGTCCTGAGGTGAGATTGGGATTTGAAAATAGCCGGTGTATCCATCAAGAAAGCAATAGTGTGACTTTCCGGCTAATATTTCTAGCATTTGATCAAGGAATGGAAGAGGGTAGTGATCTTTTTGTGTTTTAGCATTCAATTTTCGATAATCGATGCATACACGCCACTTGTTCTTCACTCGAGTTGTGAATACCTCCCCATGTTCATTTGTGACAACAGTTATCCCACCCTTCTTTGGTACAACCTGAATTGGACTAACCCATTCACTATCAGAAATTGGGTAGATAATACCAGCTTGAAGAAGCTTGGTGATCTCTTCCCTAACAACATCAAGGATGAGTGGATTGAGTCTTATTTGTGGTTTTCTAATTGGTTTGGATGATTCTTCAAGATGGATGTGATGCATGCAAAGGGCAGGGTTGATTTCTGGTATGTCATCTAGGGTCCAACCTATGGCCTTTTTGTTTTCCTCTAACACCTGAACAAGTTTGGACTCCTCGGTTTCAGTAAGGGTGGAAGAGATAATGACAGGATATGAGTGATCATGGAAGAGGAATGCATATTTCAGGTGTTCAGGAAGAGGTTTTAGATCAGTCTCATCTTTATCTTTTGGGCTCGACAACTCAGGAATGGAAAAAGGGACTTCAGTTGCTTCAGGTTCATTTTCCTTAATACTGTCCAAGGTGGAGCAGTAGAGATCAGAGTTGATGTGAGATTCAAGAGAGTTTTCAAGTTCCTCTAGATTGATGGAGTCTATGAATGAGAGGTCCACATCAACTTCACCATTTATGACTTTGTTAATCATGGTGCAGATTTCACAAGATTCTTTATCATTAGAACATGAAGAACATGGTGGATTGGGGTTTGATTGACTCTTAGAAGTGTCCTCAGAAGCATGGATTGAGAATGCAGAGTGATCCTCAGATGGGTATCGCATGGCTTGTAAAATGTTGAACTTGACCATTTGGTCACCGAATTCCATGGATAAGATGCCTGAATGGACATCAATCTTGGTTCTCGCAGTCATGAGGAATGGTCTTCCTAGAATTAGGGGAGATCGAGAAGAGTTTGTCTCACCTTCCATGTCAAGGACATATAAATCAGCAGGGAAGATAAGATCATTTACTCGAACAAGGACATCCTCAATTATTCCCTCAGGACTATTTGTGCTTCGATTGGCTAACTAAATGACAACACTCGTTGGGTGCAAGGGACCTAGACCAAGGTTGGAGAAGATGGATTTGGGCATGACATTAATTTAGGCTCCTAGGTCTATAAGTGCATCATCAAAGTTGGAACATCCAATTTGGAAAGGAACCGTAAAGGTACCTGGATCTTGGCACTTAATGGGTATGGACTGCTGGGTGGAAACATTTTCAAAGGTCCTAAGTTGCCTCTTGTGGGTACACAACTCCTTGAGAAACTTGGCATACTTAGGAATTTTTTTATGGCATCTAAGAGGGGAATGTTGACTTCAACACGTCTAAACATGTCAAGCATTTCAGGATCAGGTTCAAAGGAATTCCTTGGTTTAGAAACAGCTTGAGGAAAAGGAATTGGGTTCCTAAGTGGAATGGAAGGAGGTGATGGAATGGATTTAGATTCCTTTTCAATTTTCTTTTTCTTTTCATTTTCTAGGTCAACATTCAAAGGAGGGTTTGAGGATTTATCTTGAGGCATAGAAAGTTTCTTTCCTGATCTATGTGCAATTTCACTTACATTACCCTTGGTGTTGGGTAATGGTTGAGTTGGGAGTTGGGAAGGATTTGATTGTTGTTGCTGGCTCAGGTGGGATGAAAGTTGACCTATTTGAGTTTCAATGTTTTTAAGGCTAGAATGGGTGAAGGAGGAAAGATCTTCCACTGCACTTTCCCATGGTTGCTTGGAAGAAGAGGCTCCCAGATTGGGATTTCCTTGATTTTGGTTCTTGGGAAAGTGAATGTATTGGGTTGGGAATTGGGAAGGCTCATTCGGATAGTGGAATCCAGGAGGAGGATTGTTCCTTTAAGGTTGAGGAACAAAAAGGATAAGGTTGATGGAAGTTACCAACAACTTGACCATATTGAAACTGGTTTGGGTTTTGAGGAGGGAATTGAGGGGGATGAGAGATGGTATTACCATACCTCAAGCATAGGTTAAAGGTAGAAGAGAAAGGCTCAGAGTGAGGTTGGTTGAAGTTTCTAACAAACTGACCTAATTGTTGAAGGTTGGGGTTCCGCTAAACATATGCTGCATTGAGATCCATTGGTCTGGATGAATCGGATTGATCCTCTTGAAGTTGTGGACATGTGTCTGTTGGATGAGCTGGGGAGCTACAGATTCCACAGTTTTTGACAGGTCCAGGAAACATTGATTAAGGAGAAGACGAGGTTGGGGATTTGGTAGCCATCGCTAGTTGACGCACAAGACCTATAAGTTCACTCATCCACTCAGTCATCTTGTTAGGATCTATGGATTGATTATCTTGGGCTTGTTTGACTTGAGCATGTGCTCGAGTATGGAATTGTTGTGTGTTTGCAGCCATGTTACTTATGAGATCTCTTGCAGCTACTGGAGTTTTGTCAACAAGAGAACCGCCACTTGCGGCATCAATGAGGGTTCTCTCCATAGACAATAACCCCTCATAGAAGTATTGGATCAAGAGTTGGTCAGGAATTTGGTGGTGTGGGCATGTTGCAACAAGCTTTTTGAACCTCTCCCAGTACTCATGGAGTGATTCACTTGGGAATTGACGTATACCACTTATTTCCTTTCGGATGGAAGCGGTACGAGAAGCAGGAAAGAATTTCTCTAAGAAGAGTCTCTTCATGTCATTCTATGTAGTTATGGAACCAGGAGGTAGGTAGTCGAGCCATGACTTAGCAGTGTCAACTAGGGAGAAAGGGAATGCTCGAAGTTTGATTTGTTCTTCAGAAACCCCTTGAGGCTTCATGGTAGAGAACACTACATGGAACTCTTTGAGATGTAGATGCGGATCCTCACCGGCTAGCCCATGGAAATGAGGTAGAAGATGAATCAAACCCGATTTGAGTTCGAAGTCAGCCTCTATGTTTGGATATTGAATACCAAGGGGTTGGTAATTCATATCAGGGGCAACAAGTTCTTTCAATGTTTGTTCCCTAGGATTGGCCATATCGAATTCAATTGGTAGGGCAATGATTGGTTCTTAGGTTATTTGGTTATCCGTAATGGTCCTCCTAAGTCGATGAAGAGTTCTATCAATTTCAGGGTCAAACAAATTCGAGGGATTTTTTGGGAGGCTACAGGGAATTCAGAGAGATTTATAATGAATGAGGAAGATGGGGTTTCCTTTGTGTTTTTTTTTTCAGTTTATGATTTTTAAGAGGAAGACGGGTTTTTCTTTGTGTTTTTTTTTCAATTTTTTTTAAAAAATTTGTTTTTTTTGTGTTTTCTTGACAATAACCAGAAACTAATGACTACTTAAAGCACCATCCACGGAAACAGAGCCATTTTAAACGCACGGCCGATTGTCACCTATCGACCGGTCAAAGTTCCGGTGCTCTGCTAATGTGTATAGCAGCCCTCGGGTCGAATCCTTGGCGATGATACTTTGAAATAGTCGTTTGTTTTTAGTTGATTGTATTCTAATTGGGGTGTTTGTTTGCAGAGATTATGAAATAATTTATGGATGATGTTTGATTTAGCAAATTTATAAAGATTGGGGTGAGTTCATCATTAGGTAGTTATGCTTGTGATATCCTTGAGCTTTGCTTTATATTGCATTAAATTAACACCCAGGTCACAAGATGATTTTGATCGGAATTCCCAAGTGCTAAAGCTTTAATCCAAGCCGTAACTTAACTTAGGTTTCTAATAATTACCATTACTTGTTTATGGTAGTGTATTTTTGGTTCCAATAATCCATGTAATCCAAATATTAAACAAAACATGTCATTAATCCACGACATATAAAGTTCAACATACACAATATTAATTTAAAGAACATTCGTCGAGCAAAAGATCTCAATCACTTAACATACCTAAATTATAATTCACCCCAATTAAATATTTACCCAGCCATTAAAATGATTACTAATCTGGTTATAATGATTATGGTGATGAATTATAATGTGAAGAAAAAGAAAGGGACAGGATAAGAGTAGTGCGCCGAACACACACACAAACGATGAAGAAAATTAAAAATGGATTTTTGATTGAATGAGGAAGCAGAAGAAGGGAAGGGGATTCAACTGAATTTAAACTATTTTAAGAACATAAATATTAAACTACATAAGTTGGATTAGAATAAGAGATATTGAATAAGTAACTTTCATTAAAATAGAATTACAAAGAAAGAGACTTACAAAATTACAAAAACGAAGAACACAAAATTAAGTGAAAACAAAGAGAGGCGGAAAGGTATCTCAAGTGAAAACATGAGTATGGAAGATCCTCCCAAGCCTTTTTCAAGGCTTTGGTCGTGCCAATATGTTCTCCTCTCTTTTGAAATGCCAACCCCTCTCAAGGAGAGAAGGGGAGAGTATTTATAGCCCAAGGAGTGGACTGTTTGCATTCCCAATCTATCCCTCCACTTGCATCGCCAATTTGGCTATTCAGACAGCCGAATCTTCAAATATCTCATTCTTCAAAGTTTTAGACAATAATGTTTTCCGACTACTCTCAAAATTTGGATTCATTTGGACTTAAGGATCAAAAGTTATGGCCGGTTGATTAAACAACGTTAAACTGTCCATTTCAATCCAGTCTTTTTGAAGTCCATAATTTGAAAGAGTTTTTGAATATGAATATGCCTTCAAATACGAATGGTTTCTTCAACAAAGTCTGCCGCCTATATCTCCTCTTTCACACTGAAAAATCTTAGCTCGATTTTATGCTTACATAATGAGATATGTCATGCATACTATACGGATTTTAATTCTCTACTAGAATGGTGGGATGGACTTCAAAGCATATGTTGGGCCCCTCTTTTTTGGAGTTGGGCCTTGAAATGTTTATCCAAGATGACATTTAGTGTCCCCCGAATTATGGTGGAGAGTTAAGGTTTTTGGACTTCTGGATTGAGCCCAGTAAATCAATATTCAAGGCTGGTTCAGATTGTTCACAGATTCTTTGGTCTTGTTTGGGAGGACCATATGACCCTTCAAATGACAGAATTGGCTCATGGTACCTTCTAATGAAATGTTGTATATTGAAAGGAGAATCCTAAAAGACAAGAAACACACAATATGGATCAGTATAGTGACAGGTATTATTAAAACATTGAACTGACTCAATTGGAATACTTCTAAAAATGCTCAAAAATTATACTTAATATTAAAACATTAATATTTCACACAAATTATGCACATTTCATATAAAATCAGTAAATGGGGAATATAATAAGTCATTAAAATATTAATAACATCACTCCCTTAAGATCAAATACCAAACCAAGATGTCGAAATGGGATGAAATCACCCCAAAGTCACATGGAGTTTCCCTAGGTATCAACAAAATAGGCAACATGAAAAATGGAATTTTATTTAGGCTTTACCATAAAAAACCCACTACCTAGAGGAATTATTGACATAAATCCGAAATTCATGACATAAATATCCATAGTGTATGATACTCCAAAAAATGCATTACCCGGTTTAAAAATCCTAATCCTAAGAATTTCACATCGTGAAACTAATTCATGTCTTGTAAAAATTTACATTATAAAAATATTTCATGGATTCTTTCCTAGAAACATATTTATGTTGTAAAATATATTCATGATGTGAATCTATCATTCAAATTGTACACAACCATAACATGATGGAAAAAACTCAAAAAATCCTCAAACTCAACCCAAACCCAAATCAATCCCTATAAATAATCTAAAAAATTTATACCTAGTATCCATTAATTTAATCAAAAATACATCCTTGAACTTTAAGTAATTTCCTTGATAAATTATCTCCATTATTGGAAGTCCTGAAACACACCCAAAAAAAGGAATTAAAACATGAGTTAAGAATTACCTAAAATATGGTAATGGAAACTTACATGTTTCCTTTCTCAAACAATACCCAAATATCAAATCTTCTACTCAACTCAATTTCATTTTATGACTCTATAATATTTATAAGATTTGTTAATATTATTTCAAGATCAATGATAGATCAATCTCTTCGAACTTCCTTAAACTAAACATTAAATAACTTCTTCAAAATTCCTTAATTATAGAAAAATAAAAAAAACATTTAAAAAAATTCATAAAATCATCATTATTAACTGTATTTACAAAGTTTTATGTATAAATACTAAGAACATTATCTGACACATGTTTTTCCAATGTATCTTCTAAGAGATTATCTGTCTTGTACATTCATACATCTCCATATGATGAAGTCAATATTTTATTCAACCAATTAATTTTGTCTATTAAAATTTACACAACTTTGATAGATTATCTTCATATGCATCCTTTTTCAAATTCATTCATATATGTTTTCTAATGAACTTCAATGCATTTAACCATACGATGGGCTCAAATATGTTTGATCTATGATCTTTATATTTTTAAATATTGATAAGTCATCATGTTCTATCTTGCTGCAACAAGTCAACTTGATCTTGGGATTTGTAAATGTTTGAATGAAAACATTCCAACCCTCCTATTGATAAGTTTTATAATTTATACCTGATGATATCAAAACATTTTTTGGTGAAATTCATATGATTCTTTAGTTCAATGAACTCAAAAATGTTTGTTTATATTTTTATTTTCAATGATTTAGCATGTTTCTGTCTTGTCACATTTCCTTAGCCTGAACTTCATATTCGGTTTGAGAAAGATCATTTTGGTATATATTTATAGTATCATCCATCTGATGATATTGTTTGGATTTATCCAATGTTTTTCTATTTGATGATTCTTTATACAACATTTGGTTGATGATTTTTTTGACGGATATAATTATTACTAATGGACTCAATCTAGTAACATACATACCAAAAATCTATTCACAACTTTATGACATTTACCTAAGTACTGATTAGAACAAAACTTATTATAAGGTTCCAGCCTTAAAACATTACATAATCTTGAATTAAATGAATAATTAACATTAAGGATCTTTTCATGTTTATATATTTAGATAATTAGGCCATAACTATTAAATATCAACTTGAAAATTACATGTAGACACTTGTACTCAATATCCATTTGAAAAAACTCTTAAAAATAAATATGTGTATTTCTATGTTTTAGACATCATGACTTTTCCTTGATCCCATACATGACCCTATTACAATTTATGTCCTATGAAAAACTTTTCAAAAACTTGGGATGAGAAAAATAGCTCAGTAATGGTTATAAAATAAGGAAATAAAACATTATCCCATCAATAAAAACAATTCAATGAAACCATAATTTTCAATAATAACATACCTTATGAAATCATAAGATTTATGAATAACACACAAAAGACATAAATCATAAAGGTAACTTGTGGAATAAAAAACATACTTAAATTTTATCTATCATAGCTAAATAAGGAGTTACGTTGGAATACCCATCACAATATATTCCTTAAATCTTTTAGGAGAAACATTAACGTTTACCACCATCACGTTACCCAAGGCATTGAGGAGATATATTGGGCTCACCTGCCCTATGTTTATCACATAACCACATGTATATGTAAACAATGACCAATAACCATAACATACTCATAACAAATAAAACAATTATAAAGTAAAGATAACATTTCCACATTGCAATCTCAATATATCATTTCAAGATATTGACATAATCAATTCTTTATCAAACCATTTTAAAACCATTTAATAAATATATTTTTGATTCAAAGTGTCCCATACAACTTTGAATCTTTTAAAGAAATTTTAATTTCAAAAAATTCATGTTCATATAAATAAATCCTTAAAACCATTTTTAAAACATTGACATTAATGAGAAATATATAGAAGAATAAATATTTAAAACATTTAAAATGATAATTTAGTTAAAGAGTTCCTAACCAAATGAGAGACGCCAAAATAAAAATAATTGAGGAATAAAATTAAACAAAACATTATAATGTCATGAAAATAAAGGGATTCATGATATAATATTCCAAATTACAGTATTAACACCATATAAACGTGAATTGGTTCATAACAACAATAAAGTCTCAATAGAATGTAAATAGAGAAAAAATCCCTTATAAACAACAGTATCCTTAGATTAAGGATAAATAAATTACATAATAATGTGAGAAAAATATAAATACACTCAATATGATTGGATATTGAGTGTAAAACAAGTAGAGGTCAGTCACACATTTTTATAGCATGAAATAATCAAGAAGTAGTAGTTTATCCTAAAGAATTGAAATTTGGTTAAGAAGTTCCCTTATAGAAATTCGATAGCCTAACAACATCACCTTAAAATTAAGAAAATGAGTTGATGAGAGTGAAAAGGGTATCTCATCACTAGGAGATAAAATTTACAGAAAAAATGATATTTAAGAACGTATCCCATCATAAGAAGATGTAAATTAAAATACATAACAAAAATAAGTCTTTTAAAAAGAGGAGGGTGAAAGGTTCGCTTACCGATTTGGTATCTTACGAAACATACTCCCCATGAAAGAAGGATCATACAATAAAGATGTAAATACCCATAAATTAAAGTATCTTAAATAAATAATACAATCATGGGTAGTAAATCCACCACAGAAAAGTAAATATTGGAAAATATAGAATGAATCTCATGGGAATAAAAACTGAGATGAAAACCCCTTACTACGTTGTAATCAATCGTTTTGTATGACCAAAAGTTAATAATTACAAAATGAATCATAGAATACCATGAATATGAATAGAATCATGATAATATATATCAAATGACAGTAAAAAATACACCACATGCAAGAAATAAGTGGAGAACAATGGAAATCTCACATAATTAAAAGCGAGATAAAAAATCCCTTACCTTGTGTCCGACTTGACTCGATTATTCTTCAATATCCTAAATAATAAAATAAAGATAATTTATAATTACTTAAGAAAGTTTTTAAATTTTTTTATTCCTTTTATATCAATTATTACCTTGAAATAAAAATTAGTTAATTATTTGAGTTCATATCAAACATTTTGTCGATGTTTGGAACTTGAGTTAACAATGAACTTGTTATAATTATAAATTGTCTATGTGGTTGAAATTACATTATCAAAAGAATTATATTCATGATTTAGATATCATATATATAATATATATCCGGTATATATATGTATTTATATTAGAACATAACATTTTAAGATAAGAAATGAAATGCACCATTCATGGAGATGGTAAGTCGTACGTACGCATGAACGCTACTTTCATTTATATTTCATATTTAATGTAATGAAAAATTAATGATAAATAGTTATATTATAATTATAGTATAATATCATATATAATATAATTATCTCTAACCTTTATACGTTCCACATATAGCATGAATGAGTCATATCACTTTGAGGGAGCGGTAGTCCGCACTTCCTGAAATGAAATTATCACGTTTACCCATTATGGAAATCATAAAGGTATGATATATAAAGAAAATAAAGAAGAATAGAAAACAAATAAATATAATATATATCAAATTTAAATATAGTGAAATCATAATGGCCACCATGAGAGGCGGTTAAAGATAATGGAACAATCATCATTTCGTGAGACAGTAGTTCACCGTCCACAAAAACAGTATGTTATTTAACCATTAGATGAAGGCGTGTGTAAGTGTAGTTTGAATAATTATCATAAAAAAACAAGTATATTTAGGATACTGGTGTGGTTATAAAATAAAGGAACAAAAATATTTTAGGGGGTTGGATAGGTAAAATAAAACAAAAGAACATAAGAGAAGATGTTACCTTTAAATCGGGCATCTCCCTTTGGTTTGAACCAAAAGGATTAATTGAATTTCCTTGTTCCTAGGGTAAAGCTTCTAGAAGTAAGAGAGGTATGTAGGGATCTTAATTGTTCCATGTTTTGATGAGACAAGGGTCTTGAGGAGTGTGAGGAATGAGTTAGAAGTGATGGATTTTTATATGGGTGAAGAGGGGCTCTTTAGGAATGTTTAAAAATATTAATTTATTATATAATTATTTCCAGTTTATAAAGTTCCAAAACTTATTAAAGTATAAGATAAGATGAATAATGCTATAAATAGAGTCATCCAATAAGAATTTTACTAGTTTTTTATATTTTTTTAATCTTTATAATCTTATTTTTTTAAATAATTCATTAATTAGGTAAACAATGCATCACTATTGTGCCATAAATATTTTTATTTATTTGATGTCTACAAATTATAAAAAAAATATCATTATGTAGGAAATATTTTTATATTTAAAATTAATATTTATAGTCAAAGATATAACTTATATAACCCCTTGTAATAATTTATTTACTAAAAGATATATGTTTAAGTCATTTTGTCTTTATTTTAGATTAATTAATATAAAGTGTCATTATCACTCCCATGTGGCTCCATGTGGTTCCAAAATAGACCCAAGGATTCCCATGGTTAGATATGTTTCAAAAAATATGATAATGAAATATTTTAGGGTAATTTAATATTATTATAATATTATTTTTTACCCTTATTTAACAGATTTACTTTTTAACCATGGTAAATAAAATTTTTACTGAAGTAAATATTCATAATGTATAAAAATAAAAGTTACCTATTTGCACAATTTGTACCCCATGATTCCAAATATGTAATAAATTTTTCCAAATTCAAAAAATATAAGTGGTATAAATTAATTTAAAATTAATTCTCGCTGTCAAAACAAAAAACGTGTTATTAAGAAATTATAACTATCAAAAGATTGACAATTATTTATGTCCAATTTCAAAGTGAAATTACTTAAAATGACCAAAATTGGAATAAATAGTAAAAAAATAATATAATTAAACTTTAAAACCAATTAAAAAGATAATATAACCTTATAAATAAATTATATTAAAATGCAGTTTTGAATTAAAATTCAGTATTTTCACTATTCATTAAAAAATGATCATTATGAGAAAAATACAAAAAATTTGCCCTAAGTAAATTTTGATGTCCCGATTCTAAAGAAGAATTTTATTTTTTAAAATAGAAAATATAAAAGTGACCAAAAATAGATTTGAGGGGGGTTCTCCATCAAAAGGTAGTAAATCAACATTTTAATGAATATTAGAGTATTTATGCTTAAAATTAGATTCGTTACCATTTTAAGCCTCTAAATTTAATTAGATGAATGTAAAAATGTTTAACAAACATATATAATCATATTTTGGTTTGTTATTTTCATTCCATCAAATACAACAACTACATGTCAACTTCCATTTAAAATAATAATAATAATATATTATTTTTCAGTATAACTCAACGTTTTGTGCAATGTAAGATTTAAAAGAAACTCGTTGTTACGTATCAGGTATGCCATAAAACATAGAATCCCCTTTAAAGAAAAATTAAAATTCAATTCAAAAATATTAATAAATATGAAAATTTTTATTCTTTATTTACCTGGGATGTTACATCCTTCCCCCTTTTGGGAATTTCATCCTCACAATTTTAAAATTGGTCTTGGAAACTTCATTGAAAGTCCCACATCAGAAAGAAGTGTCAATAAAAATATCAATTTAAAACAAATAAAGAGAAATATAAAGGTCACTAGAGATAGCCCATACTAGGATTCCATGTAGAAAAACATGGATATGGAAGAGAAACAAACCATCAAGGTTCAATGGAGAGTGGTTGAAAACATGAATAGGAAAAAGTTAACCACTAGAAAATCACAAACTTGTAATGGGTTAAACGATATTTGATTCCCCAGTAGGGAAAGTTAACAGACAATGTTTTTGTTTTATGTTACATTTAATATAGTTGTGGAATTTATTTAAGATATTGAATAAGAACATAAGGAAACATAGTTTCTTTTCACGCAGACTTTCATCCTTTACTAGGTTTTCTACTACAATCTCATATTTTCTCCAAAAGATGAGTATTCAAGATGAGTTGTTCACATTGAAAGCTCTATAATAAAATTATAGAGAATCACATAATCCATAAAATATGAACTATATTTTTCCCTTGTCTTTAGACATTGACCAAAAACAAAATGGTTAGTACAAGATCTGATAATCCTAAAAAGGATAATCTTTTACAAAAATAAAAGCTACTCTTCATCTCCGTAATTTTTCATAAAATACCCAAAGTTCAACAAAGAACATTCAATAAACAAATACCCATAAAATTATTCAAAGTAATTCAAACTAATATTGAAACCCAAATCTCAGAAGGATTTAATCACATAGTCTTCCAAGATAAATTTTAACATTTATCTCTAGATAACATCAATTACTCTTAAAGTCTCATACTGAAAAGTAATTAACCTAATCACATATTCTCCATGATAGGTTAGTCATTTCCATAAATAAACTAAATCGTCATATTTCCACAATAAAAACATAGATTCTTCCAAAATAATATTTCAACCATTAGTACACAAATGATATCCCATAGTCTTCTATTTCCCTTAAGCATATAATGTTTAATAAAGAGAAAACATCTTTTAAAATAACATTTATCACTTAATCACCAAATCATTTTCCTATATTAAGGATATTCATTTGATAAAACATAAGTTACAAAAATTAACTTATTCTCGATCCATAAAATCATTTAACTTAAAAAAATAAGTCATACTAATTGGGGACTTCACGTAGGAAAGTGGTAGGCGATGTGCCCTTGTCGCCCTTCAGTTGAGGGTTTGATTCCTATAGCCTTGCCAGATGCGACGGGTCATCACCCATCTTACAGGTTTCCATTTTTATAAAACTCAAAAATATACCTAACATGTTTTAACCTCAAAGGTTTTATTATACCTTTATATATTGTCATTTTTTTCACCTTCATATGATAAAATAAAACTATTCCCAAAATAAATAACATCATACCTTGATCATGGTATCTATATGGTTTCATCATCATCTTTTTCACGTAGGTAGAAGGTCAATGCATTTAAAAAATGATTTAGAGATCCTTTAAAATAATTTACCTCCTTCATCCAAATAAACCTTGTACAACTTGAGCCATATGGGTGTTCTTTGAAAAATAGTTTCAGAAAATAATCGTGTATGACATATAATTTCAAAACATCTGATAAAACATGTTTTTTATAAAATGGTCGGACTGATTTTGAGTTGAAAATTCCAATCAATGGTCCTTTTAAAATACCATAAGTATGTGTTGAGAGAATATATTGTAAGAGAAAATATAAATAGGTTGCACAAGGGTCTCCTTCTTCAGCACCTTTTTCAAAATCATAATATGCTTCAAAATCCTATGATAAGGTAAAATATTTAAAAATACCTTGATAATGTTTACCTTTCTTGAAAATATGAGAATATTGAGAGAATAGGATTTGATTAAGTAGAACCCATGATCCAAGATGATATCGAGGTATAGTGGAGGTGTTTGATATCTCAATCAATAGATTTCAAGTGATTTGTATGCTAGAAAAAGTTTCACCATCATCTGAACATGATTTTGCAATAATTATTACAATCATGTCATCAGGAAGAGATCGGAATGTTGTTTGAGGTCCTCCTCCTTCTATTTGTAATTAACTTTCCTTGATCTAAAAAATTTATAAAACAAGGATTTAACTGAAATAATAGACATACGGACTAACCAAGTGTTTAAAAAAAAACTCTTAATCCCTAAAGTTGTCTAAACCGAACTCTGATACCAACTATAAGTACCCGTCCTTAAAATATTACATAATATTGAATTAAATTAATAATTCACATTGATGATATTTTGAGGTCTAGAGTTTTAGAGAATTAGGCCATAACTATTACAAATCAACTTGAAAATTAAATTTAGACACTATTACTCAGTATCCATTCTTTTAAAATAAAAACTCTTAAAAAGAAACATGTCTAGTTCCATGTTTTAGACAACATGACTTTTCCTTTGTCCCATCCATGACCCTATTCTACTTTATGTCATGTGAAAAACTTTTTAAAATCTTGGGATGAGAAAAAAAGCTCAGTAAAAGTTATAAAATATGGAAAGAAAACATTACCCCATCAGTAAATATAATTCAATGAAACCATACTTTTCAATAATAACATACCTTATGAAATCATAAGATTTATGAATAACACACAGAAATCATAAATAATAAATGTAAATTGTGGCATAAAAAACATAATTATTTTATAGCTATCATAGCTAAATATGGAGTTACGTTGGAATAACCATCCCATTATATGCCCTAAATCTCTTAGAAGAAACATTAATGTTTACCTCTGTCACGTTACCCAAGGCATTGGGGAGCTATATCAGAATCACCCACCCAAGGTTTATCATAGAACTACCCATATATGTAAACAATGACCAATAAACATAACATATTCATAACACATAAAACAATCATAAATTAAAGATAAAATTTCCACATTTTAATCACAATATATCATTTCAAGATATTGATATAAACATTTCTTTATCAAACCATGTTTCAAACCATTTAATAAAGAGATTTTTAATCAAAGTCTCCCATACCACTTTTAATCTTTTAAAGAAATTTTAATTTCAAAACATTCATGTACATATAAATAAATCCTTAATACCATTTTTAAAACATGGACATTAATGATAAAGATTTAGAAGAATAAATCTTTAAAACATTTAAAATTATATTTTAGTTAAAGAGTTCCTAACCAAATGAGAGACGCTTGAATACAAATAATTTAGAAATAAAATTTAAAAAAACTTTATAATATAATTAAAATAAATTTATTCATGATATAATATTCCAAATGATAGTATTAACACCATATAAATTTGAATTGGTCTATAACAACAATGAAGTCTCAATGGAATGTAAATTGAGACGAAATACCTTATAAATAACAGTATCCTTAGATTAAGGATAAATAAATTACATAATAATGTGTGAAAAATATAAATACACTCAATATTATTGGATATTATATGTAAAACAATCAGAGTTCATTCACACATATTCATAGCACAACATAATCAAGAAGTGGATGTTTAATCCAAATAATTGAAATTGGGTTAAGAAGTTCCCTTACAGAAATTCAACAGCCTAACGACGTCACTTTAAAATCCAGAAAATGATTTGATGAGATAGAAAAGGATATCTCATCACTAGGATAGAAAATTTACAGTAATAAGGATATAGAAGAAAACATCCTAACATAATAAGATATAAATTAAAATACATAACAAAAAGAAGTCTTTTAAAAAGAGGAGGGTGAAAGGTTCCCTTACTGATTTGGTAACTTACGAAACATACACCCCATGAAAGAAGGATCATACAATGAAAATGTAAATACCCATAAATTAAAGTATTTTACACAAATAATACAATCATGGGTAGTACATCCACCATACAAAAGGAAATAGTGGCAAATATAGCATGAATCTCACGGGAATAAAAAGTGATATGGAAACCCCTTACCACATTGTAATCAATCGAGTCATATGACCAAAAGTTAATAAGCACCAAATTAATCATATAATACCAGGAATATAAATATAATCTAGAAAATATATATCAAATTGTAGTAAAAAATACACCACATGCAAGAAATAAGTGGCGAACAATGGAAATCTCACAAAATTAAAAGTGAGATATGAAATCCCTTACCTCGTGCCCGACTTGACTCAATCATTCTTTAATATCCTAAATAATGAACTAATGATAATTTTTAATTTCTTAAGTAAAATTTTCAAGTTTATTATTTATTTTATATCAATTATTACCTTGCTATAACAATTAGTTAATTATTTGAGTTCATATCAGAAATTTTTTCGATGTTCGGAACATGAGTTAAAATTAAACTTGTTATAATTATAAATTTTCCATGTGGTAGAAATTAAGTTATCTACAGAATTATATTCATGATTTATATATCATATATATCATATATATCTTGTATATATCTTTATTTATAATATTATATAACATTTTGAGTTAAGAAATGAAATGCACCGTTCATGGAGACGGTAAGTCGTACGTAAGCATGAACACTACTTTCATTTCTATTTCATATTTAGATTGAAAATGTAATGATAAATATTTATATTATAATTAAAATATAATATCATATATAATTTAATTATCTATATCCTTTATATGTTCCACATATGTTATGAATGAGTCATATCACTTTGAGGGGGCGGTAGTCCGCACTTCCTCAAATGAAATTATTGCGTTTAACCATTATGGAAACTATAAAGGTGTGTTATAAATAGAAAATACAGAAGCATAGAAAAAATATAAATATAATATATATCAAATTTAAATATAGTACAATTATAATGGCCACCATGAGAGGTGGTAGTAGATAATTTAACAATCATTGTTTTGTGACGCAGTAGTTCACCGTCCACAGAAACAATATGTTATTTAACCCTTAGATGGAGGTTTGTGTAAGTGTAGTTAGAATAATTTTCATAAAAAAAAAATATTATATTGAGGATACTGGTGTTGTTATAAAATAAAGTAATAAAAAGAGTTTAGGGGGGTTGGATAAGTAAATTAAAACAAAAGAACTTAAGATAAGACATTACATTTAAATCGAGTATCTCTCTTTGGTTTGTACCAAAAGGTTTAATTTAATTGACTTATTCATAAAGGAATGATTCTAAGAGAAGGATAGGGATGTAGGGAGATTAATTGGTCAGATTTTGGACGATACAAGGGGCTTGAGAAGTGCGAGTAATGGGTTATAAGTGATTGCTTTTTATAAGAGGGAGGAGGGGCTCTTTAGGAATGTTTAAAAATATTATTTTATTATATAATGATTTTCGGATTATAAATGTAAGAAATATATTAAAGTCAAATATAAGATGGGTCATGTTCAAAATAAAATCATACAATAAGAATTGTACTAGTTTTGGATATTTTTTAGTCTTTATAATCTTATTTATTTAAATTATTCATTAATGAGGTAAACACTGCATAATTAGTGTGTCATAAATTTTTTTATTTATTTGATGTCTAAAAATTATAAAAAATTTCATAATGTAGGAAATATTTTTAGATTTTAAATTAATATTTATATTCAAATAGATAACTTATATAACCTCATGTAAGAATTTATTTAATAAAAGATATATGTTTAAGTCATTTTTGTCTTTACTTTTAATTAATTAATATAAAGTGTCATTATCACTCCCAAGTGGATCCATGGGGTCTAAAAATTGACCAAAGGATGCCCATGGTCTAAAATGTATCAACCAATAGGATTAGGACACATGTTAGAGTATTTTAATATTATTCTTTTACCCTTATTTAATAGATTTACCTTTTAACCATAGTAAATAATTTTTTTACTAAAGTAAATATTCATAATGTCTAAAAATAAAAGTTACCTTTTTAAAAAATTTTAAAATCTTGATTAAAAATATGGAATCCAGTTTTTCCAAATTCAAAACACCTAAGTGGAAAAAATTAATTTAAAATGAATTCCCACTGTCAAAACAAAAAGCTTGTTTTTGAGAAATAATAACTATCAAAATATTGACACTTATTTATGTCCAATTTAAAGTAAAATTACATCCAATGACCAAAATTGGATTAAATAGTAAAAAAATAATATAATTACACTTTTAAACCAATTAAAAAGATAATCCAAACTTATAAATAAATTAGATTAATAGGTAGTTTTGATTTAAAATACAATATTTTCACTATTCATTAAAAATGAACATTATCATAAAAATAAAAAAAATTTACCCAATGTAAATTTTGATGTACTGATTCTAAAGAAAAATTTTATTTTTTTAAAATAGAACATATAAATGTGGACAAAACTAGATTTAAATAGAGTTCACCATCAAAAGGTAGTAAATCAACCTTTTAATGAATATTAGAGTATTTATGCTTAAAATTAGTTTCATTCACATTTTAAGCCTCTAACTTTTATTGGATAAATGTAAAAAATATTCAAACATATATAATCATATTTTAGTTATTTATATTCATTATTTACAATAAAATGACTATGTGTTAACTACCATTTAAAATAATAATATTATTATATTATTTTTCATTATAACTCAACATTGTGTGCAACGTAAGATTTCAAAGAAACCTATTGTTGCGTATCAGTTATGCCATCAAACATAGCATCACCTTTAAATTAAAATTAATATTTAATTCATAAATATTAATAAATATTAAAATGTGACATTCCTTATTTACTTGGGATGTTACACTTATCACCTTGAACACCATCTACTCCTGTCCATTAAGACTACATCCATTGATCTTCATACACGATTGTCTAATGTAACTGAGAGTATGTCTATCCAGTTATAACAACCCAATATTAATGTACATAGACATTACATCATTTTTTTTAAATATTTAAAACATTACATGAATAGATTCCCAAAGACCATATTAGTTTTGTGCCTTTGGAAACATGGAAATGTAAACATGGGTACATTTGTGAGGTAAATTATCTGCCACTATGTTCTCCAGGACATGAACAGCTCTTAGACACATCATACATAAAATTTATCTTCATAACCTAGGGAAGGAAAAATATAATGGGGTGAGCTCAGATTCTTAGTATGGGTAAACAAAGGAGATATGAAATCATAAACAAGAGAATATGGGTATGAGAATATGATCATAACATTAGAAGATCATACCGTGTATATTAAAGATTATACACATGAATCATTGAATAAAGGTTAATATTTCATAAGGCATGAATCCTAAGGAAATCAATATCAAAATCCATGAAATCATAACACTGGAGTAAGAAATTGAATTGTGTAATACACATAAACATGTAATATAATTCCCTATAAGTCAAGACACATTGAAAAAACATATCAAGAGACTTCATGGGGACTACATCTACTAGGCATTACCGACCACGATCCCCAGTCATAGTCCTTTCCTTGTAAGATATCTGATTTCCTCATATTCCCATAATAGATCTAGTTTCCCCATCTTCTCATAGTGGATCGGGTTTCCCTATCTTCCCATAGTGGATCAAGTTTACCCATATTCTAATAGAAGATCAGGTTTCCCTATATTCCCTTAGTGGAGCAGGTTTCCCCATCTTCCCATTGTGGATTGGGTTTCCCCATATTCCAAATTGGATCAAGCCCATCAAATTTAATCCCATAATTATCTTATGAGATATAAATCTTTACCCAATTCATTGGAGGGAGATATAGGTCCCACCTGTCACATAATAAAACCATTCATACATTTTCCATAAGATAATAATACATTCATCGTATAATAAACCATAAAAAGATATGGGGTTCATAAACATCATATCATAACCCATGAAATGAAATGTGTATCATAAACATTTCATCTCATCATAACCTATTGAAAAGGGATAGGTTTCACAATCATTACATTACTACATAACCTGTGAAAAGAAGTGGGTTTCAAAAGCATATAACCCATGGGATAGAAATAGGTTTCATAAAAATCATGCTATTAATACAAAAACCATTAAAGAAATAATTTAAAGGGTATTCTTGGATCATATACCCAATAAATACTAAACTATAATAAAAGATGTCATCTTATATGGAGAAGTATTTTGAAAGATCACATGAAAAATTTCTTATGGAAAATATCCTTTATTTAAAAAAAATTCTAATAAAACCATTTTAATTTTTTTTTATTATAAATAAATATTTATAATTTTATTTAAAACATTTCTTAATGAAAATATCTTTTTTTCTTTGAAAAACGATTTTTAAAACATAAAGTATTTTGAAAACCTTTTTCTTTTAAAATCCCTTAGAAAACATATAAAGGATGCTCAAAAATATTTTGAAAACATTATTATTTAAAAAAATATTGAAAAATAATAATGAAATAATTAAAACATTTGAAAACATTTTTATTTTAAAATAAAATTAAAACATAAAAATAATACTTGAAATCATTTTGAAAACAGTTTTCCTTGAAAACTTATAAAATAATCCTAAGAACTTTTGAAACACTTTTTAAACATGATTTTTTTGAAAAATATTTTTCTTTAATAACCATTTTAAAATTAATAAATTTACATAATATTTGGAAAAACATTTTCTTAAAAAAAAAACATGTTAAAAATACAATGTAAGAATCAAGGAAATGTCTTCCATTACAGTGGGTATTTTCGTACATGCTGAATATTTCATTTCACCTTAAATGTTTAGAAAAGTTCCTTGGTCAAAAAATGAAAAGATTATTTATTTTAAAATAATTTTGTAAAAAGGTAATACATGGGTAAAAATTTAATTTAAACATAATAGGATAATATTAAAAAAATTGAAAATATTTTTACAAAACATGGTTTTGAAAAACAAATATTTTCGTTTGAAAATAAAAATATATTCAGATTTTCATAAAAACATTTTATTAAGTATCTTAAGTACCAAAGAGTGGAAAATGGTACCATTAATTATATATTACATAGATAAATATTGGTTATGAAAAATCATGTGATATATTGAGATATGGATCATAATAATTCATTAATGGGAACATAATCAGAAATAATATCGATAATGATGAGATTATAGCTATAAACCATTACCACTTGGTAAATTCGAATCATAATTAAATGGAAATAATAAAATTACATGAATATTTTAATAACTTTAAAATTATGAGATTAATTATATAACATGTCAAATTTAGTATATACACCTCATATAAAAATATAGGTGCAAAACATGCCATGTGTCTCAAAGAAGAAAAATTAAGACAAAATTACTTAACAAATTTGGTAAATTTTGAAACATAAACCCCATGAAATAAATATAATAAAATTTTTATGTGAAGAACCATAAATTTAATTATAAGAATAATAAATTACATTCTTTTTCATTATACAGACCATACAAAATAGATGAGTGGTGAATAATACATGTATCTCACTGAAGTAAAAAAGCAATATGAAATTCCCATACCTTACATCTTGAATTTATTTGTAAACATTAAAAACTAATTTATAATAAATATATGTTTATTAATATATTTAAAATAACCATATTATTATATATAATACCATGTAATATTCACTTTTGACTTTATATTACCATTTTATTAAAAATTCTATTTTAATGTAATGTTTTTGGTAATGTCCGCTTTGTTTACCGTATGTGTTTTGACTTGTTATTCATGATACTCTTACATAGATAATTATTTACTTATTTAAATAATTTAAAACGTGATATATATATATATATATTATATTAATTATAAAAATATTTATATTAACATATAATATATATATATATATTAAACAAAATACACCATTCATAGAGACGGTAGGCCGTACGTATGCATGAATGTTGCTTCTATTTTATTATAGCATTGAAAGAAAGAAAGTAATAGACATATATTTCATATAATATTTTTAAATTCATCCTTAATACATTCCATGTAATGTTTCAATGAATCACATCTCTTTGAAGAGGCGGTAGTCCACACTTCCACAAATCGAGTTATCTCATTTACGAAAATTGTAAAGCATGAAGGCATGATTTATATAATAACTAATTAAGTATAAATAAATCATAAATATATAATATTTATATTATATAAATATAGTGTACGTCATAATTACTAACCATTAGAGATGGTAAAGGAAAAACGAACAACAACATTTTGTGAGGCGGTAGTTCGCCGTAGGCAAAAACAATAAGTTCGTTACCCATTAGATGGAAGCGTGTGTAAGTTTAGGTCAAAAAATCTGAATAAAAAATTTCTAATTATATTTATTATTATTAGTTTATTATATTATTATGTAATAATAAGATTTTAGGTGATGTAGAAAGAAAATAAAATAAAGGAGCTTGAGGAAGGATGCTACCTCTTCTTTATGTTACTCCCTTTTCTTTACAAAAAAGAATTACTTGGTTGGATTTATGCCAAAAAGTGAGGATTAAATGAGGGATTGAGGTATATTTAGAGATTATTTTAGAAAATTTTAGGAGATAAAAAATAAATGATAGGTGAGAATAAGTGGGTGGGGTGAGTGTCTTTTTATAGTGGAGGATGAGTCTTGTAGATTTTGTGGAAAGGGAATTCCTCCCATGTTTTTACTTTAAAAAGTGGATCCAATAATGAATAAAATTAGATAAAATGGAAGATAAGTCCTAAATATGGTCATCCAATGTATTTTCAAAAACTTTCTAGGTTGTTTTTTGACCTTAATATTAATATTTAGTCTTTTATTAATCTAATTTTCCCCTTAATCATTGTAATTAATTTTATTACTTTTACTAATATTTTTGGTAAAAAAAAGTTGAACTTATTATAAATTATAAATTATTTTAATTCCAAATATTGAATCCATTTTTCTAAATTCCAATCATATAATTGGTATAAATTAATTTAAATTTAATCCCACATAGGGGATGACATAGCGGGTTTTTAAAGTAAAAATGTTCAAATGTTTGGTAAGATTTTATATCCAATTTCTAAGTAAAATTGGTTCAAATGACCTAAATTGGATTAATTTATTATATTTTATCTAATTATACTTTAAAACAATTTATCAAAACAATTTAATCTTATAAATAAATTATGTGAAAAATCTGTTTTGAATTAAAATTCAGTATTTTAACTATTCATCAAAAAATAAAACTTCAGAGAATAATACCAAAAAATCACAAAACAATAATTTTTATGTTTCTATATAAAAACATAATTTTATTTAAACATATAAAATTTATAAAATTTCAAAAATTTATATTTAAAATAATCTATGCATTAAAAGGTAGTAATACTGCTTTTATAAAAGTATAGGTTTACATGTATAATATTGGGTTAGTGCATATATTATGCCTATAAAATATATTCAATGAATGAAAAAAAATATTTAATATAATATATAAAATATATATTTCATGAATATAATTCACCAATAGTAATTAATCTAATTTATTATGATAAAATTTGTTTGTGAGCATAAAAGTTGTTTTTATAAAAACATTCCATTTATATTCAATTGGTTCATATAATTATTTATAATTATATTGAAACCAGTGAATCAACCATTTATTTGAATAAGTTATTTAATAATTTTCATAAATTCCAAATTAACAGTTAGGTTGTATCTTATTATATTAAATGATAATGTTTTAATGATATTTTATTATTCGGTAGAACTCAGTCTTTAGTGTTACACAAGCCATCAAGGAATGCTAGTCTTGTTAGTAACATAAGATAACCATAATGTTCTATGTATAGAATGATGAAATTTATGTTGCGTGTAGTGCATGATTAACTTTTTGTTGCATATAACGCAAGCCAAATTTAGTACTCTAATATAAATTTTTTTCAGTGCTGTAATAAATGAAAAATATCAAAAATATTTAATTAGATCAAAAAAATATTTCAAAAAATATTAGGTTGTTACATTCTAACCCCTTTAAAATAAATTTCTCCATAAAAAAAAATCTAGGTTTTCGATGGTATAATAATTTAAATTTATTATCAAGGAAACCTACATCATAAAAATAAATACTAAAAGTTCCTTTAGAAAGGAAAAGTTGGAAACATAAAGGTTACCCAAAGTAATATATTACTAGGTTTTTGAATAGGATAACATAGGTGGTAAGTGAAAACATTGACATGGAAGAGAAATATAACTGTCAAGTTCTGATATAGAGTGATACAAAACAAGGTCAAGAGAAAGTTAACAGTCACAAAATCCATAAATCTATGATGATCTAAGGGTCCATTTGATTCATCAAAAACAAAGGTACTAGCATACTTTTTTGGGTTTAAAGATCCTTTTTCATAAAGTTGAACAATTTTCATGAGAATATATACTTACTTGATTCAATATAATCTCACCCTTGGTTGTGTCTTGATTAATTTCCACTTCATCTATTATTTTAATAAATGAATGAAAAATTTTCATTCTCAAAGAATTAACAGATCATGAGATCCATAAATAGAATGGTAGGTCATTCCATATATCACAAAAAAGGTTATCAAAAGTTATACAATATCTATAAATCCACATATTATGAGATGATACTTGAATCACTAAATCCTCATCCAAAGTTTAACATAAAGCATTCCATAAATGGTTAACCTTATAACCCTTATAAAAGAAGAAAATCCCAAACATTATAAAGAAATTCACTCAATTAGAATAACATTGATCAAAAATATATTATAAATTAGCTCTTGGTTTTCACATTCCAAACATGTGAATAACCTCATATTATATCCTATACAAATGTGGTAATAACCTAAATTACCATAAATCCTCTTTAAAAACATAAATTATTCCTTATTCTAATGATCTTTGGATATGTTACTTAAATCCAACAATTTCTAAACTTCATGCATAATAACATAGAATAATTTTTCAACAAATCCTTTATTCGTTTTGAGGTGAAGAGTACCATACAATTAACTTATTCATATGTAGTATATCTTTATCCAAACATCATTATCTCAACATTAGGAATAAATTAAGGGTTACCTTCCCATAATAACAATATAACCTTTACATGAAATCTATTTTATACCTTGAAAGCACCATTAAAAATATCCTTTCAAATCCTTAATGAAAAACATATACTGAAAATACTTATATATTTCATGATTCTTATAAAATATTCTTTGAATTCCAAAACATAAATAATTTATTCATCCAACTTTTTTCTTAAAAAGTTAACTAAGATTCATCATTTTATTCCTTAACACCCCTTTCATAACATATGAAATAAGAATAATGTCTTAAAATTTATCAAAATTAATTTAATCATGATTGTAAACAATACTATTAGAACAACAAATACCTTTCATATGTCATTTGTGGTCTCTTCATCATCAGTAGAAAGACCATTACATGTACCACCTTATTGATTCTTTTTATGAGAGTTCCACATAGGACATCGATTTTCATAATTCTCATACTTTTCAAATTTAAAGTAATCAAATATTGATAATACTTTTAGGGTGGAAATATTCTCATCCATTTAATTAACAAAAATTTTCATTTTTCCTTTGTATTTTCTTGTATTGTGTCCTTATTTCTCATAGTCAAAGCATCTTACTGTTCCTCTAATAAATTCACTTGGGTGATTATTCACATATTATCGATATATAAGAAACTGAATATTCTTTCTTACATGGTCTCTATTACCCAAAATCTCAACTAACTCTTTCATTATCTTATTTGGTCAGTCTGAGATTTAGTTAAGGTAAACTTTGTTAATAATGATCCATGAAAACTGAATAGGAATGATTATAATATCCTTCTATCTAGTGATCATCCCATTTTACTACTCAATAACAATTTTTCTATCACATTCATCATTAACCTAGTTATTTATAGTTCCTACCATTGAATGAAACCAAAAAGTATTGATTAAGAAATAATTGTCATAGTGAGGAATCACATAATCATGAAAAACCAGTTATAGGATGTCTAAATTATTATAACTTCTTTAATATATGACACCTTAGGTTTATCCAAGGTTATTCATATATGATTTATTTTTAAATACTTCATGATGTTTCATTAAGATTTTGTAAACTCCCTAAGCATATCCCCTAGGAGTTTTAAACCAGGTGCATAGTAAAGACATTTGTTGTGTATCAGGTTATGCTCGAGTCCGGCCCGATGGACCTTGTCATAGTTGTTAGTATTAAGTACATCTATTACAGAAACACATCAACTTTTTTTATCCATATTGAGATGTATTTCTAGGAAACCAATCGCTCTATCCTTTACCAAAATTCCAGGACATTTTCCCATGCTTTTCTTTATCCTTAGACTTATCTATAGACATGTACTTAGAGTTATCACTAAGGATTTACCATCATAGTTTCCAATGATTTACTAAAAATTTTCTCTGATAACAACTGTAAAAACTAATTATTAATGTACATAGACATTACATAATTTTTTCAGAATGGTTAAAACATTACATTAAAGATTACTAAAGACCATATTATTTTAGTTCATTTGGAAACATGGAAACATAAAAACTGGTACCTGAGTGAGTTACATTATCTCCCACTAGGTTATACAATACTAAAACTCCTCTTAGAAAAATCATATGAAAACATATATTGGTAACATGGAGAAGGGAACATTAAAAGGGGGAGATAAGATGCTCAGTAAGGGTAAACAAGGGAGATATGTAAGAATAAACAAGAGAACATGTGTATGAGAAAATGATCATAACATTAGAATATAATACCTTACATATCAAAGACTATAAACATGAATCATTTCATAAAGATTAATATTTAATAATCCTTGAATCATACGGAAATAAAGAGAATAATCCATGAAATCATAACATACAAGTAAGAAATAGAATTGCATTATACACATAAACATTTAATATCATTACCTATAAGTCAAGACACATTTCTAGAACTTATCAGGGAACTTCATGGGGACTACACCTGCTCGAAGGGACACACTACCATCCCAGTCATAGTCCTTTCTTTATAAGGTATTGGGTTTCATTATCTTCCAATATTGTATCAGGTTTACCCATCTTCCCATAGTGGATCGGGTTTCCCCATCTTTCCATAGTGGATCGGGTTTACATGATTGAGTTTCCACATCTTCCCTTAGTGGATAAGGTTTCCCCATCTTCTCATAGTGGATTTGGTTTCTCCATATTCCACAGTGGATCTAGCTCATTAACTTGTATCCCATCATTATATCATGAGATATAAATCTGTACCTAATACATTAGAGAGATATATGGGCCCCACCCATCACATAATAAAATCATTTATACATGTTCCAAATGTAATAAAAATTTCATCATACCATGACCCATAAAAAGAGATGGGTTTCATAAACATCATATCATAATCCATGAAATGAAATGGGTATCGTAAACATTTCATCACATAATAACCTATATAAAAGAGATAGGTTTCATAATAATTTCATCAATGCATAACTCATGAAAAGAAGTGGGTATATATAGTATATAACCCATGGGAGAAAAATGGATGTCATAAACATCATGTTATTAATACATAAACCATTCAAGAAAAAATATGAATGATGTTCTTAGACCATATCCCTGTTAAATCTTAAACTATAACAAATGATGACATCTTAGATGGAGAAGGATTTTGAAAGACAACTTGAAACATTTCTTATGTAAAATATCTTTTCTTTGAAAATACTTTTCATAAAACCATTTCAATAATAATTCGATTATAAATAAATATTTACAATTTAATTTAAAACATTTTTGAAGAAAATATATTTTATTATTTGAATAATTATTTTTAATTCATAAATCATTTTGAAAACCTTTTTCTTTTAAAATAATCTGAAAACTTATAAAGGAATCTCAAAAAAATTCTAAAAACCTTCTTCTTTGAAAACACATTGAAATTCATAATGAAATATTGAATTTTTTTTAAAAAACATTCTATCAAAATATTTTTAAAACATAAAAATAAGTCTTGAAATCATTTTGAAAACAATTTTCCTTAAAAAATTATAAAATAAGATTAAAAAAATTTGAAACACTTTTTTAAAATAAATCATCTTTTGGAAAAACATTTTATTTGAAAACCATTTTAAAATAAAAAAAATCTATAATATTAAGAAAAAAATTTTCTTTAAAAAGACCTTGTAAACATATAAAAGAAGAATCAAGAAAATTACAGTCATGATGGAAGGTAAGTCTGTAAATGACTAACATTTCTTTTACACCTTAAAATTTTAGAAACACTCCTTGGTTGAAAAAAGAGAAGAATATTTCTTTTTAAAACCATTTTTTTAAAAATGAAATACATGGGTAAAAATTTAGTTTAAACATCATATGATAATATTAAAAAAAATTTATTTTTTTAGAAAACACAGTTTTGAAAGAACAAATATTTCAGACCGAAAGAATAAATAAAGTCAAAGTTTCATAAAAAAAATTATTAATTATATTAAGTACCAAAAAGTGGAAAAATTGTACCGTTACTTATATGTAAAATTAATATCCATAGGTTTATAAAATTATTTAGAGTTATTGAGATATTTATCATAATATTTCATTAATGTAAATGTAATCGTAAACAATCCCAATAATTATGAGATTCTAGCTATAAATCGTTACCACTTTGGTAACATTAAATCATAATAAAATGGAAATAATAACATTATATGAATATTGATATATAATGAAGGTAATGAGATTCATGATAAAACATTTCAATGTAATTATATACACGTCATAGAAAAATACAGGTACATAACCTAACACGTGTCTCAAAGAAGGAAAATTGAGACAAAATTACTTTACAGATTTGGTATCTCTTGAAACATAAAACTCATTAAATAAGGATCATAAGATGGATATGTGAATACCCATAAATTTAAGTGTAATAATCATATGATAAATTCATGGTCAGTATACACACCAAAAAAATAAAAATAAATGAGTGGTGAATAAGACATGTATCTCATAGAAATAAAAATCAAGATGAAATTCCCTTACCTTAAGTCTTGACTTTATTTGTACACATTCAAACATCTAGTATAATAAATATATGTTTTTTATACATATACCATAGAAACATATTTTTATATCCAAAACCATATAGGATTCACTTATTACTTCAGATGACCCTTTTATTAATAATTCCATGTTAAAGTAATGTTTTGAGTAATTACTTCTTTGTTTATCATACGTGTTTTGACTTGTTATTCTTGATCCTCTTACATAGATGGAGATTTAGTTATTTATAGAATTTAAAATATGATTTATATATCATAAATATTATATATATATATAATACATATTATGTATATAAATATTTATTGTAATCTATAAAATATATGAATATTAAACAAAATACACCGTTAATGGAGACAACAGGCCGTAAGTACACATGAACACTGCTTCCGTTTTATTGTCAAATTGAAATAAAGGAAGTAAATGAAATATATATATATAATAATAATTATAGTATAATAATTATATCATATATATCATATATAGTTTCTAAAACCAACCATAATACATTCTATGTAATTTGTGAACCAATCACATCGCTTTGAGGAGGCGGTAGTCTACACTTCCAGAAATGATTTTATTTCATTTACAAAAAATTGAAATCCTGAAGGTAGGATTTATATAATAAATGAATAATTATAAATAAATAATAAATATCATATATATATTATAAAAAAATAGTGGCCATCATAATTCCCAATCATGATAAGTGGTAAATGGAAATTGAGCAACATCATTTTGTGAGGCAGTGGTTCACCACACACAAAAATGGTAAGTTCATTACCCAATAGATGGAAGTGTGTGTAAGTGTAGGTAAATACATTAGAATAAAAAAATTTCAGTATATTTAGGATACTTTGGTTATAATATAATTATTTAATAAGAATATTTTAGGTGATGGAGAAATAAAATAATTGAAAGGATCTTGGGGAAGGATGTTATCTTTTCTTTGGGTAACTCCTTTTGGTTTGAAAAAAATTAATTATTTAGTTGGATTTATTCATAAATGGAGGATTAAAAGAAGAGGTTAGTGATTATGGATGATTATTTGAGAATATTTTGGGTGTGAAAAAGGGATTTAGTGGTGTTATTAAGTGGGAGGTGTGAGTGCCTTTTTATAGTGGAGGAGGATTGAAATTCTTGTAATTTTTTGGAAAGGGAACTCCAACCATGTTTTTACTATAACCAGTGGATCCAAAAATGATAAAAATTAGATAAAAGGAAATATATGGTCTAAATATGGCCATAAAATGGATTTTTCAAAAGTTTATAAGTCATTTTGGGCCTTAATATTAAGGTTTATTCTTTTATTAAGCTAATTCCCCCCTTAAAATTTGTAATTAATTTTAATTTATTTCACTAATATATTTGGTCAATAAATAATTTGAAATTATTACATAATATAAATTATTATAATTAAAAATATTAAATCCTTTTTTCTAAATTAAAATTAAATAAGTGGTAGAAATTAATTTAAATATAATCCCTCATACAGGACGAAAAAGTAGGTTTTTAACACAAAAATATTCAAAAGTTTGGTAAGTTTTTATATCCAATTTTAAAGTGAAATAGATTAAAATGAAGTAAATTGGATTAATTTATTATATCTTATCTAATTATAATTTAATACCAATTATAAATATAATTTAACATTATAAAAAAATTATATTATAAAACATTTTTGATTTAAAATTAAGTATTTTTTCTTACTAATCAAAAAATGAAACTTCACATAAAAATACCAAAAATTGGCACAAAAATAATTTTTTATATTTATATATAAAAATGATGTTTATTTGGACATATAATATTTATAAAATTTAAATTTATTTAAATTAAAATTGGTTCTCCATTAAAAGGCAGTAATATTGCTGTTATAAAAATATGGGTTTTTATGTGTAATATTGGATTTGTTCTTATCTTATTCCTATAAAATATATTAGATGAATGTAAAAAAAATATTTAATTTACTATATGATAGATATATTTAATTAATATCATTCACCAATAGTAATTAAATTCATTTATTAGGATAAATTTCATTTCTGATCATAAAAGTAGTTTTTATAAAAACATTCCATTTATATTCAATTGGTTCTTATATTAATTTGTAATTAATTTTAAACCAATGAATTAAAAGATTTATTTTTATAATTTATTTAATCATATTAAAAACATACAACTTAATTGTTATATTATATACTAATATATTTAATATTTATATTTTTAATAATATTTTATCATTCGGTAAAACTCAGCCTTACATGTTACGCAAGACATCAAGGAATGTTTGTATTTCATGTAACATAAGAAATCCTCAATGTTTATTATAGAGGAATATAAACTATATTTTGTGTTTAGTGAATCATTAACTTGGTTTTTCATATAAATCAGGCCAAATTTAGTGCTTTAATATAATAAAAATATTTTTAGTTTTTTCTGAAATGAAAAATATGAAAAATATTAAATTTGTTCAAAAAAAATTTCATAAGATATTGGGGTTTTTCAATGGTGGTATTTATAAAGATATGTTTGAAATATTCTTCAAATGAAGTTGAAAATACTCTAAAAAACAAAACATGGTTTGATGGATCTTTATTTGATAGACTCAATCTAATGTTCTTCTTTTAGAAGTGCACTCCCTTAATTCACAACATCAAACTTCATATATCTTGTAAAATAATCTTTATCTAATTGGAAAGATCAAAAAAATATTTTTCCAATAGAATCGTGTCATTGGAATTAAACCCTGTTTGTTAGATCACTATTACAATATTCACCACATCATAGATTGTACTTTTTTATATCAATAACTCAAACATTATAGATTAAACATTAAATTCATCCATTTTATAAAAATATGTATAAAATTAGTAGAATAGAATTATTACTATAATAAACGCTATAAAATCTCCCCTTTCCCATCATATATAATATATATTTCATAAAAATTATTTTCCATATGATCACATCATTCTAGTAATTTGTGTATGATAGTCGTTATTTGTTTCCATCAGTCTGGAAACCTTTATCTCTCCCTTTGGAATCAAGAATAAATCATGAATAATTTCATGATGTTAGGAACTTTAAAATCAACACAACATCAATTGATGTAAATAATGAAACATTCTTATCTTTTTTTAGTAACACATTAGGAATTTTTCCTAACCTTTATAAGGAAATCATACAGAAACTTTATTTTCCTCCATATGGAATGTTTCCACAGATTCTCAAGTAACTCATAATTCACTATTGTACTTATGATGGAGTTGGGTGATAAAAATTATTCATACCATTGGAATATGATTTACATTAGAATTATAAAAGGGGTATAAATAAACCCAAGAGAAGATTGAAGAAAAATGTTCAAAGGGGAGAAGCTTGGAAGGATGGATTGATCCTGTGAAGTATAAATCTCTTCCCAGAACATTGTTCTAAATGGAATTCCACCTCTCCAAGAAGCACCCCATGAATGAAATATTTCATGGGATGAGATGGACTTCCAGTGTCTACAAATGGAACAAATCCATTTGTAGGTTCGGGAGGTGATTTTCGCTCCCACAAACGACTACCCCCATTAATGAAATAGTTCGTGGGATGACATAGAACGCCAGTTCTCATAGAAGAAACAAAGTCATTTGTGGGGACTAATGGTGATTTTCACCCCTACTAATGAAACCATCCCCCCATAATGAAATAGTTCCTATGATAAGGTGGTACCACTAGTGCCTACAGAGAAAAAAAAAGTCATTTGTGAGTCTGGGAGGTGATTTTTGTCCTCATGAATGACTACCCCTATGAAAAAAATCATTCACAGGCCGAGGCATCCTCCTAGTCTCCCACAAAAGAAGTTTCAAATACCACCATGGAAGACTATACATCATATTACTTAGTCCCTCTATTCCTAGAAAAAAGAACCCCGAGGGAAACCAAGGCCATACGATGAAATTTTGAGGGAAAAGTAGAAACAACAAGAGGAAAACCCAAATGAGAGAGAAATCACAGAGATTCCTTTTTCTGGAATGTAAAAGACCCATAAAATTGAATTAAGGTTGAAATAAAAGAACATACAACCTTCTATAAACTTAAAACCCTTTGTAGACAACATTCTATAGGGAATAAATGGATGAACCCTTTATAGACCAACACCCCGCATAGAAAAAAGCTATAGTGGTGGAACCATACCCCTAGTAGTAAATGAAAACATGGGGGAATGTGGACCTATGTTAAAAAATTCTACACTATTATAACATAGTGCCATGAAGCAACACTCTATACTGGTAGACCTTTGGTCTCTGTAGCACCATACTATGTAGAAGATACCCTCACCCACATAGCAACATGCTATACGGAGGTAACCCTATCCCACATAAGAACATGATATGTGGAATGGGTCCTCCTAGGGTGTTCTATGATATAACACCCATCACTCCCTTTCTTTATCTCATCAATCCCTATATTTTCCCCTCGACAAACTAGTCCAACAACATCAAGACAAGGCCTCTTCCAAAGCCGCCTAACATGTATGATTAGATAATCGGGCACATTGACTTATCCTCTTGAGTCTACATACCCATGTTAATAAGATGCACATCTGTAACCTACTCAATAAGGGGGAACCTCATAATTTCTTTGACTGTACATTACTGTGGTAACGAGGGTTCCGACCTTGGCGGCACTCATGTGAACCTCCCCATTCTATCTGTTTAGGGGAACTAATGGCCTTTACCTTTAATGAGGGACATTGCATGTCACTCCTATATTCCCTAGGGATCAACATGTAATCCCTCTAATAGTAATGTAACACCTCAAGATTTTATGAAATATATTTTTTTAAATTAATTTAATCTTTTTGATATTTTTAATTTCACCCAACACTGAAAATATTTATTTTATATTAAAGAATAAGGTTTGGAATGTGTTATATACAACAGTAAGTTAGTCATGCACTACATGGAACATAAATTCTGGATTTATCTACATATAACACTGAATTTATCTTAAATTACATGCAAGACTGACTTTCCTTGAAGACTTGCGTAACACACAATACCGAGTTTTACTGAACAATAATATATTGCTAAAAAAATTATTATATAACATAATAAGATATAACCTATCCTTTAATTTAGAGATTATTAAAATTATTAAATAAATTATGAAAATAAATGGTTGAATTCATTGGTTACAAATTAATTGTAAATGAATATAAGAACAAATTGAATACAAAAGGAATATTTTTATAAAAACAACTTTTATCTTCATAAAGGAATTTTACATGAATAAATTAAATTAATTAATATTTTTAAAAGATATTAATTAAATATACATACTATATAGTTAATAAAATATTTTTACATGATTGAAATATATTTTATAGGCATAATATCGGAACAAACCCAATATTATACATAAAAACTTATATTTTTATAAAAGCAGTATTACCACTTTTTAATGGAGAACCAATTTTATATTTTAGTTTTGAAACTTTTATAAATTTAATTTTTCAAAATAATTTTTTTTAAAATAAATATTAAAATTATGTTATCGTTATTTTTTGGAATATTTATGTGACATTTCATTTTTTGATAAATTGTGAAAAATAATAAATTTAAATTCAAAACTAATTTTTTTTCTAAATTATTGATAAGGTTAAATTATATTTATAATTGGTTTTAAAGACTAATTATATCAATTATACATAAATTTATACAATTTAGGTCATTAAGATCAATTTCACTTTGAAATTATATATAAAAACTTAGTAATATTTTGAAATTTTTACTTTAAAAACCAGCATGTCATCCGCCCGAGGGACTAATTTTAAATTAGTTTTTATCACTTTTGTGACTAGAATTTGGAAAATTTGAATTGTATTTGAAATTATCATAATTTATAATTTCTAATAAGGTCAAATTAGTTTTGATGAAAAATATTATTGAATGTAATTAAAATTAATTACAACAATTAAGAGGAAAATTAGCTTAACAAGGGACTAAACCTTTAATTGAAGGGACAAAATGACCTAGAAAATTGTCAAACATCTATTGTATGATCATATTTTTATCCTATAATAAAGTTTATCTAATTTATACCATTTTTATATCAACTTTTAATAGAAAAAACGAGTTTTCAATTCCCTCTTCAATAATTTACAAGAATGCAACTCCTTTGCAATTATAAAAAGACACTCACCCCTCCCACTTATTCACACCTCTAAATCCAATTGGATCACAAAAAACATGATAAAATAAGCTAAAAAATTCCTAAATTACCCCTTAAACCCTCAATTTTGGTATAAATCAAACCAAGGAATCCATTTTGTGCAATGAAAAAGGAGTTACCAAACGAAGAGGTAACATCCTTCCTCAAGATACATTCATTTATTTTCTTTCTACGCCACCTAAATTATTCTTATTACATACTTATATAATAAAATTATTATCCTAAATACACAAATATGTTTTTATTCTTTGGGTTTTACCTTTAATTAAACATACTTTCATATAATGGGTAATGAACTTACAGTTTTTGTGTACGACGAACTACCGCCTCACAAAACAATGTTGTTTGTTTTTTTCCATTACCACCTAATATGGGTAATAATTATAATAGAAAATATATTTTTTATATTATATATTTGATATTTAATATGTGTTTATTATTATTTTATTATTATATAAAAACTACCTTCATTATTTCCATTTTGTGTAAATATGATAACTTCATTTGTGGAAGTGTTGAATATCGTCTCCTCAAAGTGATGTGATTCATTGATACTTTACATGGAATGTATTAAGGATGAGTTTAGTGAAATAATATGATAAATAATAAATAATAATTAAAATTTAATTATATTATATATATATATCTATATATTTCATTTAATTTCATTTTTTTAAAATGACATTAAAACGGAAATAACGTTCATGTGTATGTACGACCTACCATCTCCATGAACGGTGTATTATATTTCACAAATCTATATTATATATATTATTATGATACACATATATTGAATATAAATTATATTTATATAATGGTTTAAATTATTTGAATCACGGTTTAAGTATAAATACTAAAAATTTAGTAAATTAAGGCACATCTAAAAAAAGTGGATATTACCCTAAATGCAATCTTGACTTGGAAGTGGTAATAAAAGGGTGATATAAAGACATATATGGTATTACATATAAAAATATGGTGATTTAGTATATTTATAATTAACTTATATTTACTATAAAGTATGTTTTAATGAGTAAAATAATATTTAAGACATAAAGTAAGGGAATTTCATTTCACTTTTTATTTCTGTGAGATACATACCTAATTCACCAGTCATTTATTTTGTGTGGTGTGTAAAATTAACATGGATATATTTGATTATTATTATATTAAAATATATGGGTAATTTCATATCAATTTTAGGATATTTATTTAAAGGGTTTTATGTTTCAAATGTTACCAAATCAGTAAAGTAATTTTGTCTCAATTTTTCTTCTTTGAGACACATGCCATGTTATGCACCCATATTTTTTTATGAGGTATATATACTAACTTTTACATGTTATATCATGAATATACTTATTTTTATGATATTTAATGTTTCATAAAATGTTATTATTTCTATTTTATTATGATTTAATGTTATCAAAGTGGTAATGAGTTATAGCTTCAATCTCATCGTTCATCGAGATTGTTTATTATTATACTTACATTGAAGAAATATAATGACCCGTCTCTCAAGAAATATCATAAACTTCATTACCATATGTTTATTCATGTTATATAAAAGTAATGGTACCATTTTTACACTCTTTTTTATTTAATTTAATTAATAATTTATTTTAGGAAAATCATACTTTATTTCTCATTTTGATCATAAATAAATGTTCTTTAAAAACCGCGTTTTCTAAAAATGTTTTCAAAAACGTTTTACTATTATCCTATTATGTGTAAAGTAAATTTTTACCCTTGTATTAAATTTTTAAAAAATGGCTCTAAAATGAATCTTCATGTTGTTTTCCAATCAAGGAACTTTTCTAAACTTGTAAGGTAAAAAAGGAGTTTTCCGTATGTATGAACATACCCACTACCATGACCGTCATTTCCATGATAATTTATGTATAAGTTTATAAGGTTATTTTTTAAATAAAATTTTCCAAATATTCTTGGAATTTTTTTATTTTAAAATTATTTAAAAATAGGGTTTTCAAAAAAAAAATTATGTTTAAAAAGTGTTTTAAATTATTTTCAAAGCTTCATTTATAAGTTTTTAAATGGTTATTTTAAAATAAAAGGATTTAATTGATTTCAAAGATCCTTTTATTAATTTTCAAATTATTTTCAATGAAAAATGTTTTTAAAATGTTTTTAGTATTTCTTTATATGTTTTCAAAGTGTTTCCAATGAAATTGTTTTTAGAATGTTTTCAATCCTTCTTAATATGTTTTCAAATTATTTTCAAATAAAATGGTTTTAAAAAGGTTTTATGTTTAAAAAAAAATACTTTTTGGAGAATAAATTACACTTTCCCCAATAAATGTTTTTAAAAGTTATTTTGAAAATTCTTTTCCTTCTAAGATGACATATATTTATGTTAATCATGCTTTTATACAAAATGATAAAAAGGTTCCCTTAATATTTTTTCTCTAAATGGATTATGTTTTTATGTCATGATGTTTATTAAAACCCATTTCTCTTTTATGTGTTATATGTTTATGAAACCCATTCCAATTTTATAGGTTACATGTTTATTAAACCTACTACTTTACATGGGTAATGCTTTGATGAAATGATTATGAAACCTATCTATTTTCCACAGGTTACGATATGATTATATGTTTATGAAACTATGTAATTTCATGGGTTATGATATGAATGTTTTTGTTATTGTGGTACATGCATGTATGATTTAATTATGAGATTTATGGGACCTAAATCTAGCTCTAAGGAATTGGGTAAATATTTATAGCTCATGATATAATGATGGGATTCAAGTCGACGGGCTTGATACACTTTGGAATACAGGGAAAACCGATCCACTATGGGAAGATAGTAAAACCTGACCCCTTACAAGGAAAGGACTATGGTTGCTGATGATGGAATGTCTTGCCCAGTAGGTGTAGTCCCCATGAATTTGGGAAGATGGGGAAACCCAATAAACTATGCAAATATGGGAAACCCAACCCCTTATAAGTAAAGTATCGTGTTTGGGGATGATGGTGTGTACCTCCTAGTAGTTTCAGTCCCCATGAAATTCCTAGATAAGTTCTAAAAATGTGTGTTGAATTATAGGGAATGGTATTACATGTTTATGTGTATTCTACAATTCTAGGTCTCACTCTAAGTTATGATTTTATAGATTATTGTCTCGATTTCCATATGATTCATTCCTTTTGAACCACTAACCTTTATTCCGTGATTCTTGTTTATGATATTTTATATGTTGGGTATGATATTCTAAGGTTATGATAATGTTTCCGTACTCTTATACTCATGTTTATTCTTAAATATCTCCCTTATTTACCCTTACTAAGCATATTATCTCATCCCTTTTTATGTTTCCCACCCTAGGTTATGAAGATATATTTTATGTATGATATTTCTAAGAGGGGTGATATCCTTGGAGAACCTAATGGGATATAATGTAGCTCACTCATGTACCAGTGTTTACATTTCCATGTTTCCAAAGGCACTAAACTAACATGGTCTTTGGGTATATATTTGTTTAATGTTTTAAGTATTAAAAAAAAAATAATGTAACTTCTATGTATATTAATACCAAGTTGTTATAGTTGGTATCAGTGAAAAAGTTTAGTAATCCTTTGGAAACTATGATGAGAGAAAATTAGTGAGATCAATAAGAATATTTCTGAGGATATGTCTTTAGATGTCTCTAAGGATAAGTTTAACGATAAGGAAAAGTATAGGAAAATGTCCTAGAATTTTGGTAAATGATACAGTGAGTGGTTTCCTATAAATATATCCCTATCTAGATACTTCAAGTAAATGTGGGTCTAGAATAGATGTACCTTAGAGTAAAAACTCCAACAATGTATTCCAGGCCTACACGACAATCAGCCTTGCTACACAACTGGTTTTATAATCTCTGGTGATATGATTTGGAAATTCAAAAGCTCTTTATGAACCATTATAGAAGATTTTAATTGAAGTTGGCTATAAATAACCAATGTTAAAGATAAGGTGTCATTCATTAATGAAGGTTTCAAAATTTAGATCTCCTATAAGTGGGTCTTTATGATTATGTGGTTTTTTGCTCTGATAAGTAATATTCACACTATGATTCCTAGTTTTAGTTAATTAAAAGAACTATAAGGAACATGATTAATGTTTAATGTTATGGAAAATTTTATAATGAGAAGTCAAATGGGATGATCATTGGAGTGAAGGATTTTGTGATCATGCCTAATCAGGTTTCCTGAAACATGATTAAAAAATGTATACCTTAACTAACTCTTGAACTCACAATATAAGAGAAGCAAGTATTTTGTTGATAGTTTGGGTAATGAAGACCATTTAAGAAAGAATATTCAGTTTTCTTTGTGTCATGATTGTGAAAATAATCACCTAAGTGAATATCCTATAAGAAAAGTAATATGTTTTAACTGTGGAATCATAAGGACACAAAAAAGGTAATTAGAAAAGAAACATGAAGGGTTTAGTTAATGAAATAGATGGGAATGTTAAAATCTATAAGATATCATGAAAGGTTAAATGATTTAAGTGTGGAATAAATGATCATTATTCAAATTTATTTCCTAAGTGTAAATCTCTCAAAGAGAATCAAGAAGGTTGTATAAGCAATGGTTATATTGCTTTTGATTATGAGAAAAAAGATGAAATTCAAAAGTAATGATGCATTAATCAATAGGATGAGGTATCCTTATTTTGGATTATGGATGAAGTTTAATAATTGAAATTTTTATGTATTTTTATTAAATAATTATGTTATATGAATGGTAAAATATATAAGGATTTTATAGTTTATGTTTTTCACTAAGGATTTATAAGATTATGTTGAATGTTTCTAATGGACTGGAAAAGTGATTTAATGGAAATATGGAATTTTGACTAAGGAAAGATAACCCTTAATATTTTCCTTATGTTAAGATTATGTTTTTGGATATATATATATATATATGTTTTATATGAATAAGTAAATTGGACGGTACTAATTACCTCTGAACTAATTAAGAGCTTATTGATTAGTGGGTATTATATCATTGATGAAGTTTAAAACATTTTTGAATTTAAGGAATATATACAATATATATTGGAATAAGGTAACATACATGTTTCAAATAAAGAATTGTGGTAATTTATTTTATTTCCATGTTTTAAGGGAATACATGATTAAGGCATTCACATGTTTGGAATTAGACGAAGAAGAGTTACTTTATATTATATGTGGGATCAATGTTAAGCTTATTTTGTGACCTTATTTCTAATTTTTTTGGATTATCATCTTTCAAAAGGGTTATGAGGATAACCATTTATTGAAACTTTAAGTTAAACATCAAATGAAGTTTGTGATACTAAAGTATTATCTCACCACATGAGTATTTATGCATAAATTGTTATAAAATTATTGTATTGATGGTAACTAATGATATATGGGATGGCTTATAATGAATCTCATGATCTATTAGTACTATAGGAATGAAAAATACACCTTCCTTTTTGAAGAAATATGTGAGGTGGGAATTAATAAATACACAAAAAAATGACGAGATTGTACCGAATCAAGTAAGTATATCTTATCATGAGAATTATTCAACTTTAGGAAAAAGGATCTTCAAACCAAAAAATTTATCCTAGTACCTTTGTTTATGATGAAACAAATGGCCCCTTAGAACATAACAGACTTATAGATTTGTGATTTTTAACTTTCTCATGACCTTGTTCTCTATCACTCTCTATCAAAACATGATAGTTAGATTTATCTTCCATGTGTATGTTTTCACTTATAACCTATGTTCTCTTATGTGGAAACCTAGTTGTATGTTACTTTGGGTAACCATTATGTTTCCAACTTTCCCTTTTTAAAGAAAGTTTTATTATTCATTTTTATGATGAGGGTTTCTATAAAAGGATATTTAAAGTATTAAAAATTTGATAAAAAAGATGAATGTTGAGGGAGAAATTTAGTTGGGGGGGGGGGGGTTTAATGTAACACCCCGATATTTTTTGAAATATTTGTTTTGAATTAATTTAATCTTTATGATATTTTTTATTTCACGCAACACTGGAAATTGTTTTTTATATTAAAGCAATAAGTTTGGAATGTGTTATACCGAACACCAATTTAATCATGCACTATACAGAACATAAATTTTAGCTTTATCTACATGGAACAACAAGGTTATCTTACATTTCATACAATACTGACTTTACTCGATGTCTTTCATAACACGCAAGACTGATTTTTATCTAAAAATAATATATTATTAAAAATATAATTACTTAATATAATAATATATAACCTAGCCATTAATTTGGTGGTTATGAATAAGATTAACTAAATTATGAAAATATATGTTTAAATTTATTGGTTACAAACTATTTATAAATGAATATAATAACCAACTGAATATAAAGAGATTGTTTTTATAAAATATACTTTTATGATCACAAACGAATTTTTTCTGAATAAATTAAATTAATAAATATTGGTGAATGATATTAATAAAATATATATTCTATACATTCAATCAAATATTTTTACACACATTTAATATATTTGATAGGCATAATATCGGAAAAAACCCAATATTACACATAAAAACCAATATTTTTTAAAAGTAGTATTACCACCTATTAATAGTGAACCTAATTTAAATATAAATATTGGAACTTTTATAAATTTTATATGAAAAAATAAAATTAAATTTTTAAATAAAAATATAAAAATTAGGTTAGAGTGAATTTTTGGTATTTTTCTTGTGAAGTTTCATTTTTTGATGAATAATGAAAAATAAAAAATTCAAATTCAAAAATACTTTTTCATCAAATTTATTTATAATGATAAATTATATTAATATTTTAAAGTATAATTATATAAATTATAAATAAATTAATCTAATGTAGGTTATTTGTATCAAATTCATTTTAAATTTAGATATAAAAACTTAGTATATTTTTGAACATTTTTTACTTTAAAAACCAGCATTGTCATCTCGCTTGCAAGATTAATTTTAAATTAACTTATAACACTTATATGACTATAATTTGAAAAAAATGGTACAATATTTATTATTAGAATAAATTTTAATGTAAGATAAGCTCAACTTAGTTTGTTACAAAAAAAACATGTGAATGTAATTAAAATTAATTACAATGATTATGAGGAAAATTAGTTTAACAAGAGACTAAAACTTAAACTTAAAGGAAAAAATGACCTAAAAAATTATAAAAAATAAATTTTATGTCAATATTTAGACCCTATACTCCATATAATTAAATTTGAACCATTATAAGATCTACATGTCATAGAAAAAACATGGCCAGAATTCCCTCTTCAAAAATTTACAAGAATGCCACTCCCCACCACTATAAAAAGGAACCCACCCTTCCACTTATTCATATGTATTGATACCATTTTTAGCACAAAATATTGGAAAATAATCCTTAAAAATAACTAAATTAATCCTTTAATCCTCCCTTTGGGTAAAAATATGAGCAAGGAAACCATTTTGTGAAAAGAAAAAGGAGTTACCCAAAGAAGAGGTAGCATCCTTCCTCAGGCTCATTTCTTTTATTTCAATTATACAACACCTCAATTATTATTATTCCATGATTATAAAATAAAATTAGTATCCTAAATAAACTAATATATTTTAATTCTAGGTGTTCAACCTGTAATTACACACACTTCTATATAATGGTTAATAAACTTATCGTTTTTGTGTATAGTGAACTAACGCGTCACAAAGAAATATTGTTCATTTTTTCATTTAAAACCCCTAATGGGTGGAAATTATTATGGAAAATATTTTATTTATATTATATATGTGATATTTATGATGTATTTATTCTTCTATAATTATTATATAAAACATACCATTTTGCTTTCCATTTTGTGTAAATATGATAACTTTGTTTGTGGAAGTGTGGACTATTGCCTCTTTAAAGTGATGTGATTTATTTAAACAATACATGTAATGTATTAAATATGAGTTTAGTAAAATTATATGATATATATGAAATAATAATTATATAATAATTATATTATATATATACATATATCTCATTTACTTTCATTCGTTGAAAATGATAATAAAATGGAAACAACGTTCATGTGTACGTACAACCTACCGTCTCCCAGAACTATCCATTACATTTCATAATTATATATTATATATATAATTAAAATAAAAATATAATTAATATAAATTATATTTATATCATGTTTTACATTCTTTATAACATTATATATGTATAAAGACAAAAAATATAAAAAATTAAGGCACATGAAAAAAAGAAGATATTACCCGAAACATAAACTTAACATGGAATTAGTAATAAATGGGTGATATAAAGCCATATATGGTGTTAGATATAAAATTATTATTCTTTATTTTATGTATAAAAAAGTTATATTTATTATATAGTATTTTTTAATGGAAAAAATGACAGTCAAGACACAAGGTAAGAGAATTTAATCTCACTTTTAATTTCCATGTGATCCATGCCTTATTCACCACTCATTTCTTTTATGTGGTTTGTATAATTCCCCTAGATATATTATAATATTATTATAATTATATTTATGGGTATTTACATATCCATTTTATGATCTTTATTTCATGGGGTTTATGTTTCAAAAGGACTCCGACGGTGACGCGATGTCCGTGGTGGCTGTGGAGTGGCACAGATCGGCTCCGACAGAATGTGTTGTTCGGCGTACAGGTGTTATGAAGGACATAAAAATGATAGCGACAATGGGTTGTCATCGAAGACAGGTGTGAATCATGATGCATAATTCATATCTTCGGGTGATGCGGTTCCTCGTAGATCGAGGCTTCATTGGATTATGTGTTTATGAGGCATTTTAAATTTTGAATTTCAAATCTGGTGTGTATATTCTATATCCCACACGTGATGTTTTGGTTTCTGCTTAACCTCAAAGTGGGTTTTTGATAATAACAAAAAATATATGATTTGGTTGGTTATTTTTCGAAAGTCACCAAATCCATAATGTAATTTTATCTCAATTTTCCTTCTTTGAGACACATGTAATGTTATGCAACTTTATTTTTATATGAGGTGTATATAATGCCTTTGACGTGTTATATCATGAATATTAATATTTTAAGGATATTTAAATATTCATTTAATATTATACATTCCATTTTATTATGATTCAACCTTAACAAAGTGGTAACGGTTTATAGAAACAATCTCATCGTTTATCGAGATTGTTTATGATTATACTTCCATTATTGAAATATTATGATCCATATATCAATAACTCTCATAAATTTTTTTAAAACTTGTTTATTAATATTATATCCAAGTAACGGTACCATTTTTCCACTCTTTGGTACTTAATTTAATTATGAAAATACGTTTATGAAAATCCCACTTTATTTCTCTTTTCAGTTGGAAATCTGTGTTTCTGAAAGCTGTGTTTTCTAAAAAGATTTTCAAAAATGTTTTACTATTATCCTATGTTGTTTAAAGGAAATTTTTAACATTTTACTAATTTTTTAAAAAATGGTTTTAATTTTAATATTCATGTTGTTTTCCAATCAAGGCACTTTTCAAAATTTTTAACATGAAAAAAGAAATGTTCAACATATATAGACTTCACCACCATGATGACGATAATTTCCTTAATAATTCCTTTGTAAGTATAAAATTTTATTTTTTTAATTATTTTTTTCTTAATATTATTTAATTTTTTTGTTTTTTAAATTATTTTCAAATAAAAATGTGTTTCCAAAATGGTTTTATGTTTAATAAGTGTTTTAAATGATTTTGAATGATTCCTTTATATGAATTCAAAAGGTTGCTTTTAAATAAAAAGGATTTAAATGATTTAAAATATCCTTTTATTATTTTTAAAATTATTTTGAAAGAAAATGATTTTCAAAAGGATTGAAAATATTTCACTATAATTTTTCAAATTGTTTACAAAGAAATGATTTTCAAAACATTTTGAAGACTCTATTCTATGTTTTCGAATTATTTTAAAAGAAAATATTTTTCAAATGGTTTTATATTTTAAAAATACATTTTAAAAATGAAAGGATATTCTCCTCAAGATTTTTTTAATGTAATTTCAAAATTATTTTCCATATGAAATGAAATCTATTGATGTTACTCATTATTTTTTGGGAAATGATCCAAAGGTTCCATTCATATTCTATCTCTAAATAGTTTATGTTTTGATCGAATGATATTTTTTGAAACCCACTTCTCTTTCATGGGTTATATGTTTATGAAACTAATTTCCCTTTCACAGGTTATATTTTTATTAAAAATGTTTCTTTTTATGAGTTATACTTTTATGAAATGATTATAAAACTTATCTTTTTTACACAGGTTCTGATATGATTACATGTTTCTGACACCCATTTCATTTCATGGGTTATGATATAACTATTTATGTTCTTATGGAACATGTTTGTATGTTTTCATTATAAGATGGGTGGGGCCTATAGCTATCTCCAATGCATTGGGTAAAGATTTATATCTCATGAGATAATGATGGTATTAAAGTTGAAGGTCTTGATCCACTATAGAAGATAGAGAAACCTAATCCACTATAGGAAGATGGGGAAAATTGATCCCTTATGAAATGACTGTGACTAGGGATGGTGGTGTGTCCCTCCCAATAAGTTTAGTCCCCATGAAGATGCAAATATGGAGAAACCCGATGCACTATGGGAAGATGGTGAAACCCAATCCCTTAAAAGGAGAGGACTATGACCTAGGATGGTTTTGTGTCCCGCCTAATAGGTGTAGTACCCATGAAGTGCCCTGATATGTTCTAGAAATGTTTCCTTACTTATAGGTAATTAAACGACATGTTTATGTGTATTTAATAATTCCATGTCTTACTCCTATGTTATGATTTCATGGAATATAGTCTTTATTTATTTATTATTCATTCATTATGAACCGCTAACCTTTATGAAATGATTCATTTTTATGATATTTGATATATAGGGTATGATATTATAATGTTATGATCATGTTCTTGTTACCTTATGCTCATGTTTATACTTACATATCTCCCTTGTTTACCCTTAATGAGCATCTGATCTCACCCATTTTTATGTTTCCTTTCCCATGTTATGAAGATATATTTTAAATATGATATGTCTTAGAGGGGTGCTAGTCTTAGAGAACCTAGTGAGAGATAATTTATCTCACTCATGTACAAATGTTTATGTTTAAATTTTCTAAAGGAAATAAACTAATACGTTATTTAGTCATCTATTTGTGTAATTTTTTATGTATTTCTAAAAAAATGATGAAAATGTTTATGTATGTTAATACTGGGTTGTTATAATTATTCCATTAGCCTTTTTTATAGGAGGAAACACTCTTGATCCTCTTCACCTCATCCGAGGTCTTAGTTGGATAGATATCCAAATGTGACTATGACTGTTACCAAAAATAAAATAGGATATATACACACTCAATTCCATATCCTACTCCATTTGGAAATCAAAATCTCTTACACTAATAAATGAAGTGGATTGTGTGATCTTTAAATATACTACTTCCCCTTTTTTCTCACACCAATCTTGGATCACATGGGATTTGAGTTAAGTGGATATCATGACATCCACACAATCCCCAATTTTCAAATGGCCTACTGTATGTGTAAACCCTAACCATATACACCACGGGCCTTCTCCCCAGATTTAAGTCACAACCCCTATTCAAGTGGGCATCCTTTTCGGTGTAATCCCCATTTATGTCCCCTAAAATGGGCCTCCTCACAAGTTTAGGCCTCAAAATCAATTCAAATCGGATACTTCCATGTACAATCCCTAACCAAATGAGCCTCTTCCATTGGTGTAAGACCCAACCTTACCATACTACGTGGGATTGGATTCCCAACAAACTTAGATATGTAGGAAGCCTCAATAAGGTCTAAAACCAACACCTAATTTCTCCATAATGTTCTTTGGTCTATATTACTAATAGGTTCGTATCCACCTAGGAGACCACATTTATTATGGATCCCTCAGGCCTCCTTAGCAGATTTCCCACACAATGATTTTTCTAGGAACCTTCTACCTTGATGTACTTACCACATGACATTAAACTTTATGGTTTGGTCCTTGTTTCAATTCCATAAAAGGTGATGTTTCTTGTTAAGTGGAACCAAAATATGTGGGTTATGAATCCTCTCATGATAATACCTTGAAATCCCATCTTATGGGTTTGATCCGAACATCAAAAAAAAATCTATCTCCCTAGATGGAAATAAACACTAGAGCACTTCACCACATGGATTAAAACCAGCATTGTCTTAAAAAAGACTAAATAATCTCTGATCCATATACAAAAAGGGTACCATTGATGGAGAATCTCAGATACATACTGGTCTCTCAATTGATGGAGAACATCAGATACATACCGATGATTTTGAAACCATGCATGTTCATAATGGACCGTTACCTCAGGGTGACCCAGGTATTCATACTTGGGAATGAACAAAGGATTAATGAACACATCTTAAATATATATCAGAGTCATGAAATTTGGTAATAGTTCCCAAAAAAGGGTGTGATGAGACCAAAATCCCATCTTCTTGATAAATACAAGTTCTTAAGTTTCATTGGTCAAGTTCCCCAATGAACGCTTGCCTTTGAAAAGTAGGTCTATGTGATATCATGGATATAATATCGGTTCAACTTTTTCAGCTCCATGAAAAAAACTCTTTGGATACCATTCATATATGTTGTACCCGATGTTCTTTATTGCACACAATTCAACCCCTAAAATCAACCGTCGAGTAAAAATGATTTCCATTGGAAAAATAATGGTGAACCTAACATGAATCCTTAAAAAATTTGGCAGTATTACCCTACATCAGGCTCCTTTAACCACCAAAATGGAAGAGGTCCCAGCGAGACCGTAAATTACACATATGGTCATGAGATTATAGTTTGAAAATATATTTGTGTATGTATTTGTCACATATATTTTAAGCATTTTTAACCAAAACTCTCTTAAATATAATGATGTCTCACCAGCTTTCATGGAAAAGAACATAAAACTCTTCATAGGCCAGGTCCTTGACCAAATAGGGGATTCCATCACCCACCTAACATCTTCAACATGGGGTTTCAAATGCATTAGTTAGGGAGTACCACCTAAATGGTGTTCTTCCTACCTTATAAGTAGCTAAATAGTCATCCAATCCCTGAAGACCTTCCAACTTTCCACCTATCAATGGTCGACCATCCAGAACTAGGTTGTCTAGTAGCCCTCTCAAACTGTTTTAGGTTCCTATCCCTAAAACATGATAACGAGTTCCCCCTTACCTTAGGAAGGATGATGAAGTGGTTACTAGCGACTTACCCCCAATGATACTAGGGTCTAGACCAAGGGTCCCTATCTGTAATCTTCACCATCAACACTGTATGGATCAATATCCTCACCATGCTGAGGATACTACTATGTGGGCCCCGTTGAAGTCAAATGGTCCTAGGTCCCTAGGTTGGCTTAAAGAGGGCGATGTTCAAACAATTAGGAACATTCCATCATACTTATTCCTACAAAATAAGACCACTGGGTAAATACAGAGGAAACTGATGAATATAGTTATATTTCTGCTCATGATCTCAAAGCCCGTCATCCAAATATGAAGGGAAATTATAGATAGACATGTGTCCATACCGATGCACCTGAAGCCCTCTTTGAAAATAAAGAACCAAACAAGAAGACCCAATTCCATGATCACCAATATGAATCCCATTATTCAAATATAATGACAGGCCATGAGAAAATAAAAATTCTTGTTTCCTCACATAAAGCCTTTCGTGAAAATAGGTTAGAAAATTACCAGTAGATGAAAATCCCTACTAATTCATATAAATCCTGCCAGTCAAATACGGAGGCAACAAACTATGAGAATAGATCATCTATATTATGTAAATAAATAAAATATGGTGACCATAAACTATGAGAAGATGCAAATTTATGATCTCCAATTTGAATCCCTTTAGCCAAATATGGTGGTAACCAAATAAGAGTAGAGGAAAATTCATCTAGATGCATATCAAGCCCATAAGAAAAATAAAATGATGACCAATGAGCATAAAAAAGTTACTACAAATTATTATTAATCCCCTCATTAAAATATATAAAAAATTGGAGAAAGAAGCTGGCATATCCCACTTGTAAATTAGGGGAAGAATCATATCTCTATCCCTACATAGAAGGATTATCAGTATTTACTCGTAGAAAATGGAGGACCGGAGTAGGAACATATTCCTGCTTTCACACTAGAATGGGAATATATTCCCATTCCCATAAATGAAATATCTCAAAAAAAATCATAGAAATGATGGAGAATCAGATATCAATACAATACCATATTCTACAAACTTCCCTAGATGTAATCACATTTGGGACAGTAGAAAGGAGTTGGGGACACAACCTTACCTCCTCATATGGGGATACTTATCCACACAAAGAGGTGGTTAATCAAAAGTATACATGCATCCTTACTCTTATCTAGGAGGGTCATCAGAAATATTCTATGATAAATGGACAACAGGATCAATAAAAAATACTCATTCCAACTGGGGACACCAGTCCACTTCAGTGGGTGCTCTAGGAAATACATATATCCCTGCCATAATTATAGAATCTTGTCAGTATATCAGGGAAATACCATGAGATACAATCGAATAAGAACCCATATATGAAGGACTTAACCTATATTAAGTGGCCCCAATTACCTGAAAGAGAGTGCCTAAAAGAAATCTTGCAAAAGGAAGCTATAAAATAAAGAGAAGACTCATGAACCTACTCTACTGAAAGATGATGTTCTTGAGGCAATAAAACTTTTTTCAATGGTGGCTAATGATATATCTAATTCATTACCAAATTCTAGGAGTAGCGGTAACAGTTGAGAAGGTTCGCCTTACAACATTTTTACTAGCATATCTGGAGGTCCTCCCTGTAGCACATACCATGAAGGCTTCCTTCATAGATATCGGCTGATTGATCATGAGATATTATATCTTGATGAGTATCACAGTCACCCTCCTCTTGACTAGAAGATAAAATAGAAAGAAGGTCCTCCCCTTGTTTTTTTATCCTTGATGGTCCTCCCTGGAGTATACACTACATAAATTATCCCTATATTCAGACATCAAGCTACGATGGTAGTCCTCACTATGTTTCCATTCACTACAAAGGTCCTCCACATAGTGACACATTATTCCGACAAGAATGTCCTACCCATACCATCACCAACCCTAAAGTTCCTACCTAGCATATACGCTGAAAAAATTATACCTATATTTGTACATCGAGCTATGATGATAGTCCAATCCATGATAACAATGTGAATGTCCTATTGGTAGTAACATTTCATGTTGGTAGGAATGTCCTTCCCTTTCCAAGTAAAATAAATGAAATACCTCATAAACTGAGATGATTGTAAAGATGATGGAAAACATGTTAGAAACCTTATCAATGATGAGAGACATCCTTTATCAAATAGATGATGTCCTAGGGAAATGATCATCCTCTGAGTCACCCAGAGACCATTCTCATACCAGCGAGGCCCCTACCAGCCCTGATAATGGAAACAAAATAGCCATGAATCTCCCATGTTGGGTATATCATGTAGGGAGCCTTTGTCCGAATAATAAATGGATATGTTTCTCATGAGAAGAAAACTATATTGGGATAACATACCAATCATATTCCGTCCCTCATATACTTCTCAATTAAACATTCCAATAGTATTTTCATAAGAATGAATACACAACATCTGTCTGAATATCTAAAAAAACATCCTCTACCTGGAAGAAAAAATCTTAACTTACGATAGGTATAAAGACCATGTCAAAATATAGGGAGATATTCATACAAAAATAAACTTGTAAGACCATATGCCTGTACGGTGACCATGATCAAAGAATCACTTGAATGATCTCCAATCAGCGTTCCAAAATACATTGCCTAAGTTGCATCATATAATTGTTGGTGCCCCTCCTGGTGTTTATATTCTGGGATGGGTGGAGGGAACATGGATATTTATATTTTACCTCATGCCCCGTATAACAGAACGAACTGAAAATGACATCCTATAATGTCATTATTCAAATATGGATATTAAGAAAAACCCATGATCAATAAAGACAACAAACTCAATAAGAACCGGTCTTGAGTAAGTCTCAAAAGTGTCCGAACAAATTAGATAAATCCTTAAAAAAATTCCTATACCAATTTAGTAGGCTTATAAATTAAGGGATTCTAATCATCAAGCTATACTAATGTACTCAGAAGAAAATAGTTTACAAGAAGACTGGATATCCTATCTGTCTCATGCTCAAACCGAGATGCATGAGATCAAGTGTGTGGAAATAAAAGAAAAAGGCACCGTAATATGGGATCATACCCAACCCATTGGGATGAAGTAATTTTAACCCAAAATTCCCTATTAATACCAAATAACCTAGCCTGAGTAACAACAACAAGAGAATGAGGGTATCCCCAACCTACAGGGCTGGGGGATTTTTTACCTTAACCACCCCTTTATGGAAATCAGTATTCTTCCCTCTATGTAGGACAACAAGATGTGAGGTCTCCCAATTCCCCCCATCTCATGAAATTTTTTTCCCAAAAGGGAGGAATGCGACCATGCTGCATAAAAGTTCCCTTGAAGTTACTATTCACTAAGAATCCTGAAGAGGAGCCCAAAAAGGAAGAGGGAAGTCCAAAAAAGTGCACAAACCTTCTATCACTCAGTAGCCAGTACAACACCCACAATTCATTATGCATCAGTGAAATTCATAAAAATAAATCCTACAGATAGAAAAAATTGATACAAATGAAAAATAATGAGTATAGGATGGTTCCTTCTAGAGTCCAATCCACACTGAGTGTGAAGGTATACATACCGAAAACCAGATAATCACCCTAAATTTGGGTACTCCCTCGATCAATCCCATACCGCCTACTTAGTGAATCTATAACAAGAATAAAGGTAAGTTCGTATATGACCCACCTCCTCTAAATGAGGATGATCTTCGTACTTTTGAAGAAATATTCTCATGGTATGATGAATAAATGAAGAAGACAAGACAACAGAATGTTGAGTTTCTCTAAGGTAGAATTCCTATCAAATATAATCCCCAAATAGAGAATCAACCTACACTTAAATTAGGCGTACATCAATAGTAAGGGGTTATCCTGAGAACTAAATCATGGCTCAGACATCCACCCAACTTAATGCCTATACCATTAATTTACCTTGATCCAATCATTGTTGAATATCACGATTTCCCTCCATTAGAGAGATGGCCTGAATTAGATTTGGAAAACCCTCAAAAGATACTCCCTAATAGATATATTCTTCAAATAAGGGAATAACCAACATGTCATATCCCACTGATTACTAAACATGTCTAAGATACTATTCAATTGAACACTCATTAGGGTCTTATAGACACCATTGAGTCATTATAGGAGAAATTAGAACCATTGAGGAGTGGTGTGTACCAGTAAAACTAGAGTGGAAACCCTACCCTGAGTTGGTGAGCAACACTCTTCCACCAAAAAACTTTTGGATTCCTACTTTTCAAGTATTCAATGGATTAGGTGACCCAAAACAACATATGATGCACTATGCATCCCATTGTGATCCCATGATGAGAACCCCATAGCATCAAAAGTAGCGAAACCCAAATTATTCTTGGGAAACTCGCAAGAGAATCTTTCATATGGTGCACAAGTTTTCTAGCTCTTTCTATAATAGGATGGGAGGATCTTTTTTAGTAATTACTATTTTAGTTCAGATCAATGCTACAGAAGAAAATAATCATTGAAATCTTGAATTGAAAATAGTGAGAAAATGAGAGAATCTTGGATTTCATTTCCAGATGTAAATAGATGGACAAAACCCTAAACCAACCACTTCAATTGAAGAATATGATCTCTCTCTACATTGATATCATTCGTAAAGAGCTGTGAACACCAATCAACCTAGTGAAATATACAAGTGGGTTTCAGAATACTTCTTCCATTACCCAAATCATGGAAGACTCTATACAACAGACTAATCTCAAGTACTAGATAACTCCATTAGTTATGAGGAAAGAAGAAAGAAAGGTTGAGGAAACATCCATAATACTTAAATCATCCTCTAGAACTATTCTAGATATGAATCCTTCATCATATCATATAACACCCTAAGGAATCTATATAAATCCCTAACTCAATAGGATGAGTGGAGGTAACCCATAACAAATAAATTTGAGGAGTGAATAAAAAATGTTTACTAATTCAAGTATGATCATGTTTATGGATATTTTATAGCCTATATGAACAATGACTTTCTCTATATACCAGATCCCAAGAGATACAAACACATAGTTATTGATAAACTTTTGATTTATTTCCCCATTTTACTAGAGACTAGGACACACCATTCAAGAATTATTTGTATTAAACGACATCCTACAGAAAATGGTAGATTCCAAATAGGTGAAATTGGGAAGGCTTCTAGCCCTAAGGAAGGAGGCGAGTGACATGAATTTTTTAGAATAAAGGTGAAGAAGTTTGATAGTTGTATGATTATGAAGAAAATAAACAGAACTCATGGTATTATCAAAGAATAGTTGAATCAATAAACTGTACCCCCAACCAATTCTGCTACAACACGACAAAAGTCATCAAACCCACAAACATAAAAAGGATATCCTTTCAAAAAGAAATATGACCAGAAAGGCAAGGAGGAAGTGAAGGAGTATGGAACGACATCAAGGAAATAGTTGTATTTGAACCTCTTAGATTTTGTGGCCCCATAATATAAACAATGGGGACCGACCCAACAAACAGTACCACCAGAGATGGTCACTCATGAAAAGTCATAATCATATGATTAATTAATATTATTTTCCACTATTTTCATTCAATTAATGGATCCCATATCTGGTGATGAGTACAACTATGAACCATAGTTATTCATATCAGATTGGGGAACTGGAGGAAGAGGACACTGTAGGTGAGGATACTGAGGAAGGAACAACACTAAAATAAGACAAGCTTCTGGATACAACCTTTCTCAGACAATAAAAGTTGTAAAAACTCACTGAAGAACCCTTCAGCAAGTATTCCAAGAATAGGAAAATCTACCTACATTGACCAAAATCCTCCTGACCTTATCACTCTATAATATGAACCTAAAGAGGAACGGTGTTAGATCACCCTTGGTGGGAAGAAAGACATACCTGACCTGACCCACTAGGAACATGAGTGCCTCTAGATCCAATATTGAGGTACGATCTCTCTACATAAAATGTTGAATCCTTTAAAGAACATATGAAAGAGAATCCCAATCCAAAGAATCACATGCATTTAGAATAGATGTATAAAATCCTAAAAAGGTTAGCCTTGGTACCATCTAATATTTAAATCCCAGATTCCTGATCTTATCAAAATTCTTCTGGGAAGAACACGTAAAGTATTTGTTCATCCATTAAAAGTTTGAAGCTGAAGTGGCCACTGCTTAATTCTATTAGACAAATACTAATCCTGTATAATTCCACACAGTTATCTCCTTCACCGATCAATATGAATATTCCATTATACAAGGAAACATCAAACCCTTGTATGTTTATGGTAGGATAAATGGTGTTGATGTCCAAAAAGTATTCATTAACACTGGATATGGAGGTAACCTTATTCATATACTAACACTTCACTGACTGGACTAAAAAAAGGATAACATAGCACCCTTTTCCATAACACTACAGGGCTATGAATAACGTGAGTAGAATAAATTGGGTTAAATCAATTTCAAGGCCCAATTTGGAGACCTCATGGCCGAATTAGAATTTTTGGTAGTTCGGTTGGACATGAACTTCAATGTCTTACTTGAAAGTCCATGGTTGTATCAACACATGATGATCCCCTCATTGTACCATCAATGCATCAAATAATACATTAATGAAAAAACTTGATACATTTCATGGCAATAAGGAATCGTTTAAATTATATTAGTTCCATTATATCAATGTTGGATTATATTAAGGGAAAGAGATATAAACCCTAGTCGATGGAGTTTCTTGGGTCACTCCCCGAATAGTCTAGAAATGATCCCAAAAAACCCCTTCAAATAGATCAGTGAAGAATACGTGTTACCCATCAATTAGATCAAGTGTATGAGTACAAATTCAACCATATATTCAGTGATATTCATTAAAAATAATTGAGTTTAATAATTTTGAAATGTTTAATGACTACCTAGAAAGCAGTGAAAGATCAGATGAAAATTCCATTATTCAATCCCTATAGATCAAGAAAATACCTACTCCATATGTTTTGGTAGAAGAGGTTGTATCATCACTCAAAATGGATGTAGGTATTCCATCTCCATACCACACACCATTCTATCCATTTTTTCAGGGAAATAATAGACTGAAGACTAGGTCAGAGGAGGTTGCTTCATCTTTGGGATGCCAAGATATTGAATCCTATCTGACCTTTAGAGAACTCATCCCAAAAGTTTCTTCCCCAACATAACAAGAGAAGGAAGATGAATATGAAAAAGAAGAAGAATAAAAGTAACTTAGGGATTCCCCTCCTTCATTTTATGATGGAGTATCTACCTCCATTTATGATCTCTGATAAATAAATCTAGGTATAAAGGAAGACCCACAACCCACCTTGATCATTGTGACCATGTATTCTAATGAACTATCGGTATATAACTCTTTCCCGAAGCTTCATTGGGATGTACTCTCTTAGAACTAAACATAAATAATGGGGCTCAATCCTGAGGTGGTCACTCACCACCTGGGACTTCTGAAGGACCATCAGAGCTATAAACTTGCTGCTAATGTGGGGTACTTGATGCATGCTGCCAAAATTGAGGCTGATGTTGACAATTTAATCAGATCCATATTTATTAGGGAGGTCTAATATTCCGAATGGATATAAAATTTCATTAATTTAAAGAAGAAGAATGATCAAATCAGAGTATGAATCAACTTCAAGGATCCCAACTAGCACTACCTGAATGATGATTTCCCAGTACTTATCAAAAAACTACTAATCAATGAAACAACTAGATATCAGAACCTCTCCTTAAAATAAGAATATTCATTATATAATCAGATATAAATGAACCAAGAAGATGAAGAAGCTAGTGACTTCAGGTCCCCATAAGGAGTATTTTTCTATTGGGTAATTTTATTTGGCTTAAACAATGTTGGTTCTACATACCAATGTATCATGGATCACTTATCTAAACCCTTCATGGGAATATTTTTTGAATACTATGTTGATAACCTAGTTGATAAATCTCAACAATGCTCAGACCACCTCGCAAATACTGAGACCATATTCAATAAATTTTGGCATCAAGACATAAAAATGGACCATTTGAAATGTGATTTCACCATTACCTCAGAAAAATTTCTTGGATTGTTTGTTCGACATCGTGGAATCGAAGTTGTACCTAAGAATACATAGGTTATACTTACCATATCACCTCCTAACAACCTTATAGACTTGAGAGGAATTCAAGGACACTTTGACTAAATTTGATGCTTCATAGTCAACCTTGCTGGAAAATGATTTCCCTTCACCAGGTTTATGAGAAAGGTGGTTACATATTAGGGGAAATATGACTATGAGTAAGCATTATATAGTATTAAGACATATTTATTGATCCCACTAGTAATGATGTTGTCTGTCGAAGGAAGACCACTTATTTTTTATGTAACAACCTTAGAGATATCATTGGAAACCTTCCTCTCCCAAAAGAATGACGTTGGAAGAGAAAATGACCTCTATTATATTAGTAAAACCTTGATAAATTTGGAGAATTGTTACTCTGATATTGAGAATAGATGTCTGGCACTAATATTTGTACAACTGAAGATGAGGTACTACCTGCAGCATCATGGGGTCTATTTATTTTGTTGTAGAAACCCACTTAAATACATTATCATCCATACGATGTGGACCAATCATCTGTCATAGTGGGTGTCCATCCTGTAGTAGTTTGACATCTAGTTGGTGCCTCAAGAAGTAGTGAAAGGCCAGAAATTAGCATATTTTCTGAAAGAGAACCCCTAAGTAGAAATGAATTTGTTGGATACTGAATTACTAGATAAAAATGTTTTATCTATTCAAGAGGGCCCCTAGATATGAGAGATGTATTTCATTAGTGTATCCAAAAGTTTGATAAGAAAGAGGATGGAAGACCCTAGGCTCAAAAAAGTGGGTCTCAGAGTCATGCTCATATCCTTAATAATGGAAGTCCTACAATACTAATTCCTACTATTGAAGGGATGTACAAACAATGAAGTAGAATATGAAGCTCTTATTATAGGGATATAGATGGAACTTTAGGTATAAAAAATCACTTGAAGATAAAGGGTGATTCTGAACTGGTCATCAAGAATGTTAATGATGATTATTATATAAAAAATTAAGATCTAATACATTTTTAAGACATGTATTGGGACTAATGGAGGAATTCTATTCAGATCTTACATTAAATCACATCCCACATTCACAGAATTCCTATACCGATGCATTGAAAAATACATCCACAACTCTAGATGATCCTGACCAGGACGAAACTGTTATCTGCATTGTGCACTTCCAAATTGTGTCATCATTTTTTCGGGATATCATGGATGAAATCGATGAGATTAGTCCCATCAAGAAACTATACAGTCCTTCTAACAGTTGGATGACACCAATTGTGGACCACCTTCAAAATGGAGATCTCCCAGCGGATAGAGCCAGGAGAGAGAAAATATAAATATGATCAATTAAATTTATTCTATATAATGGAACAAACCATCAAAAGGTCCTCTATAAGAGAAGCCTCAATGGGTTCCTTTGGAGGTGAATTGATGGATAATAGACTGCTGCTATTATGAAGGAGGTGCACAGAAGATCCTATGGTTCCCACCAGTCAAGGCTCAATATTTCCCACCGAATTTAAATTATTGGATACTCATGGCCCACTCTAACGTAGGAATACACTAAATTCACCAAAAAGTTCCATTCCTACCATGTTCATGCCAACTTCATTCGCCAACCCTCGAAGTTTCTTCACACAACCAAGTACTCATTTCCATTTTCCATATGGGTAATGGATGTTGTGGGACCATATCCTCCCACTATAGACAATAAATTCAAGTAAATTATTATTGAAAACAACTTTATATCCAAATGGGATGAAGTTATACCCTTCAATGAAGTTCGAGAAAGGATCATTTCTAGTTTCATGAAATCCAACATCATCACCATATTTGGTGTCCCTCATACAATACTAATAGAAAAGGTACCAGTTTATAATCTAATTAATTAGAGAATCTATACCTGAAGTATGACATCATGTATAGCCATTAATCTTACTACCATGTAACAACTAATGGATATATATAAGCCTTCAACAAGATCCTCTAATATAATCTTCATAAGTTGATAGACAAGGATTAAAAGTATTGCCTAGATAAGCTCTTATATGCCTTGTGGTATTACCGAACAATGACCCACACTGACACACATGTGATGCCATACTCATTAGTATATGAGATAGAGGAAATAATTCCCATAAAGGTTCAATTTCACCCACTTCACATTTCCATATGTAATAAATTATTCATGAATGATAAATCCCAGAAATGAATTGATGTATTAGAGTGATTGTATGATGAAATATTGCATAACATGCATCATTTTGAAGTCCACCAACACTAGATCAGAGGATCCTTTAACAAGAAAGTTCACCTATGATATTTCATCAAGGGAGATATGTTATTGTTCCTTAGGACTCCGATGATACCTAGAGTAAAACCTATAAAGTTAGATCCAAAATGGGATATAAATTACTCTATATATAATGTATACTATAATGAAGATTATTCTATGATTTCAATGGATGGAATGATTTCTATGGCTCCCACCAACACAATGTTCCTAAAGTAGTATTTTACTTAATCACATGAAATATTTACCTAATTAAATGACATTAAACAACATATTGGATCATCTTAGTTTCATGATTTTAAACAATAGAAAAACCAGTGTACCAGTTGCAAGATGAAAAATTGTGTGTCTACGTCCCAAGAATATGATGTCAAAACTATGTGAAAACCTCATGAGGAATGAATAAATGGTGTGTATACTTCCTTTATCCTCATTTATGTTAGGTTTTTTATGCAACCACATTAAGCATATCCCTTTTTAGAGTACTCATCCCTTGGTCTAAACTCTATGAACTTAAATTAGGAAGTGACATCCTCAACACATGATGTTAAACTAGAATCCTACACCAAATAATTCTAGGATGCCACTTAAACATATAATTGATGATTCATACCACATGATATAAACATGGGACACCTCCCTATGATTGTGGGATGCTTCAGTTCCCTCAACAAAGAGTATTTCCCACTCCAGTGTTGATATATCACCATGTTGTGTTAAACTGCATGGGAATCATCCCCTCAATCGATGATTCACTGAACACGAGATAAATCTATGAAGGAGGAAGGGAAACCACCCATTTACCTAGGAAAGTGTTAGATCCACGTATGGATTCTCTTTCCCAATAACTACAAGGGGATTGATTCCTGTCATCACATGATATATAGTGATGCCCATACCTCATGCCCTGGGCCCAACCACCAAAAATTGGAAAAATCTACTCTTGTGCATACGATCAAGATTTGTGTAAACATTTACCATACAAAACTATGTGTGGATTGTTTTTTTCTTCATAATATACATAATGACACTAAAAACCTCTGGCTTAGGCCGAAACACCAATTTCCCATCATTCGTAAGATGATTTTCTTAACAACATTAGGCCTATAGGCCTCATTTAATGTCAAGATTATATTTCTCACTGGTCCAAAAAATCACCCTTAACATAGAAAAAGACACAATAATCCTGATTTAATTACATTAACCTACATGAAACATAATCCATGCCATAAGACAATAAAATTCATGACACCAATGTCCTTGTAGTATGACGTTAAACTATAAAACACCATAATGTTCTCACCTGAGAGGACTTTGCCCCCAACATTGGTCATATAGAATGAATTATTTAGGAACTAAGTATTTATTGATTCATGTACCCATAGGATATATATAGTGACACCTAGATTTAATTTTTTTCCATATAATGGTATAACCAACCCCAAAAAAGTAATCAAAATTCCCCCTACATGCATATGGGCCAGCCCCCCCCCCACAAGGATATTTCCATCATGAACTATGTGTGGATTTAATAATTACATTATAATATATGTAGTTATTCTTGAATATATATTCATGGGCCCAACCATGATGACACTTTTCACACGCCGAGTGACCATCACCCTTACTGCAAGACGTTAAAATGCATGGTTCATCAAGAACTATGTATAGATTGATTCCAATTCGATGGGATATGTAGTGATGCCTATACCTCATATATTAGGCATAGCTGTAAAATAAAATAAATTTACCTCCCCTACATACAAACCAAATCAATGCAGGGGACTCCCAAAGAAGGTCATATTTACAGGTCCATTTCAAGCAATGTGACCTCTCCCTGTACATGAATCACATTTGTACAGGGAATAACGTCAAGAACTATTTGTTGATTGATTGTAATTTAAATAGGATACATAGTGATGTAATGAACCAATTTCCTAGGCCCATACATAAAATACGGAAACCCCCCCCCCCCCCCTCTACATACAGGTTAGACCTGTATAGATAGTTCTCATTCAGAACTATTTTTGGATTGATTCTATAACGAACCATACTTTACATATATTTTTAATACTTCAAAATTGAAGCACGCTTATTAAAACATATAACAAAACCATAAAATGACTGTATAGGTATAGTGTCTTTAGAAACTAGGAAACATAAACAACTAGTTCATAAATCATCTACGTTGTCTCCCATTTATTTCATCATATCTAGAGTCCCTTTTGGAATATCCTACTTAATAACCTTCTTCTTGACCTAGGGAAAGAAAACATACAAAAGGGTGATCCCAAATGATCAGTAAGGGTAAACAAAAGAAATATCAATCACATCATATTCATAAGAACATAACATTTTGTAAATCTTAACCTGCAAAAGAGATCATAATTTCATAACATGGGATAAATCATAGTTGTGAAATGTAATCCCAATAATCATAACTTAGAACATGGAACTTTGTGGAATACACACATAATCATAGAGAATTATTTCTCAGTAGTCAAGACTCATAGCCAAGACTATCTTAGTGGACAAAGTCCATTTCTGAATCGAGTTCATTCCTCATTTTAGTCCTGTTTCACTAAACCAGATTAAACTGCCATTCCGGCCGTGTCTATCTCATGAGATATAAATCTTTACCGAATTCATTGGAGGGAGATATAAGTCCCACCCATCTCATAATGAAACTATTCTTATGTGTGCCACAAAATCATAAATCATACATCATAGCATAACCCATGTAATAAAAATGGGATTCTTAAACATCATGTTATCAAAACATAATCCATATAAGATAAAAGGACATCATAAAATTAATTCCATCATAACATAATCAAATCAATGTAAAAATAGGGATATAACCATAACCATATATTATCTTAGATGGAAAATAATTTTGATAAAACACTTGAACTCCATTCTTGAGGAAAATATCCTTTCTAAGTCAAAAACATTTTTCCTTTCTTAACATGTCATACAATTTTAAACTAAAAGAAGTTGATTAAAAATAAACATGAAAAATTGTAAAGGAAGCTTCATGGAAATTATTTTCTAAAAATCCATTCATGCCATATAAGTTAAAAAAAACATTCTTCTCGTACTTTGGCCGGAAAAGTCAAAAAGTACCTCGTACAAAAAACGACAAAAGATTCCTTTCACATCTTTTACTAAAAACTCACCGAAGGGTAAAATTGGATTTAAACAATTTTATGTGGAAGGAAATAATATTAAAGATTGGGGAAACATAGATTTTTATGATAAATATTCCCCAGTAAATTCTAAAGTATAAACAATCTCGGATAAAAATTGAGATTGCGAGATTTTCCCTTACCTTAGGTCTGATTTGCTTCGTAAGTGTCCAAAACTCCTGTATAATGTTTTAAATTATGTCATTTACTTATTCCCGAATCATACTCATTGTTATGATATCATATATGGTCATATTCTTAGCTTCTTATTAGTAATATTTCATTGCTACTTGTTATTCGGGTGTTTATTACTTTTTGTTCTTATGCGTGTTTTGTCGAATAAATTATTATTATTATTTTTAGGTTATAAATACCTAATTTCCTGAATGGTATTAGTGTAATATATATCATATTTATTCATTCAACTCATTTATATAATCATTATGCAATGAAGATCATGTAGAACGAGTCACATCACATCATGGAGACGGTATTCCGTACGTACGCACGAGCGATGATATCGTTCCCATGATCATGGAATTGTATTGGAGTGTATGTATACAATTTCAGAATCAATATCACTTTACAATAATCATATATAGTTATTATTTACACCATTATACCCATCCAAGTAAGGTGGTGGTGGAAAATAGATTACACCACGGCGTGGAGACGGTATTCTGTACGTACGCACGCACGGTGATTTTGATTTCTGTAGGATGGATAGATGGTGAAATAGGGTTGTTTCATAATTATTATAACATTTTAGTATATGAGTGATACTAATGTTATTACTTCATAATGAAACAAATAAATAAGAAGATGTAGAATAAGAAATAAAGTTGAAAGAATCAGTAATGAACATTACCTCTTCTTTAAAGCGCCTCCTCTTAACCTCCTCTTAGGGCACTAAAGATGGTATTTGAAGAAGGCCAGGACCTCTAGGATGTTTCTAGGGAAGTGGAGAAGAAAAATTGGAAGATGTTGGCCGATCTTGAAGGCTCAAAGTGGTGTGAGGAAGAGAGGGAGGAGGTGCCCTTTTATAAGGGAGGAGAGGGGAACCTTAGGAAAAACTAAAAATATTATTTCATTATAAAGTCATATTCGGTTTTTAATAGATCCAAATTGATTTATTTTGAAGATAATGTGGGGATGGGTCGAAATCATATCATCCTATAGAATTTATAAAAGTTTATGTTTCTATTTGAACCTTATCTTTTAGATGGAAAATAATTTTGATAAAACACTTGAACTCCATTCTTGAGGAAAATATCCTTTCTACTTCAAAAACATTTTTCCTTTATTAACTGTCATAAAATTTTAAAATAAAAGAAGTTGATTGAAAATAAACTTGAAAACTTGTAAAGGAAGCTTCATGGAAATGGTTTTATAAAAATCCATTCATGCCGTATAAGTTAAAAAAATATTCTTCCCGTACATTGGCCAAAAAAGTCAAAAAGTACCTCGTACGAAAAACGACAAAAGATTCCTTTCATATCTTTTACTAAAAACTCACCGAAGGGTAAAATTGGATTTAAACAATTTTAGGTGGAATGAAATAATATTACATATTGGGGAAACATGGATGTGGATGATAAATATACCCCAGTAAATTCTAAAGTATAAACAATCTCAGATAAAAATTGAGATTGCCAGATTTTCCCTTACCTAAGGTCTGATTTGCTTCGTAAGTGTCCGAACCTCATGTATAATGATTTAAATGATTTCATTGAATTATTCCAGAATCATAATCATTGTTATTATATCATATATGATCATATTTTTAGCTTCTTATTAGTTATATTTCATTGCTACTTGTTATTCGGGCGTTTATTACGTTTTGTTCTTATGCATGTTTTGTCGAATAAATTCTTATTCTTATTTTTAGGTTATAAATACTTCATTTACAGAATGGTATTAGTGTAATATATATCATATTTATTCATTCAATTCATTTATATAATCATTATGCAATGAAGATCATGTAGAATGAGTTGCATCACATCATGGAGACGGTATTCCGTACGTACGCACGAGCGATGATATTGTTCTCATGATCGTGGAATTGTATTGGAGTGTATGTATACAATTTTAGAATAAATATAAATTTAAAATAATCATATATAGTTATTATTTACATCATTATACCCATCCAAGTAAGATGTTGGTGCAAAATAGAGTACACCATGGCGTGGAGACGGTATTTCGTACGTACGCACGCGCGGTGATTTCGTTTTCCGTAGGATGGATAGATGATGAAATAGGGTTGTTTCATACTTATAACAACATATCAGTATATGATTGATACTGATGCTATTACTTCCTAATGAAACAACTAAAGAAGAAGAAGTAGAATAAGAAATAAAGTTGAAAGAATCGGTAACAGACATTACCTGTTCTTTGAAGCGCCTCTTCTTAACCTCCTCTTAGACCACTAAAGATGGTCTTTGAAGAAGACCAAGACCTCTAAGATGTTTCTAGGGAAGTGGAGAAGAGAAATTGGTAGGGGTTAGCCGAGAATGAAGGTTCAAAGTGGTGTGAGGAAGAGAGGGAGGAGGTGCCCTTTTATAAGGGAGGAGAGGCGCACCTTAGGAAAAACTAAAAATATTATTTTATTATAAAGTCATATTCAGTTTTTAATAGCTTCAGATTGATTTATTTCAAAGCTAAGGTAGTTATGGGTTGCAATACTCTCATCCAATAGAATTTAAATAAGTTTAGGTTTCTATTTTAACCTTATCATATAGATTTAACTTTAAGTTAAATAATTTTACTTTTACCGTGTCTTCTTATTTTCTTACACTATAAGGTTACTAAACTTACTATAAGAAGACAAAAGAACCAAAAGTTGTTTATTATTAACATATAAAACCTTAGATAAGTCATTTGTCCGAACATTATATTTTTAGGAATAAAATAACAATTAATAATATAATATTTGTTTTAAAAACTATTTTATGTCAATTATTAACCTATTTGGTAATTGATTTTTGTGAAAATCATAACAGCATGATTATTTCTAGAAAAGTTAATTAAATCAATAATAACATGTCATATTAACATATAAAATTATTTTAATTCATAAAAAGTCTCAAATTACATTTATTTTGGTATTTATAACATCAATTATGCTAATATTTCATTAATAAGATAATTACTGCATCATCATTGTGTCGTAAATAAATTAAATTATTTAATGTATAAAAATTATAAATAAAATAATATTATGTAGGAAATATTTTTATCTTTATAATGAATATTTATAGTCGAATTTATCTTATGTATAACCCTATATTAAAAATTATTTAGTTATTAAACTTTGATTTTAACTATTTTAACTATTCTTTAAATAAAAAACGATTAAATGTCCTAATCTAATCAAAGTGGGCCTAAATGGTCATATTTTATTCCTAAGGTTGTTTTTGGTCGAATTAAAATTATCTAATAGAATTAGGAGATGTGTTAGGGTAATAATAGTTTCATTTTTACCCTTAATTACCCTATTTACTTTTAACCGTGGTAAAAAAAGTAAAAAGATACTATTCACCAAAAATTATTTTCATCTCATTGAACAAAATTTTAGTCCTTGATATTAACCGTGTCTCTCATATTTTCGAAATTCCACTCACAGATGTGGTAAAATTAAGTTTCATGTGAATTTGCAAATTCTCCGAGGAGGTGGGTAAAAGACGGTGAAAAGTTCAATAAAATTTTTATATATCTGAAATTATTATAAAATGACTCCAATGAATTAATATGAACTTATATAGGTATTATGTATCAATTTTTACCTAAAATAAATTTAAATAAAATAAAAAATTATTTAAATAAAAAGCCGGTTTTTAAATAGTAACCTAGTGTTTTCACTATTCATCAAAAATTGAAACTTTTCAGAAAAATACCAAAATTTCACCCTAGGATAATATCGATATTCCGAATCCAAAAATGAAGTCCATTTTGAAAAATAAAATTTCAAAAATTGGGTATTACAATTCATAATTACTAGTTTTAATAATATTTTAATAGCATATCGTTGTTTAGCGAAACTCGGTATTGCGTACAACACAAGCTATCGAGGAAGGTCGTGATTGCGTGTAAATAAAGCCAAGCTATTGTTGTGTGTAGTGAAAGATTCCTTTGATGATTTATATAACATAAAAAAAATAATTCTCATAAAAATATCGGGTGTTACATTCTAGCCCCCTTAAAATGAATTTCTCCCTCGAAATTTGTCACTTTATAATAAATAGATGAGGATACCTCTTCCTCATCATATCCTCAACCTCCCATGTAGCTTTTTCTAATTGGTGGTTCCTCCATAAAACTTTCACCAAGTGAGTGGTCTTGTTCCGTTGGACTTTTTCGCTACAATTCATAATCTCTATCGACTGTTCTTCATAAGAAAGATCTTGCTCCAGCGGTACAACTTCTAAGCTGAGTACATGTGAAGGATCAGGTATATTCTTTCTCAAGAGAGATACATGGAACACATCATGAACTTGAGAGAGATTCGGTGGAAGCGCCAATCGGTAAGCTACCTTCCCAACACGATCCAGTATTTCGAAAGGACCGATATACCTAGGGCTCAACTTTTCCTTTTTTCCAAATATCATTACTTTATTCCAAGGAGATATTCGTAAGTACACTTTATCACCCACTTCAAACTCTAGGTCTTTTCTTCAGTTGTCGGCATAATTTTTTTGTCAACTCTGAGCTGCTCTTATGTGTTGTTGAATAGATCTGACCTTTTCTGCCATCTCATCAACAAGATCAGGTCCTAATATCTTTCTTACCCCAACTTGATCTCAACAAGTTAGAGTCTTGCATTTCTTTCTATAGAGAGATTCATAAGGATCCATCTGAATACTGGAGTGAAAGACATTATTATAAGAAAATTCAACCAAAGGTAGGTGTTGATCCCAACCACCTTTGAAATCCATAGAGCAAGCTCTCAACATATCTTCTAGAGTTTGAATTGTTCTCTCAGACTGAACGTCTGTCTGAGGATGATAAGTAGTACTGAAACTCAACTTTGTATCCAGATTATGCTGAAGACTTCACCAAAACTTTGATGTAAACCTCAGATCCTGATCAGATATAATGGAAAGTGGTACTTCGTGAAATCTTACCACTTCTTTTACATATATCATGGAAAGCTGATCCAGAGAGAAATCTTCTCTAATAGTAATGAAGTGTGCAGACTTTGTAAGATGATCAACTATGACCCAGATAACATTATTGCCTTTGGATGTATTAGGAAGTCCAGTGACAAAGTCCATAGTGATGTTTTCCCATTTCCATTTAGGTATGGGTAATGGTTGTAACATCCCCTTAGACTTCTGTCTCTCAGCTTTAACTTGCTGACAAACCAATCATCGAGAGACATATTCAACAACATCTCTTTTCATGCCATCCCACCAGAAGTACTCTTTCAGGTCCCTATACATCTTCGTGCTTCTAGGATGAATAGGGAATGAAGAACTATGAGCCTCATCCAGCAGCTCCTTCTTTAATTCTGGGATGGGAGGAACACAAACCCGATTCCTGAACTTTATTATCCCATCACAATCATGGTTGAATTCAGGAATATTTCTCACCTTCTTTTGTAACTCTACATCTTCTTTCTATTCCTCTTTAATCTTCATATGTATAGATGGTTGAACATTCATTTGAGAAAGATACAATTTTCCCCTTCCATTATAATTCCAAGATCCATCCTTTGTAAATCCATAAATATTGGATCTTTTGTGATCCTCATCATGGATAAGCTGGCATGGTCTTGTCGACTTATTTCATCTTCCACCTTGTTTTCTTTCCCAGGGTGATAATGAATTGAGCATTCGTAATCCTTAATCAACTCCAACCATCTTCTTTGGAGCATATTCAGCTCCTTTTGTGTGAAAATATACTTTAAACTTTTATGATCAGTATAAATATCACACCTTTCTCCATAAAGATAACGCCTCTAAATATTTAATGCAAAGATTACCATAGCTAACTCCAAATCATGAGTTGGGTAATTTTGCTCATGGATTTTCAACTGTCGTGAGGAATAAGCTATCACTATATCGTTTTGCATGAGAACACACCCCAATCCCTTCTTGGATGTATCACTGTATATCACAAACCTTTCTCCACTACAAGGCAGTGTGAGCATAGGTGCACTGGATAACCTTATTTTCAACTCCTTGAAATTCTCTTCACATTCCTCTATACACATGAACTTTACTCCTTTTCGAGTCAACCTGGTGAGTGGATTAGATAATCATGAAAAATCTTTCACAAAATGTCGATAATATCCAGCCAAACCAAGAAAACATTGGATCTCAGTTATTGTTGTTGGTCTCGACCATCTTTCGATAACCTCTGTTTTTTCTGGATCCACAGATATCCCCTCTTTTGAGATTATGTGACCTAAAAATGCAACTTTTTGAAGCCAAAATTCACACTTGGTAAATTTGGCATAAAGCTTCTCCTTTCTCAGGGTCTTCAATACAATTCTCAAGTGATCTTCATGTTCTTTCTCGCCCTTTGAATAGTCAAGAATATCATCTATAAAGACTACCACAAACTGATCAAGATAGTCTCTGGAGACTCTATTAATCAGATCCCTGAAGATAGTAGGGGCATTAGTAAGACCAAATGGCATCACTATAAATTCATAGTGTCCATACCTTGTACGGAAAGGCGTCATTGGTATATCCTCCCTTTTGACCCTTAATTGATGATAGCCTGAACGAAGATCAATCTTGGAAAATTATTGAGCTCCACGTAGTTGGTCAAATAAGTCATCAATGCACGGGAGAGGATATTTTTTCTTGATCGTGATCTTGTTAAGTTCTTGATAATCAATGCAGAGTCTCATTTATCCATCTTTATTCTTAAAAAATAGAACAGCTGCTCCCCAAGGTGATGAACAAGGGCGTATGAATCCCTTATCAAGATTATCTTGGAGTTGCTTCTTTAATTCCTGCAACTCAATTGGGGCCATTCTATAAGGTGTCTTTGAAATAGGTAAAGAACCCGGTACGAGTTTTATTGAAAACTCAACTTCACGATGTGGTGGAAGACCCGATAATTCCTCCGAAAAGACATCATCAAACTCCCGTACAATGGGAATATTCTTAATCGTGAGTTTCTCACCAACCATTTGAGATAAATAACCTTCATTTAGTGGAATCAAGACCCATAATATGGAAGAAATTTCCACTGGAAGGTTATGTTCATACTTGCATCGATAGACGATCATAGATTGATCTGGAATATGAAATGTGAATTCCCTTCTCTGGAAATTGATATGAGCTCCATATAAAGAAAGCAAATCCATGCCAAGAATCACATCAAATTCCACTATTGGAAGGATCACAAGATTTTCAGGAAGCACTTTCCCACAAACTTCAATCGGAGAAGAATTATAAACTTTTGATGCGACTGTTGTGCCATTCAGAGTTGTCAAAGCTAACTCAATATCTAATTGTTGAGGTAATATGGCGATACCCTTAGAAAATTATTCAGAAATAAAATAGTGGGTGGATCCAGAATCAAATAAATCATTTTCTACTTTAGAGTGGATGGTAAGTGTACCTTTCACCACTTCGTTATCATACTCCACATCACTGATAGAAATTGCATGTGACTTTCCTTTTTCTTTAGCCTTAAGAGTTTTTTGACGTCGATCATCATAAAAAACCCTTAGATTGGGTCATTGATTAGAATAATTCCCCATTTACTTGCACTTGTAACATTGAAGTGTAGGAGGTGCACTCTGTGTAGCCTTTTCTTTTTTCGCATCACTAGACATCTTCTACCCATCATTGCCACATTCAAATGCCTGATGAACTTCCTTTTTACATTTGAATCATTTACTTGTACCTTTAAGACAACTCCCTCCTTGTTTCTTTCTACACTTGGAGCATAAGGGAAAACACATCTTCTTTTCAGTGTTCTCTTTAGATTTTCCTTTGAATTCCATTTTCCTCTTCTTATCAAACCCATATGACTAATGGGTTACTCCAATCTCCATCTCAACCTTGATAGAACATCAAATGATTTCCTTGTAGCTTTTGAAGTCCCTTATGGATAACGCCCTTCGAAGACTTGTATTTAAGCCACTAAAGAATCTATAGATCGTACTCTCAGGTTGGATAATAATCCCAGAAGCATACCTTGCAAGTCTTGTAAAATTTGCGTCGTAGGTACCAACAGATTCATCATCATTTTGATTTAGTTCAAGAAAATCCCTTTCTATCTTTGTTCGAAGAATATGAGGAAAGAGTACTTATTGAAAAATAAGTTCTTGAACTCGTCCCATTCCGTGGACTCAATTTCATCTCCTGGCCATGTATTCTTGATAAGATTCCACCATTGATCAGCTTCACCTTCCAAACGATATACTGCGAAGATGACTTTGTCATGTTCAGAACATTGAAGAACTGAAAATATCGTTTCCGTGGTAGTGATCAATTTTTCAGCCACTAATGGATCAGTAGACCCGCTGAATGAGGGTGGACGTTGCCTCATGAAGGATTCAATATAATGTTTCTTCTTCTTTTTCTCATTTGGAAGTCCTGCATGATTCATAGCTTGATAAAGCTGTGTGAGCATGGCTAATAGATTTTTCATTCCAACCCCCAAAACGTTTGGTTGTTCAGGGGGACAATCATTGCATTCCCCGCCGCATTCCACGTTAACACGGTTCCATTAGGTTCCAGCCATTGACTAAAACCAAGAATAATAGTGTGAGCAACACTAATTATAATAGGAAAACCACATAATCAAGAATAAAATTTCACACTTAAGGTCTTATCAAAGGTTGTTCATGGCCGTTTTTAAAACACTAAGATTGTGTTCTATGCTTAGATATATTCTTAGGGTTCTTATTAAGGCTTTCACATCCTAGTTTCCAAAGGTTGACTATACCTTTCCTCTGATATCAACTGTAACGACCCATAATTTACATACATTTTCAATACATCAAAATTGAAGCACGCTTATACAACATATAACAAAACCATGAAAGGACCGTATAGGTATAGTGTATTTAGAAACTGGGAAACAAAAACAACTGGTTCATAAATCATCTACGTTGTCTCCTATTTATTTCATCATATCTAGAGTCCCTTTTGTAATATACTACTTAATAACCTTCTTCCTGACCTGGGGAAAGAAAACATACAAAAGGTTGAGCTCAAATGCTCAGTAAGGGTAAACAAAAGAAATATCAATCACATCATATTCATAAGAACATAACATTTTGGAAATCTTAACCTGCAAAAGAGATCATAATTTCATAACATGGGATAAATCATAGTTGTGAAATGTAATCCCAATAATCATAACTTAAAACATGGAACTTTGTGGCATACACACATAATCATAGAGAATCATTTCTCAGTAGTCAAGACTCATATCCAAGACTATCTTAGTGTACAAAGTCCATTTCTGAATCGAGTTCATTCCTCATTTTAGTCCTGTTTCACTGAACCGGATTAAACTGTCGTTCCAGCCATGTCTATCTCATGAGATATAAATCTTTACCCAATGAATTGGAGGGAGATATAAGTCTCACCCATCTCATAATGAAACTATTCTTATGTGTGCCACAAAATCATAAATCATACATCATAGCATAACCAATGTAATAAAAATGGGATTCTTAAACATCATGCCATCAAAACATAATCCATATAAGATAAAAGACATCATAAAATTAATTCCATCATAACATAATCAAATAAATGTAAAAATAGGTATATAACCAGAACCCTATATTATCTTAGATGGAAAATAATTTTGATAAAACACTTGAACTCCATTCTTGAGGAAAATATCTTTTCTAAGTCAAAAACATTTTTCCTTTCTTAACATGTCATACAATTTTAAACTAAAATAAGTTGATTAAAAATATACATGAAAACTTGTAAAGGAAGCTTCATGGAAATGATTTTCTAAAAATCCATTCATTCCATATAAGTTAAAAAAACATTCTTCTCATACTTTGGCCGGAAAAGTCAAAAAGTACCTCGTACAAAAAACGACAAAAGATTCCTTTCACATCTTTTACTAAAAACTCACCGAAGGGTAGATTTGGATTTAAAAAATTTTATGTAGAAGGAAATAATATTAAATATTGGGGAAACATGGATGTGGATGATAAATATTCTCCAGTAAATTCTGAAGTATAAACAATCTCGGATAAAAATTGAGATTGCGAGATTTTCCCTTACCTTAGGTCTGATTTGCTTCGTAAGTGTCCAAAACTCCTGTATAATGTTTTAAATTATGTCATTTACTTATTCCCGAATCATACTCATTGTTATGATATCATATATGTTCATATTCTTAGCTTCTTATTAGTAATATTTCATTGCTACTTATTATTCGGGTGTTTATTACTTTTTGTTCTTATGCGTGTTTTGTCGAATAAATTCTTATTATTATTTTTAGGTTATAAATATCTCATTTCCAGAATGGTATTAGTGTAATATATATCATATTTATTCATTCAACTCATTTATATAATCATTATGCAATGAAGATCATGTAGAACGAGTCGCATCACATCGTGGAGACGGTATTCCGTACGTACGCACGAGCGATGATATCGTTCCCATGATCGTGGAATTGTATTGGAGTGTATGTATACTATTTAAGAATCAATATCACTTTACAATAATCATATATAGTTATTATTTACACCATTATACCCATCCAAGTAAGGTGGTGGTGGAAAATAGATTACACCACGGCGTGGAGACGGTATTCTGTACGTACGCACGCGCGGTGATTTTGTTTTCTGTAGGATGGATAGATGGTGAAATAGGGTTGTTTCATACTTATAATAACATTTTATTATATTAGTGATACTAATGTTATTAATTCATAATGAAACAACTAAAGAAGAAGATGTAGAATAAGAAATAAAGTTGAAAGAATTAGTAATGAACATTACCTCTTCTTTGAAGCGCCTCCTCTCAACCTCCACTTAGGGCACTAAATATGGTATTTGAAGAAGACCAGTACCTCTAGGATGTTTCTAGGGAAGTGGAGAAGAAATATTGGCAGAGGTTGGCCGATCTTTAAGGCTTAAAGTGATGTGAGGAAGAGAGGGAGGAGGTTCCCTTTTTTAAGGGAGGAGAGGGGCACCTTAGGAAAAACTAAAAATATTATTTCATTATAAAGTCATATTCGGTTTTTAATAGCTCAAAATTTATTTATTTTGAAGATAATGTGGGGATGGGTCTAAATCCTATCATACTATATAATTTATACAAGTTTAGTTTTCTATTTTAACCTTATCTTTTAGATTTAACTTTAAGTTAAATAATTTTACTTTTACCGTGTCTTCTTGTCATCTTACACTATAAGGTTAATAAAATTACTATAACAAGCCAAAAGAACCCCAAGTTGTTTATTATTAATATATATAACCTTATCTAAGTCATTTGGTCGAACCATAGATTTTAAGAATAAAATAAAAATTAATAATATAATATTTTTTTAAAAAACTATTTTATGTCAATTTTGACATTATTTGGTAATTGATTTTTGTGAAAATCATAACGGAATGATTAGTTCGAAAAAAGTTAATTAAATCAATAATAACATGTCATATTAACCTATAAAATTATTGTAATTCATAAAAAGTCTCAAATTACATTTATTTGGGTATTTATAACATCAATTATGTTAATATTTCATTAATAAGATAATTACTGCATCATCATTGTGTCATAAATAAATTAAATTATTTAATGTCTAAATATTATAAATAAAATACCATTATGTAGGAAATAGTTTTATCTTTTTAATGAATATTTATAGTCGAATTTATCTTATGTATAACCCTATATTAAAAATGATTTATTTATTAAACTTTGATTTTAACTATTTTAACTATTGTTTAAATAAAATAATATAAAATGTCCTAATCTAATCCAAGTGGGACTAAATGGTCATGTGTTATTCCTAAGGTTTTTTTGGTCGAATTAAATTTATCCAATTTAATTAGGACATGTGTTAGGGTAATAATAATATCATTTTTATCCTCAATTACCCTATTTACTTTTAACCGTGGTAAAAAAAAGTAAAAAGTTACTATTCACCAAAAATTATTTTCATCTCATTGAACCACATTTTAGTCCTTTCTATTAACCGTGCCTTTCATATTTTTGAAATTCCACTCATAGAAATGGTAAAATTTAGTTTTATGTGAATTTTCAAATTCTCCGAGTAGGTGGGTAAAAGACGGTGAAAAGTTCAATAAAATTTTTATATTCTTAAATTATTATAAAACGACTCCAATGAATTACATTGAACTTATATACCAATTATGTATAAATTTTGACCTAAAATAAATTTAAATAAAATAAATAATTATTTAAATAGAAATTTGGTTTTTAAATAGTAACCTAGTGTTTTCACTATTCATCAAAAATCGAAAGTTTTCAGAAAAATACCAAAATTTTACCCTAGGCTAATTTCGATATTCTGAATCCAAAAATGAAGTCCATTTTGAAAAATAAAATTTCAAAAAGGGGGTATTACTATTAATAACGGCTAGTTTTAATAATATTTTAATAGCATATCATTGTTTAGTGAAACTCGGTATTGCGTACAACGCAAGCTGTCAAGGAAGGTCGCGATTGCGTGTAGAGTAGGACAAGCTAGTGTTGTGTGTAGTGAAATATTCCTTTGATGATTTATATAACTTAAAAACAAAATATTTCTTATAAAAATCTCGGGTGTTACAGATTCCTTTCATCACATGATATGTAGTGATGCCCATATCTCTAATCTAGGATCTAGGCTTAATAAAGGATAATAAAATTCCTTCCTCCCTATGTATAGGTTAGACCTGCATAGGTGTTCTTCTTAGAACTATTTGTGGCTTTACTCCCACCCACACATGATATATAGTGATGCCCAGATCTCTAATTTTGGGTCCAACCATAACATTCCCCCTTTCATGTTGGGTCAACTTTCTCATAACTACATGATGTTAAAAAACATAGGGTCTCAAAAATACACGTGTCTTGATTAATTAACATATAGGATACATAGTGACACCCAAATCTCTGATTTCATGTCCATCCACAACATTCCCCCTCTTTCACATTGGGTCACCTTCATCCTCACCAATTGACGTTAAATAGCATTGGTTTCTTGAACTACATGTGGATTGATTCCTACAACTACAAGATATGTAGTGATGCTTGGGTATCTAATCCCAAGTCTATCTACCAAAATAAACACAATAAAAGGAAAAAATGACCCCTCCCAGTGTACAGATCATACCAACATTGGGAGACAGTTCAATAAATACATACAACATGATTCTAAACAAAATAGGATATGTAGTGATGACAATGTTTCACACCTTGGTCTAGCCAACGCAAGTTTAATTTACCATATCCTTCATTTTATCATCCCAGTGTGGTGGAATAAACCTTTTCAACCGTTTGTTTCTCACACCAAGCATAGATCACATGGGCTTAGAAGTTTTAGAATGGGATTTGCCACCCAATGAAATAATATCAATCAACATCTGGATTACCATGGTCTTAGTAGAAAGACCTTAAAAATAACACCAGATATTTACTATCTACATCAAGTAATATACATTCTTATAGTATGACATTAAAATACATATAGAATGTCCTTACAACCATGACTTCAAACTGTTTAGTACCTCAAGAACTACATGTGGCTTGATTCTCATTTGTACGAGATACATAGTGAAACCAAGAATTCATGTCCTAGTACCATATATAGGGTAAGGAAATAATTTTCCCCATTTCCTATATACAAAAACTGATCTATGTTAGAGATCACATGTTTTGGTTGTTCCTTCTAGGATCTATCAAGGAAACAAAAATAAAACCCTATATATGAGTCATATCTATGTAGGGAATTTTAAAATATATGGATAATCATGGTCCAAATTTTTCTCATGTACCTGTAAATAGTCCTTCCACACATCATACTCTATTCCCAAGAAAATTTTAAATATCCAAAACATTTCTTTATCTCTAAAAAATGGAGGGTCAGGGTCTTGAGGACACCTTTATTTGACTATGCACAATATTCCCTAGTTGTATCTACATATGTTTCCCAAAAAAAGGCTTATCAAGCAAAAGAAAATTCATACTCAGGATATTAATCTTCTATATATGTAATCCTCAATGGATTTTATGCCCCAACTGAATTATCTTGATTCGAGAAACCCCAAAATCATGGTTTATACTTTCTTTCCCCTCATGTACGAGGCATGTCAGAAAATCCTAGTAAGATGATCCTCATGTTACTAATAATTTTTATGAAAAATATTCCTATCCCCATGGCCTAAAACTATAATAACCCATTCCATTCTCCCTCCATGATTCTAAACTACAAAGCCGATTTCCTAGATCCATGACACTAAACGACATGATGTCCTAAACTATGTGTGTCTTGATTCCTACCACCGAAGGATATATAGTTGTACCAAAATATACAATCCTTGGTCTATCCATACCAATTGTTAAAATTCCCTTTCCCTGTGCATGGGTCTTACCTGCATAGTGAACCATATAAGAACTATGTATGACCTGATTCTTATTTTGGTGGGATACATAGCCACACCTGGATCTTATATCATATTTTGTCTTTAACAAAAAATTCCTCTACTCTTCAATACATGAGATAGACCTATATGGGGGGGGGGTCTAATATGTGTCTCACCACATTTTTGAGCTCGTATGCAGAATACAATTCCCCTTCCCAACACAATAGTTTGATTTATGTATGGGGATACCTGTACAAAACTACATATGGATTGATTATCATTTTGAAAAGATACATAGTCACACACATAACTTTTATCTCAAGCCCAACCATCATGGGAGAAAAATTATTCCTTCCTATGTATGGATCAAACCTATATAAGTGAAACATTTATACCCATTCTCAGATGTTTTGACATAAAATGATCATTTCATATTCAGGTAATTTCCTTTCATAAACCATACTCTAAATTCGTGGAAGTATTAGTCTCAAAAAACCTCTATAGCCATAAAAATGGAGGTTTTGTTTCCAAGGGATGCCTTTGTTTAACTATGAAAAATTTTACCCAGTTGGCTCTGTGTAAGTTTCCCACAAAACAATCCTATCAAACAATGGAAAATTCATCCCTATGAAAGGATTTTACTATATATATATGTCACAATGTTGTTTTTTTCCTGTACCACCCCTCATATTTTAAAACCCCCCGATTAAATCTCACAATATTTCCCCTTCATGCTTGAGGATATTGGAACAATTGTGAACAGATTACCGTGAAAATAGAAAATTGGTTATCCCTCAATCAAAGAAAAGTAACCTTAAACTATAGCTTTAGAACACCCTCAACATAAGATATTAAACTACATGGTCCAGGTACAATAATCAAAACATTAGAGTAGAACATTCTCTATCCCTCTTTTACACAATCCAAATACATATAGGGGTAGTTACTCATTTAGAAACAGTGATGATATAGACTCCCTCATCATTTTCAAACACCATTCCCTTGACAAGAAACCTTTTAAGGACTTAAAAAATCAAAATATAAATAAATTACCTAGCCATTAGAATTTGAGGGTTAGTTTCCTTAGGAAAACTTCGTTTGACTATGCATAATATTCCCTAGTTGGCTCTGAATAAGTGACACAAAAAAAGGCCTGTCAACTGAAGGAACATTTTATCCCCATGAGAGGCTTCTTATTTCTATGTATGCCCCAAAAACATCACTCTAAAATTGTTCTTACAATTACTCCTCACATACATTCTACATATCATGTCTCAGATTCAGAAGTTAAAAAACCAAGATAAATAAAAACCCCTCATTCATTTATAAAAAATGTTGGGAAATTATCTGCCATTAAACACAATTGAGCCGTTGCCCTGTAATTCATGGTTAATGTTGCTTGACCTAAAACATCAATTTCATTAGTCTAGTTTTCAAGACTCTAAACTGCCTACAAGAATAGACATGATACTCTCTGTAATGGCTCAGGGTCTTGGGGTCCATTACTTAGTAAACATGTGATGTTTAGGTGTTCGGGGTAGTCTGGGAAGCTATCACAGCTTCTCGGTGAAGCTTAACGGTAGCCTTGGCCTATCGGTAGCTTAGCCTACCGGTAGCTCGGTCTACCGGTAGCTCAGTCTATCAGTAGATCGGTCTATAGTTAGCTCGGTCTACCAGTAGCTGGGTCTACCGGTAGCTCTGTCTACCGATAGCTCGGTCTACTAGTAGCTCGGTCTACCAGTAGCTCATCCTATCGGTAGCTCTACCTACTGGTAGCTCGGCCTACCAGTAGCCGCGACCAACCGGTAGCTCGGCCTACCGTTAGCTCGGCCTACCGGTAGCTCGGCCTAAAGGTAGCTGCGGCTTACCGGTGGCTTGGTCTACCGGTAGCTTTGGCCAACCGGTGGGTTGGCCTTCCGGTAGCCATGACTTACCGGTGGCTCGACCTACTGGTAGACCTAGCCTACTGGTGACCCCGAGTTTTCCCAGTGGTGCCTCTTTGTGCGCAAATTGGCTTTTAAGCCTCATTTTGACCCCTTTAATCCTATTTTAAATCCCATTAATTCCATTAAATGAAAAACCATGAGGTGTGCATCGGTTTAAACCACCCCGAAAGGTGGGGACCTTTATGTAACGTGTGGGGTGTCCCAATCGCGTGGTCAACCCACAATTCCGCTCCTTACGTGGGGTATCTCTGTATCTTAACCGTCCCCATCCCTTATCAGCCTCTATAACCTAAAGGTTTCTCCCTGCGTTTCTTTTTCTCGATCATCCTACTCGTAGTACCCTTCCTCCCGACGAGTTGTACCCCTGTTGCGAGGTTTTCCTTGATCGCGTTCCATGGAGTTCATGTCACTCCTATTTTCCAGTTTCCATGCGAGGACTTAACGTCGATCCTTGATCGTTAGGTAGGGGTTTCACCTTCATCTCTCCTTTCTATGTATCTTGCAGGGTGGGTACGCTACTGCTTCTGTAGAATTGGATGACCAAAACTTTAAATGAAGATAATAAACATATTATAAAGAATTAAGGGGATGGGTGTGATCGATGATGATGCTATGTTTTTCTCCTCTTTCATGATTAATGATTTCTGAATTGTGCGGGCTTACGCCTTCTGAAAATCATGGACATTGGTGGTATTTCTCTGTGAACTAATAAGCCCTTACCCCTTGTGATGTTTAAATGGATTTTATTTTAGTTGTGAACCTTTTTCTATGTAAAGGAAATTGGTTAATTACTTATATTCGGCCAAATAAATTGGAAGCACCAGGATCAACTCTTTTTCTATGATAACCCCAGTTTAAGCCAAGTGGATTTGAAATCAAGGAGTGTGTTAAATATTTTAAATCTGAAAATACCTGTTGAGTCTCCCTTGTGTTGGTAGTATTGGTTTGGTTGTTCCCTCCACGGTTGGATAGGGGCTTAGATTGCTGGGGTGATGTGGGTGAGGATGGGATCCTCTGTTTGTATCATGAATTGGGGTGGGATCCTTTGTTATTGAGAAACCATTGGCTCCTGGATTTTGGGGACATGGGGCCGTATCTTGGGGTTTTCTTTGGTTCCAGTACTTTGACGAATCTCCCTTATCCTTTTTTTGTTGTGACTTTGCAATAGAACCAGGTGTGAATGCTTAAATTGATGTTGGATGTAACTTTTTCCCTTGGTTTGTGCTTATGCTGTTAGTTTCCCAGTAGTGAAGAAACTTATTTAAACATTATTACTAAACATGAAAGAAAGGATGGGACAAGGGGATTTGGTTTGGTGTGAGTTGTGACTTGGGAATGGGTGTTGTTCTATTCTCTTATGAATGAGTAGCAAAGATAATGTTCTTTAGGCTGGCTGAAGAAAAACCTAGATTGGGTGAGTGCTTGTTACCTATACATATACTTTTAGTTTTTGTGTTTCTTATTCGTGACCCACCCAAGTTGAGCACATAGTGCCAAACACCCCCATTTCATGGGGGGGGGGGGGGGTCCCAACACTCCTATGAGTGGCTGGTTATTGGATCCTTTTCTGATCCCTTTCCCGAATAGCCCAAGACTCTTTGGGCAGGCTGTGATGGCCTGAAGTCCATTATTAGCCCAAGAATCTTTAGGCAGGGTGGTTGTGGTTGTTGGCCTAAGTGTTTGTGGGCATGTTGTTTCCCAAGTGTCTTTAGGATGAGGCCCAGGTGTCTTCGGGCGTGGCATAAGTTGTTCTGACCCAGGTGTTTGCGGGTGTGGTTACGCGTGGTGGTTGTGGCCCAGGGTTCTGCAGGCAGGGTTTGGCAGTGGGACAATGGTGAGGTTGTGGCCCAGGTGTGTGCAGGCGTGGTATAACAATGGGACTGCGATGAGAATGGTGGGATTGGTTCTATGCATAGGATGTCTTCAATAACTAGTGGGAAAGTGGCGCGAGGTACCCAAACATCGATGTGATATTACTATACATTACTTGACTTGCATTATTTGGGGAGTGTGCCTTAGTGAGACTTGGGTGGTTAGTTTCATTGCTAGGTGCTTGGTTATCTCTTTTCTCATAGGGAATTAGTATTCCTCCCCACTTGTGCACGAGGGTCTTTGATTTTTCCCTACTGAGTATACTTGTATGCTCACCCTACGTATATAAAATTGCTTTTTGGTTTCTAGGAGGACTTCAGGGATTGTGTTGGACCGTACTAGCTCAGACCTTGTGACAGATCATTGCAGTTTCTGTTGTTCTTTCTTTTGGTATTTTACTTTTTAGTCTCCTTATACATTGTGGGTTTTACTTTTGTAACATTCATTAGGAATGGTTCATGGATTTACTTTTACTTTTAGTTTTGGAGTTGTGGGATTCACTATATTATCTCCCAATCCTATTAAAATAAAAAGGATAATGCCTTCCATTTAGTGTGCGATTTTCTACCCTTGGTTCTGGTCACCACTCTGGGACCTATTGAAGGTGGGTTTCGAGGGTTATTATCTCTCCTTCAACTTAAAGAAGGACGTGCCTAGAAATCTACTGACCCTTTCCTCCTTTTGGTGAAGGTGGGTCGTGACACTCTCTTAATTAAAACCCCACAAAGGGAACCCTGAGAAAAATTTGAGTAATATCTCCCTAAACCAAGTCTTTTTATGTTTTTGGAAAAAAATTAAGAATCGAAAAATATAATTTAAAATGGAAAAAACTTATTAGCTTGAAAACCTATTAAGGGAGGCCTACGAAAATGGTATGTTATGGCCACTAATCCCCCACCATAGTGGACTTAGGAAAAAATTTGGGTGGTAATAGAACAGACAAATTTTTTTAGGGTTTTCCATGGTACCCTATAAATAGTAGAAATTATTCTCACCTAGTCCCTTGGAATGTGAAAAAATTAGAGCATTACACGATTTTCCTGTTTAGAAAAGGACTGCTTTCTTCATTGGAACCACTTCATCTTCCTCCTATTTGAAGCCCATTCCAATGGGAGCATTTATTGGATCCTAAACAATTTACATATCCAAAGAATATAATTCTATCTGACTCAAAAAATGGGTATAAATAAAACTAAGAGTATATTGAAGAAAAATGTTCAAAGGGGAGAATCCGCAAAGGATGGATTGATCCCATGAATTATAAACCACTTCACGAATGACTTCCCCCATGAATGAAATAGTTTTTAGGACAAGATGAATCACCATCACCCTTAGATGAAACAAAGTTTTTTATGGGGTTAAGAGGTGATTTTGACCCATACACATGATACCATCCCCCAAGAATGAAAATTTCATGACAGGGGTGGTACTTCTAGTGCACAAAGATAATTTTTTTTTGTGGGGCCCATCGATGATTTCCAACCCTACGAATAACTACCCCCATGAAAAAAATCATTCAAAGGCCGAGGCATCCATCTAGGACCCCACAAAAAAAGGCCCTAATCCTACCATAGATTTCCATACATTCTTGTACTCGGTCCATCCATTCCTATATAAAATAACCCTAAGGGAAACTGTTGGTTGATGAAGAAAACACGATGTAAAATAGGAGATAGAAGGAGGAAAGCCCGTATGAGAGATAAATCATGTAGATTTATTTTCTCGACAGCTAAAAGAAACACTGGATAGAAATAAGGGTGAAATAAAAGAAAATATGACCATCTATAAACTTAAATACCTTTGTGGACACCATTTTGTAGGGCATAAATAGATGGCTCTTTTTTGAACAAGTACCCTATATAATAAAATGCTATGAATGTGGAAACCTAAACTATGTAGAAGAAGACTATGTGAGAGAAATATGGCCCCATGTAAAAAAATATTTGTGGGTGGAACCTAGCCCTGTGTAGCGACACACTACATTGGAAAACCCCTAATCCACATAGAACAATGCTATACGGATGATACCCTCACCCACATAGCAACATGATATGTGAAGGGAACCCTATCCTACCTAAGAAAATGCTATACAGAATGGGGCCTACTAGGGTGTTCTATGCTCTAGATTCCATAAATCCCTTCCATCATCTCATCAGGACCCATATTTGCCCCTCCACATTCCATTCCAATGGAATCATGCCAAGGCCTCTTCCAAATCCCTCTAAAATGTATGATCATATCATAAAGCACATCAATACATCCTATCGAGTATACATACCACTGGTAAGGAGATTCATGTACATAACCTCTTCAAATGATGGAACCTTAGAAAGTATTTGAGTATATATTTTCATGGTAAAGATGGTTTTGACCTTGGAGGTTCTCATCTGAACCTCCCTATTCTAGAGGTTGAGGGGAGACACTGGCCTTTCCCATCAATGAGAGATAATTTCGATCACTCCTCTATTCCTTGAAGACCAACATGGTATCCCTCCTAAAGTAATTTCTTAACCATTCTTATAGGAAGCAACACTCTTTCTCCTCTTCACCTCATCCCTGGTTGTCGCCAGATTGAACACCATATGTGACTATCCTAGTTACCAAATTAAATTAGTGGATAAGCACACTCATGACCCTCTACCTCTCCATTTGGGCTTCATCATATTGTTCTCCAACGGATTGAGTGGATCATGTGATCTTTAGATATAGTACTCCCTCTTGATTCTCATACCGAGAGCATGACTTATGTGGGCTAAGAGGTTAGTTGAAATCATGACATCAACACGACACAAAATCTTAAAATAGGCCCCTTCAATGTGTAAGCCCCACCATATGCATAATGATCCTTCTCACAAGATGTAATTCCCAACCCCTATTCAAATGTACTGCTTCCATGTGTAATCCCCGAAAAGTGGGCACACTTTATAGGTGTAAGCCCCAACCTTACCAAACTACAAGGGAGTTGATTACTAACTAACTAGGATGTATAGGAATCCTTATTAAGGTCCAAACCCAACACAAAAATTCACCCTAATGGTATCCATGCCATATTCCTGATAGGGTTATATCTAAATGGGAGACAACATCTATTCCGAGCCCCTCAGACTGCCTCAACATATGTACCACACCATGTTTTGACTAGGAACCTTTTACATCGACGTCCTAACCACATGACGTTAAACTGAATGGTTTGGTCCCTATCACATAAACTGAAAAGGTGATGTGTTTTGTTAGGTGGAACCAAACTACATGGGTTATTATTACTCTAGAAAGGATACATAGGAATCCCATATTATGGGTTCGATTTCGATATCAAAACAATTTTTGTCTCCCTATATGAAAACAAACTCCAGAGAATCTCACCAGGTGGGTTGAAACCATTATCATCCTAATAATGGATAAGGAAGCTCCGATATTTATAAAAATGGGTACCATTTATGGAGAAAATATTATAGATACATATACATATATTTATGGAGAACCTCAGATACATACAGATGATTCCAAAACCATGAATTCCCATAACTGATATTTAACATAGTGTGAACCATCTATGCATACTTGGAAATGAAAAAGGATTCACAAACAAATCGTAAATCTATAAGAGAGTCCTGGAATAGTTAATAGTTCCCCCCAAAATGGTGCGATGAGCTTGAATTACCATTCTCTCAATCAATGTGAGTTCTTAAGTATCTATGGCCAAGTTACCTAGTGAATCTTTACCTTTGGAAAGTAGGTCCATGATTCATCAGGGATGTAAGATATGTGGGACATTTTTGGCTCCATGAATGAAAATCATTTGAGACCATTCAAATATGTTTAACCTAACATTGGTGATTATACACAATTCAACCCCAACAATCAATTGCTGGGAAAAAATGGTTTTTATAAGAAATAAATGGTTTTAGCTTTGTGATTACTTCCTTAAGCATACTTCTTCAATCTAATTATCTACTTGTACTTTGGTATTTAACACCAATTTACATAGATAGTGATTCTACATTTTAAATACATTCTATTTTCACTGTAAGTTTTACTATCCTACAAACATTCCTAAGGAACATTTTCCTTCAACATCCTCATTGACCTAAGTATCCTTTACCTAAGAAACCATTACGTTCAACTTCCTCATTGACTTTACAACAACTAATTATCATTCGATAGAAAATTTAATCTCCCACTTTTTATTTTTTTTCAATACCATAGTTTCATTAAATTCAATAATATTTCCCCCATTATTGATAATAATTTCAAAGTATCATTTTTATGAAAACTTAAGTGTGGAAAAAAATATTCTCTCCCCATAAATGATATGAATTTGTATCACCCTTTGGTGGTACGTTAGGGTGGGAGAGGAACATTCATAAAATTTTTAATTATTCTTTTATTTTTATCCATTATTCATAATATAAACTTTTAGCTTCTTATGATATTGAAAGAATCACTTTTGTTAAAGAAATAGGTTTTAAATCACCTACATTAATTCTTTTTGATCCATGATTGATGTATAAAATAAGAGTGATTAACTCAAAAATAAAATCTACCCATGAAATTTTCCAAGTGATTCAAACTTTCACAAAATCAGATTCTAGGGAAAGGTTTATCCTATTTTCATTCAACTAACTTTCCTAAATCCATCTAAACAAACATATAAAAAAATTAAGCATAAAAATAAGTATATTTCTCCCCATTTACAAGGCAATTCATAAGTTTTCATCATAAATTACAATTTACCCCATTAAAATTTTACTTTAATTTTCATATAAAAATTATAGTATAAGAAATTTATACTAAGAATTAAAAATTACCTCTATTATCTATACTTTTAATATCTAGTTTTGGAAGTATTTGGTTTATCAGAATGAAATTCCAATTAGAGTCATAATGATTCCAGAATAAAGAGATTCATCTTTATACTTCAATAACCCCCCTAAACATCATCACCTTTAATTTCCCGCATTTTAATTTAAACATGTTGGAACATACATGAGAATAAGGTAGATTTTTCTTAGACCATAAAATTGAGCAATATGGATGAGAAATTTTTTCTAACCTAGAAAATATCACTTCACTTTTATTTATAAATTTACTTTTATCTTTCTAAGAAATAATATTCTTGCATGCCATGTATTTCTTCTACTTACCATTTTTATCAACATTGTGTGGCCGTGACTTCTTAATTCAGCTAGATAGGATCATTCATTTTTCTCATTTTCTTCAACTACAAAACTCCTTGATTCCTCATACTGTTCTATCCATTTAACCATGTAAACCTTTATAATATGGTCAACTTTATTCTTATGTAGAACCTTCCTTACAACGTTATTTTTTATTTCCAAGTCCTTGTTTCTTTTGGTAACCTACTTTTCTGATCCAGGTAACATTATCATGAAATCTTAATGAGTGTGTCTGACCAACTTATATCTTCTAAAAACATTCTTTTTATCTAGAATGTTACGCTTCATAGGTAAATTCAAAAGAACTTATATTTCTTCATTAGATATATCAACTACCATCCCAATATGTATATGTTTTTATTGAATTTATTGGCTTGATTTCTTGATATTCCTTCCATTTTCTTGAACATTCATGGTGGTTTTACAATAGCCCATTAAGTGGTATTTTATTATATAGAAGTAACTTCTTTTATTAGGTATTCCATATTGTGAGACTTTCTTCCTTAGTGTAATATTTGTCAAAGTTTATATTGGTTTTCACTCCAAGGTATATTTATAACCCATCTTCCATGCATTTTATATCAACTTTTGTGGCATATTTCTATTAGTATTACTTGTGATGTGATTGGTTGAAATAAACCATCACTTTTCTTCACAAAGATCATTTCTTAAAAAAATTCATAAAAAATATTTAAGATATCAAAATATGTTATATGTTATAGATATTTATTATTTTGTTAAGTTTGGGTATACTTATCTAATTCACCTTTTCCATTTAATTTTTTACCCCTTAATGTTGGCCATATTTGTTCTTCATACCTTGACATATCATGAAAACATTCTATAGCCACGTGTCATAATTCTTTTAATAATAAATAATAATTCTTTAATTATTTTGTTGTGTTGTGATGTGGATGTTAGAAACTTATTTTGAAACATTTTTATTTTATATAGTTACTTTGTTCTTCTTAAAACCTTGTGGCGACACTTTCCCTTTTCTTTCCCAATGTACCCCTTATAAGGGGAGGTGGGGTTATCACCTTCCTTCACCCATTTTTTCTGGAATTATAACCCTCCCTTATAACATGAGAGTTAGTGGTAATAGATTAATTGGATCATGGGGTAAACGTTTTCATCATATTATTGGAATATGATGGTTATAATTCCTTTATATAGTCTCTATATGAAGATTAAGCTTATGTAGCTTCCATGTTAATCAAAATCACTTCTTTTTCAAGGAACATTATGTTTAATGTGTTATTTTAATTTTATGACCTCCCATTTTATCTTCATATACAACTTATAACATTTGTATCTTCTCTTAAAGAAACTTACTAAAATATTTTAATGAAAAATGATGTTAATTCCCTCTATTTTACTTGATATATAGTTGATAATTATTAACCTCAGTAATTTATTTATGATTATATTATTGTTCATTGATATCTTCCTTAATAACGTTTGTTAACACATCTTCTTCAAAAAATCTAATTAGTAAATCTTATTCTGTAAGACTAAACTTTTCTTCATACTATGACACTAATTTTTTATTTATATCATTGAGTTTGGTTTGGGTATCAAACATTTGTTTCCTATGAAATTTTTATTAATGAATTTTACTCTCATTTTTTAGTGATTTATCAAGCTCTATTATACATATAGCTTTATCTTCGAACCAAAAGTTATTTTATTCAAAAATAGTTTCTAATGTATGGAATATTTTCATATTAACATAATTAATAACAACATTATTATGAAACTTCTATACAAGCCGTATTCTGAAAGGTATAATTTTTATTGAGAATATGACACATTTTCTTCCTTTCCTTTAGTGAGCATAGTAAGCGATGTACATTATCAGATCATATTTCCTAATGCTTGATCTATGTCATCAAGTTTTGATTTTAGCTATGATATTTAATCACGTTGTACCTTGATATATGATAGTATATATGTAACAACTTAAATAGGGATATTTTTCATGTAATCACTGATTTTAGGGAAAAAATATCTAAATATTTCAGCTGAACTATAGCTAGATCAAGATTATTTTAAAGGAAAACTTTTATAGAATTATCTAGAATTCTTAAAAGACACCTTAACGTTTTTTAGTGTTGAATCATCCCTATATTTCTTATAAAAGGAGTACTTCGGATGCTTCTAAGCTTATTTATTCTTTCAATTTTCAAGGTTTTGGTTGAAACATCCAGGTTTGTACAATAGTAAACAACTTTTGTACTCATTAGATTAGGCTTAAATTTCTTATATTACATATAAAAATTTTCTTCAACTTATGGAAAGATTCAATTAATATAAAATATTTAAATACAACTTGGAATAAAAATATGAATACCCAAATAGAGGTAACCTTCCTTATGTTACCAATTGATATTCCTAGGCAGATCATGAAATCACCCTAGGGGGGGGGGGTGAATCAGTAGTGACCAACTATTGATGATTATATTCAAATTAGACTATTTCACTCCTTATGCTTATTGATCTAATAATATAGATTAATACATATGGATAACTATAAACTTGGCCTCATTAATTTACCCTTATGATATAGAGGTGATTTAAAGTAAATAACACACACATATTTTTAAAAGGTTCAGCCATAGTGTGAGAACCTATATCCTTTCCATGATGACACCAACCAGTCTATTGATTCTTCCACTTATATATAAAGTGATTAAAATGAACCAACTCCTTCTAGAATCACTCTATTTATATATAGGTTATTATATATAATCTAACCATTTATAAAGTTTTCATATAGTTTTGAGCCAATATCAGATCAAACATGTATGTAGATCACAAAAAAATTATTTGGAAAATTATATGTATGATATATCCCATCAATAAAACTCAATATGTTAGGATTTGTGATCATCTGGTATGAATCCATCCTATACACCACAATATATAATTGGTATGATATTTTTAAATAACTTAATCTCCCTCTCACACGTCTCTCTAGTGCGCCTCTAAAATGTATGCCTTCAACAAATGTGCTTTAACTCAAACTTCCTTTGTCCAGTGACTCTGACCAGAACCACCATCTATTACCTCTTACCTATATACCTCAGTCTACTTTACAATTTCTTTAATATATTTTTTATAATTTGGAAACTAAACCTGCTCTAAAATCTTCAGCACTTCTTTTCTTCCCATATATGAATAGTGTTCTCTATATGCATATAAAAAATTCTCCAATTTATATAGGAACTCACTCAGGAGAAAATGAGGGAACTTATATGAGTTTAATTCTAAAAAAACTCAAATATTAAATCTCCAAATAAAATAAACTTCATTGGATGCCTCTACAATATTCAAGAACATTTTTTAATCTTCTCAAAAACCCAGAACTCTCTGAATCTCTTCGAAGTTCCTTAAATAGAATTTAAGGATCTTCTTAAAACTTCCCTAACCGTGAAAAAAAAAGACAAATTTAAAATACCATAATATAATATCCATTTTTAATGGGATTTATAAGGTTTTATATAAAGATACTAAGATATTTTCTAGGTTCATGTTTTTTCGGTGCATCTTCAAAGAGATTCTCTGTTCAGTAACTGCGTACATCTCCATATGATTAATATAAGATTTTATTTAGATGAATGATTTAGTATAACAAACTATTCTCATATTTGACCAACAATATTCATTATAATCCTCTATATAATTCATTCAAAAAAATTTGACCAAGGAAATTTGGTTCATTTATCAATTTTATGGGATCACATATGTTTGACTAATGATCTTCATATCACTCACCATTGATGAGACATTATTTTCTATCTTTATGCAACAAATCAAAATGATCCTATGATTTTTAAATGCTTCCCTGATGAAATTAAAACCCTACAATTGATGAATTATCAAATATCTTATTGATGATGTTGAAACATTTCTCTATTTTACTTCACATGCCTCCTATATCTAATGGGATCCAAATTGTTTTTCCATATTTTTCTATCCAATGAGTTGTAATTTAACCTTTCATTCACTCTAACTAAGTTCTAAATTCATAATTGGTTCACCAAAACTTATTATAGTATATCTTAATAGAATAATTGATCTCATTACATCATTTTGATATGTCTTATGTTTGTCTATATAATGAATCTTCCATCATACTATGACCGATCAACCTATTCGTCCAATGAAACTTCAACAAGTAGATTTGATCTAATAGCATACATAAAGTAATTAACTTTATGATTTTATAATATTTAACTAATAACATCTTGGAATAATACATAACACCTTTGACTCCATATTCATATATGCGATAAGACTCCATCCTCCGATCTTCATACATGATAGTCTAATGAAACTGAGAGTTTACCTTTTCTATGATCTTCATATTGATATTTACAAACACTTCTTCACATGGAGTAGAAAATCCTTTATTAATCAAAAATCAGTCTGATGGATCTTTATCTGATATAATCAATCTAATGGACATTCTTTTACATCATACTCCTTAACTTCGCAACATAAAACTTCATGAAGCTTGTAACATAATATTTATCTACTTGGAAATAACAAACAAACAATCTGTATGGTCGAATCAAGTTGTTAGCCTTCAACCCTATTTGTCCAATCACTACTAAAATATTAACCATATTGTAGTTTGAACTTAGTATATCAGAAACTCGAAATTTTTATATTTAACTTTGACTTATCCACTTTTTACTAACATATACAAACTCAGCGACACGAACTTCTTACTATCATTCATTGGATAACATATTACCTAGTCCATCATATAAAACATGGACTTCATAAAACTTCTTCTTCATCCAATCACATTAGTCTGAAATTTATTTCCTACAGATGTGATTCATTATGATTACTATATATACCTTGATTTTCCCTTTGGACTCAGTCTGGTACCATGAATATTTTACATGATGTTAGAAACTTAAAGATCAATAAAACATCATCTAACTTAAATAAGGAAATTTTTCAATCCTTTGTTAGTAACTCATTAGGAAAACTTCATAACCATCATAATTAACTCATAAATAAGATTTCTTATCCTCTATAAAAAAATATTCCAAAGCTTCCCCAGTAACTCATAATTCATTGTTGTACTTATAGTGGTTTTAACTTATGGATTGATTCTTTAAAAATACTTCTTCAATTAACCATATGAACTGGTAATAATTTATATAAATCCAAATAACATAAATAGTGCTTATGTATCTTATAAAAATTAGCCTCTTTCTATAAACAACAGTATCCTACAAAATTTCCCTAGGAACATTTACACTCAGCGTCCTCATTTAATTTAGGATCCTTTACCTAAAAAACCATTACCTTAAATTTCTTAGTTGTATTTACAATAATTTATTGGGAATATATACAATATAATAACATTATCATCCAAAATGAACTTAAATTTTATTCCAACTCAATGGAATTTTATTTTCCATATTTTTTCTATTATTATTTTGGGTGTGGTCATGAGTCTTCATATATCTCATCATAGAGACTAGGGATATAATATTTAATAGAATATTCCCTATCCCTATGATATTTTAGTAAGGAAATAAATACCATGAACTAGAATTAAAAAATCAATTTGATATGTTGGAATAAGATGACATCTCATCCAATCATGGAGAAGTTGAATAAATAAATACTTCACCCAAAAATTAATGTCCTTTGTTGAAAATGATTAATATTGAGAAGGTGAACATGGTGGATATAACTCAAAAATAATGTAATATAATCACCACATGAATTCATAATTGTAATTTATATTCCAATATGAAGGGGAATAAGAAATTACTAAAACAATTATGCATAAAGATAACGAAACAATACAATTTTTAAATAATGGAACAGTTTAAAAAATTATAATACAAAAAAGGATAATAACTAAGTAATGGAAATGTATAAATTTTATATTTTTCATGTTAATATATCAATGATCAATTTATTAAGTGTGAGTCAATTTTAAGACTCTAGAGATTCAATTTACATCTCTTAAAAAAGTTTCACATTCACAATAAGTGATATATATTTCATGATTTTGGCACAAAAAACAAATTGAAATATTTACCAAATTAATTACTCAAAATAATATTATTAAATCTCAAATGATTAAAAAATAGATTGTGGAATCAAAATATTAGACATACTAGTGAAAACTCATTAGTGGAATTTTTGAAGTGTAATTCTGTTAAAAATGTTCCCAAGATGAAAAAATACTATGAGTACACATATGAAGCTAAAAAAATTTAAAATAAAAAAGAATACACACAAGTATAAGAAATAGAAATTTAATGTTTTTCTTAATTTGGTTTATGAAAATTTTTGTGTTCCCATACACCTAGAAACATAAAAAATCCACTGATACTAATAGTCTAAGATGTAATGATATAATTCATTGGTCTTATGGACAACTTGTTTTTTTGTCAAGTTTAATAGATCATTTTCTATTTATATGATGTGAATGCCATTACTAAGATTTTTTTTCTAAATAATATTGACAAATTAGTTTTATTGAACCAAGAGAGTGGATATTATGATTTTATTTATAATTATTTTTTTAAGAAAATAAGACATATTACCACAATACTAAGATTATTCATCATTAATGATATTGATCATTCTAACTTGATCGATGCATCATCGTTGTGCAGATTGGACCTAAATCTGATCCCCTATTATGATGATCCAAATATGTTACTTTGATCATCTAATAAAAATGATGAAATAATGAGTTATAGCATGGCTAATTGATCATATTTCGTTGTTCGCTTTGATCAATTCATATTCGTTCAAGATTTAAGGAATATATGTTATTCTTCTTTTCCTTGAGAGGAAGATAGGTGGGATATATTGAGAGAAAATTTTTGTTCATAATGATTAACCTTTATCTAATTTTTATATATTTATTTAAATAGAACTTGGGATTGGATTTTATTATAATTAATTTTTAAAACACCATCAACTATGAATTAATCCCCAAAAATCCCCATGAAATATAAATATAAATAATAATATTATTTTAATTATTATCTGTGAAAACATGTACACAGATAAATATCTATTTTATATCCTAATAATGAAATATTTGTCACTAAAATTTTTTGGTCCGATCCTCCACAACATTCATTGAATTATCAAATAAATATTTATATAAATATTATTTATTTTATAAATAAATAAATAATATATTCACAATCTTGTGAATATATATTTATTTAATATTCATTCAAAAAAAATATCTATTTAATAAATAAATTATCACTTATGTTCAAATGAATAAAAGGTAATAAGTAAATATTACATATTTACATAATTAAATAATTACCATGTGAACAATTATTTATTTAATATTTGAAATCTTTTAATAAATACTAAATAAATATTACTTCTTGTTCTAGAAAATATTATTTACTCTAATTGTTAAATATAAATGATATTTAACTGAGGTATAAGGAAAATATTTGTGTGTGTCCCTCTAAGATTCTTCCCCTGCGGCATTAGGCAATTTTTCCTAAAGTCCATGGTTACTATCTAGAAATGTGTCAAGGAACCCATCAAGGAAGAAGATATTTCACAACAAAAATAACTAAATAAGAGTGATCATTGTTTAATATAATCCCCCTTTCATGATATCTCATCAAGAATATTACACACCCTTATCACTGTACTATATGTTTGATACAACTTTATTTGACTTTCTGATATGAAATCATCAATACACTGTGACCATTGAATTTAATGTGATATTTCAATTTAAATAAAAGGTCTCTAATATCATTTTCATAAAACATGGAAGGTAAATATCCTCTATTAATTATTCATTAATAACACATAATTTGTAACATAACCTATATAACAAACATCACCATGATCATATGTCATCATAGTTTATAACAAAACATCAAAGTGTGTGAGTAATGAAATGTATTAATTATAATATTTTTATACAAGGATCATTATACACACTCACAAATAAGAATATTCAATGAAAAAAACATGTGAAATTTCTACAGGTGTGTCTGTTATCATAATCTCTTATCTTAGAGATTACCAAGTGTAAAATTCATGAGAAAAACCCTCATATTCTTATAATTATTCGCACCTGATAGTCAATATACCATGTGTCTTATCATATAATGTTATCCTGACCATGGAATAATGTTTAATAATATAGTTATAGAATTTCATGTTTATCATCATAGTGGGGAACTGATATTACCTTCTCAAAGTGGTAGATAATATATGAAATTACTACATTAAAGTAAAATAAGAAATTGAACAATATATAAAAGTTTATTTAATTAATATTAATATTTTTGTATATACATGTACCATAAATTATAAATAGTTAGTTATAGGTAACCAATTCTAATAGACTACCACTTGAACTGGATCCAATTGCTAATGAATTTTTGTATGATAGCTTTCACATGATGATCATGTGTCTTTAGAGTTAAAATTTTATTTTAAGGGTATTTCATGCTTTCTTACGTGGAAAATATACTCACTGAAACCTCACATATTTTAGAAAAATCCCTCAATAGATCATTTTTTTAAAGTATAAAAATCTTTTGATTATTCGACCTTAACTCCTTTTCAAGATCCACCACTATAATATTATCTTGATAGAGTGTGATATGATCTTTAATACAAGACACCACATTAAAATATTGATAGAATTTGTGAATACAAACCACTTATTTAGTTACCTTAGAATCTTTAATATACTTATACTCTATTGTAAAATCAGAAACCAGGACTTTCTATGAGCACTCCCAGCTCATGAAACCTCCATCGAGAGTGAATATGTATATTGAATGTGATTTAAAATTGTATTGAACATTTTAGAAACTAGAATACACATATCCATTGATGATTGGTTCTTCATATCCTCCATATACATAGAAAATATTCTTATTATACCTTATATACTTAAGGATAGTCTTGAATGCCATCTAATGGTAGTAACCTAGGTTATCTTGATATCTTCCTACTATTTTTAAAGAATAGGTGACAAATATACTTATACATAACATAACATACGTGATTGACTGAATCTATGATATGTTTAAAATCCTTTCCATACTTTATCTTTACTCATATTCATAATGAAACATTTTCAAAAAAAGATTAATGCCAAGTGACACTAGAAAAAAAATCCTCGCTTTGATTATTCCACATCAAATCTATTTAGTTTGTTTTCAATGAATTTAATTTGAATTAATCTAAGAATCCTCTAAAATATTTTAGAATAAACATTGTTCCCAAGAATAAATGTAATTTTCTTATTTCATTCATAGAGAAGAATATTTCTAACTAGTCCTTAATACACTATAATACTTGTATTTTATTTCCAATAAGTAGTATTTTATTAACATAAAGTGTTACGAAAATGACCACATTCCTTCCAAATAACTTATAGAAACAAGGATCACATTCATTATTTATGAAACCCAATTTTTTCATAGCTTCATAAAACCAAAATATATATGATATGTATGACTTCTTTAATCCATAAATGGGACTATAAAACATTTATACCTTTTTGGCATCTTTTGGAGTAATAAAACCTTCTGGTTGTGTCATATATACATCTTCATGAATTTTCCCATTAATGAAAGTTTTTTTCTTATATTTGGTTCCATAGAACAAAATTTTAAGTAATTGATGTTTATATATATTCATTTTGTTTAATATTAGTGAATTTTCTCATAAAGTCATGACTTTTCCTCTACAAGACATATATAGTACGTGATAGTGTCCTAAGAATATACGTAGCACTGAAAGGTCATAACAGTTCTCTACTATGATGAGAATATGGAGGTGACACAACAATATTCTTGAATAAATATTCTATAATTGGATGATATTTTCTAATAGGATATAGACGATATAGGATATCAAGGGTAGGAGGTTCATAAGCCATTGATACACCTTGTCATGTTATTCTCCCTTAGTAATCTCTATATAGGGAGGTTATAAGAATGGATCCGCTAGTAAGAAATCTATATACTATGTTTTATTGGATGTTTTTATCTACAAACATGTGTATTAGTCCTTAGATTTTTATATTGTCATTAATGAGTATCACAGGTCACATACTTTGATGTATGGAAGAAAAAGTGATGACATATGTTCTTAGTGAAGTAGGATATATTGGGTGCGTCCTGAGTGATATTGCATTAATGGATAATGAGAGAAATATTTATCCCCTTGGACTAATATAAAAATTTAATATCTCAAGACCTTTGATAGTAATAGAACTACATAGACAAATCCATGGCCATAGTATTCACTGGGAAAGTTCATTTATGGAAATTCAAAGAAAGTAAAATCAAGAACATAGGATGATGACACTAGTATGAAACCTACTTTATGAGGAACTTTTTTATAAAAGAATTATATAGAAAAGTAATAATTCATAAGAATTTTCATTTCATTGAGGAATTAAATTATTTCACTATGGTTTCCTTGGTGTGTTTCTGGATGATAATATTATACTATAGGTGTCTCTACCTAATTCCACTGAGAAAGTATCCTAGAGAGTCACACACTAAGTGTATCCAGAATCTCAGTTAAATTAGATATTTAATTTAACAAGTCATAATAAATATTATTCATCCTTTTTGATTTAATAATTATTCTAGTTTTGTTTATTGTAAAGATTTAATCTCAAGTTGTTCAAAATAATAAATGAGTTAAAGGATAATAATAATAATATATTTTAATTTTTAAGGTTTGGTGAATATAATATTTATTATATTTATTAATGAATAATTAAATAATATTATTTGGTAAATAAAAGTTATTATTCAAGGTTTGGTAAATGCCAAGAAGGATTAGTGGATTGAGTATAAAGGTATGTAACAAAATTATATAAATGATATTTTTTAATTATTAGGTGATGGACATTTCAAGTGAATAATAATTATTGTATTATAATTATACCTTAGGTTTACTAACGATTAAGTGAATGGAAATGGATCTATGTGTAAATAGTTTACCCAAAACCTACCATAATAAATATCTAAATATATCACCTTTCATAGACACAATCATTATGAAAAAAATATAAAGAGAGGATCTCCCAAAACCTAGAGAGATTTATAGATATCTAGAGTGTTCTGTCTCCTAACCATCTCTCTATACATTGTGAGAACACAAAAAATTATCCAAGAGAGATCTTATGTGATCAACTAGGAATAATTCAAGGGATCAACATAATTAGTTATAACACATAAAGATTCTATATTAACGATCATAGATTGTGGTGCATGTATAGATCAACAGTAAATGAATTCTGTACTTGGATCCTATAACACAACGACAATACAATGTGACTGATTCAACTAGATCATAAATGAATAAAGAATAAAAAATTCAGGTAATTATAGATATGATTATAAATTAATTATAAATTATATGTAAATATTCTCCTCTTCTGGTACTTATTTACATGTTTGGTAATATATGATTTAAAACATTTTTTTATGATGTCATTCATCATGTACAATAAAAATTATTCAAAAATTAAGACTAAAATTGATTTGGCCATTCCTAATTGGAACTTGTACAATGTGAAAATCCTATAAGTGGTATCTAAGAGGTCACATGGTTAATTTATAATTATTTATTAATCGTATAATTAATGAAATTCATTTTCAAATTTTTTTACTTCAAATATATTCATACTTGAAATGTCAACATCGTTTTCTCTTAACTTTATTTTTTTCTTTCTCATATAAACAATAAATGAGTTATGATGGATTGAAGAGACACATGAAAATGTCGTCTAAAGATTCCAGATGTTCTATCCAAGTAACATAAGAATACATGGTGTGTACCCAAAATATACACACTATGTACTCATGTATCTTATGTGTATCACATTATAATATCATAGAAGACTAAAGAAATCAGATCAGTGATATGATAAAAGAATATTAGCACAACAATTTGGATAGAAAAGTAGACGATTTGAAGAGCCAATTTCCATGTAATAGGCATACACTACATGTAGTCCTCATGTCTACGTGATGGATAACACATGGGGTCTAGGTGTGTAGTGTATCTACTCTGAGACATGGGGAATGAAAAATAATGAAAATTTGAGGCCACACATCATGTAAGATGAATACACACAATTTACCTTGTACATATCAATGGAAGGTGACACACCTAGCCCTTATTCATGATTCATGGACACAAGAAGAAGATATTACATGTTGTGTAACCCAGTACACACCATGTATCCTACTATAAGTAGTGTGATTAGTTTAACTGGAGAGAAAAATTACATATATAATTAAACAAATTCACATGTGTTCCATGTGTATTTTGTTTTACAATATACTCTATATCAAAGGATATTAAATTATATATTAAATTTATTTTCATGTTAAATTTCAAACATACAAGTTGTGTATAGTCCTTTCTTATAGTGTAATCCACACACATCAAGATAATCACATATAGTTTAATTCACGTGGGTTTTGTGTTTCATTTGTCTTATAGTACACACCATGTAATTAAAAAGTAAACAAGTATATTGGATTACAATGTAATTCACAAAAAAAGGATCATGTGGAGTATTTTTGATGATTACATGTTGTTTCTTCCCACTACACTTATGCACTTTACTAATTTTTAATAAAAATAATTTATTTAATTTGTTTAAAATTATGGATGTTGGTAAGTCAAGGATGCTTGAATATAACTAAGACAAATTAACTTAATTATATTCATGAATGTATTTTTATCTTAATTAAATAATTAATCTATGTAATTGATATATATATTTCAAATGTTTGTTCACTGCATGTTGTGTGGATGATTATTAGATTTGACTAGAACCATGTATGTGATTAATTACCTATTTATTTTTTACTATATTTAAATTAAAAATATGTGGTTCATGTCATCCCTTTCTCCTTATTATCCAAGTACCTTTATGCCTATAGTTTCTTTTATGTAAACCCCCTCATCCAATCCATTATATCCTCTCACCTATGTGTAAGTAAAATATTATGTATGGATAAATATCCTAGGTGATAGGAGAGGGTTTGAGTCACATTTTTAATATGAAACCAATCAAGAATATACATGGGAGATGAAGTAGAATACTATAACATAAACTGAGATACAATTCATGTTTTTTCCCACTAGGGTCGATTTTTTGTTTATCATTCTCTAGATAAACTAACCATTATAGAATATCATGATCATTCCACTTATATTTTATTTCAATCAGTTTAAAAGTTGATTTTTTAATTTTTTGGATACTACATGAACACTTAATAAAAAAATTAATGAACATGCAAGATTGAATAAAAAAATAGATTTTGTATAAATTTTATTAGATATAGTAAATAAATTAATTAAGATCTAAATAATGTTAACAAGGTATTTATAAGATAAAAATAGTTTTTGAATATGAATAAAAATACCGTAATTAAATTATTAAATCAATACAACCTTATAATAATTGGGTTAGAGTTGAAACTATATTCTAAAGCTCTTAAATGACCCAAGTCAGGGTTCTTTTGAATACCAATGAACATTAAACATGATGTGTTTATTTTATTTAACATAGTTCAACTCAAGGGTTGACTACCCAATTATGAATTTTTATAACTGATAAGAATGATTTGGGGAAATATTTATCCAGGAATCTAGGATTGTAGAGTGTACTCAACTAATTAAAAAACTATGAGCTAAAATATATTTATAGTTACACCTACCTAAAATCCATTAAAAAACTTTTGAGGCCCATATTTGGGTTATGATAAGGGATTATGGGTCCATGACACTTGAATATTCATGAAACAAGATATTATGAAACTAATGGTGAGGAATATTTGGGTTCTGAAAAATAGTGGGAGATTAATAAGATATAAATTTATTAATCTAATTTGTAACAAAGGAATTAATAATTATCTTCTCTTTATTTTTGTAGAAATGTAAAACCACATGACTTTGACAATATCACTATGATCCATAATAGTGAAGGATACAATTATTACCGTTGTAAATTTATAGGAATGGTATAGGTTCTAATAAATTATTTAATTACATGAAAAAAATTATATGTGATGGAAACCCCACTTCTCGAGTCACTTATAAAAGAGGTTAGTGAGAAATAAGTATCTCTGTATCTAAAACATGTGGTTGATGTAATGATTTTTCACTGTTTAATGTTATCCTCTATGTCTCATAAGAATCTAATATGAGGATATGGATGTATATAACATCATTTATCACCTTAGTGATCTTTATTAGAATAATTCAAGATAAGAGAGGTATGAAATATCCAATGCACTATTCATGTGGCAGCTTGGAGCATCAGTCCCATCTGGGACTCATGTAGTCAATATGATAGGCTACATATAATTATTAGACATCTTGGGGTTTAAGATCCCTAATGAGTTTCACATAGATCTCATTTTTTCATCACTACCTTAATCCTTATTCTGTTTCATTGTGAATTATAATATGAGTAACAGTAAGAAGAAAATTACAGAACTTCTTACTCTCACTCACTGAGTTGATAAAAAGCTAAGGCATGAAAACCTCACAGTCCTTATAGAAAATAAGAAATATAAGAAGAGGGAAAAGGTCATTAAGACGCATTCTATTTCTAAAGGAATATATCACCATCCTTGCAATAATAGTAAGTTATAATGGAAAGAGAAATAAGAGGAATACAATGTGTTTGTCATGTGTCAAGAAAGGAAATTGGAAGAGGAACTACATATATCCCAAGAAGCCAGAGAAATCTTCATGTTATTTATTCAATGAGTATAAACTTTCAATATCTACAAGTTAGGTATTTTATATAGCATTTGGTTCTCATATTTGTGTCCAAATATAGGAACCATGTAAAATTTTTAAGGTTGAAAGAGGAAAGGTGGAACAATGGGATGCCAATAGTGCGAGGCAGACTACTTTAGTAATTGGTGTCTACCACCTTGATTTGACCATAGTAATTACTTTAGTTTTAAGGAACTATTATTTTTTTCCAAGTGTTACAAATAACATCATCTACATTTCTTATTTAGACTTGGATGGATATATTTTCAGTTTTAGAAATAATATTTTATACTTTTATAAAGATAACATATGTTATGAAATGCCACAACTAAATAATGTTATTTATATGTTAAATTAAAAAAAATTAAATTTTGGTAATTGATAAAAAATAAAATTCACATGTATCATTTTACAGCCAGTTGTTGAATCACCACCTTGGTCACATAATCGATAGGTGTTTGACGAAGCTCTTTAATGATGGTTACTTAGTCTCTTTTGTATATTAAACACTTAAAAGATGTCATGTTTGCTTACAAGGTAAGATGAGAAAACCAACAGTTGGTGGTCAAGGTGAAAGGTCCCTAGAGATTCTTGAATTGTTTCACACTAATGTGTGTATAGATTTTAAAGTAAAATATTTAGTTGGATTCCAATACCTTATAAATTTTACCAATAAAATGAGTTTGTTTGGTTACATCTGATTAATGAATTATAAGTCTAATTGATTTGAGAAGTTAAAAGAGTTCAAGAATGAAATTGAGTATCATTTTGGTATGAAGATAAGAAATTTTTTATCGGATTGAGGGGGTGAATATCTTAAACAAGAGTTTATCAATTTTATACATGAGTATGAGATTTTATATCAACTCACTCCTCCTTATATTCCCCAATGGAATGGTATTAGTGAAAGGAGTAACCATACCTTATTGAAAAAGGTAAGTTCAATGATGAGTCACACAAGAATTCCATTATCCTTTTGCGAATATTAATTATAAAATAATATATATATATATATAATTAAGTACCAAGTAAAGTGGAAATCAATATTCCGTTTGTTTTATGAAGTGAAAATAAATCTATTTTTTCACATACTAATGTATGTGGGTGAGATGTTTTTTTAAATCTAGATATAGTTGGAAAATATCACCCTGAGGAATGAAGTGTATCTTTATAGGTTACCCCATGGAAATAAGGGGATACTAACTATATGATATCTTAGATAAAAAGGCTATAGTTTCTACGAAAACTTTATTTTGAGAGGTTACATATCCTTAAGGAGGATAGGGGGATAAAAATCGACTTCTAGGAAGTTGATGATCAAGATATACAAGAGTTCGTACATGAATATATTCCCCAAGACCCTATAGATGAATTTTTCTATGGAACACTCATAATAAAAAGGAGAACTAGAGAGGTAAGATTATTGAGAAGATATAATTTTACAGTCATAGAAGATGATGAATCATTATTGGTTGAGAATAATGACCATGTACCCTTCAAGGAGGTTGTAGAGTGATTATAAAATGAAAAATGGTAGGAATCCTTGTATTTGGATATATATTCCATGTAACAAAATCATATGGGGGTTTTGGTTGATCATAAAACATATGTAAGTCCCACTGTGTACAAATAGGTATTCATTATAAATCTAGACATGGAAGGTAAAGTTAGTACCTACAAATAATGAATAGTGTATGAATGGTTTAAAATATTTCTAGGAATTGACAAAGATGAAAAATTTTATCTAATATCCCTTTTTAGATCTATCATAATATCAAATTTTATATCAATATTCCATGACTATGATATTTGGAAGATAGATATAAAAACAAATTTCTTTAATGGGAACCTTCAATATGATGTGTATATGAAACAACCTGAAGGGGTTATGACTCTGAGAAGTTACAAAAAATTTATTCATGTTTTTGAAACCATTTATGGATTAAAGAAATCCTCTAACTCATGAAATATTTAGTTTTATAAATCTATAAATGTATTTTTTTTGTAAGAATGAATTTGAGAAATGTGTTTACAAGTGGTTTAGTGTGAGTGTGGTTGTTTTAATAATGAACCATACATTTCATACATAAATATGACACATTATTAAATAAATATTATGTAAATAACATTATGATCCACACCAAAATTTTATAGGTCTGGTATATTTGGAAACATAGATACATAAATAACTTAATCATAAGAGATATAAATAATATCCCACAATGTTATTCATAAATAAAATGCTTCCTATGAATATCATACTTAAAATATTTCTCTATAACCTTGGGAAATGAAACATAAGAATGGGTGATATTTGATGCTTAATAAGGGTAAACAATGTTGATATAAATGACCACTTAAATATATCATGATAATAAAGGTATGTGAATATGATAATAACATTTTAAAAACATACCATAAATATCATAGATCATAATCTCAATTCATGGAATAAATATTGTAAGTTCATAAGACATAAATCATAAATTAAATAAAGAACATGAGCCATGAAATCATTATATTTCTGTAATACATAAGTATCTGGCATACACATAAACATGGAAGATCATTTCCTTAGTCAAGTATCACTACTAAGACTATCATAGTGGATTGAGTTCACTACCCATTTCATTGTATCTTTAGTCAAGGTTCACTCTCAAGACTATCATAGTGGACAAAGTCCCTTAATATACTTGGTTCACTCCCCATTCTAGTCCTTATTATATCTGGATATATATATATATATATATATATTTACCCAATTAATTGGAGGGAAATATAATTTCGGGCCCAACCATTATATAATGGAATTATATATATATGTGTGCTACAAGATCATAAAATATTCATCAAGGAATAACCCATGGAAAGGAAACAGGTTTCACAAACATTACATCATATCATCTTAACATAACCTATAAAAAAGAAACATCTTTTATAGTGGTTTCATCATATCTTAATTAACAAGTTGGAAAGAAACAAGCTTCATAGAATCAACCTTAAATATCCATCATCATCATCTATACAAAGAATAAAATTTGTTGATATCATTAGATCATATCCCTAGTATATCATATGTAATATCATATGATGATATCATAGATGAATACATTCCTCTGAATGATCATTGGAATATTTATTGAAAATAATAGCCTTTTCACTTCAAATCAATTATTTAAAAACTAAATTTTTTCCAAATATTAAGCAAAAAAATTAATTTGAAAATAAACTTTGAAACAAGTAAATTAAGCTTCAAAGTATTGATTGGTCATAATGATAGAGAATTATGTTACTTCCTTGTACATTAAAACAAAATTTCCTTTTGCATTTTTGGTAAAAATTCAAAAGTACCTTGTCTGTAAAATGACTAGAAGGTTACTTTTAAAGCATTTTGTAAAAAGTAAAACATGGTTGAAAATGAATTTAAATAATCAAAGTATAAAATTAAAAAAAATATTGAGAAAATATTTAGAAATGAAAAACAGAATAATAAGTATTTTTGATTTAAGAGAGAAAAAAGATTATTTTCCTTAAAAATATTCTTTTGGTCTATTGGGTTCTTAAATAGAGGAAATTGAAAGGAAAAATTTTAATCTATTGAAATAACTATAAGAGAAGAATAGTTCTAATATTTTGGAGTTTTAGATCTGAAAATTTTATAATAATAAACTTAATCATAATCAATCCTGATAAACAATGTGATTATAACACAAATCCCTTAACTTGAGTTTGACTTACATCAAAAGTTTTTTTTAACCTAATCTCCTTTAGAAGGATTTCTTTAGATCCTTTATTAAAGACTGTTGGAATAGAATTTTAATGATAAAAAAACCTCAACTTTGTGGATATGGAATTTAAGAATAGATTTGGGTAGGGGTTGGTTGAGTTAGAGGTCTCAAAATGATGTAAATAAGAGAAAAGAAGGGTTTCATTTTTTAGTGGTGGAGAAGGCACACTTGGAATTTAATGAAATATTAAAATATAATAAATACATTCTCAGTTCAAATGATTCAAAATGGGTGTATATTTTAATGTGGGATATTATGAGGTCAAAATATGGATAGCCAATAGTATTTAGACAAGTTTAATTATAAAATTTACAGTTATATCTTTGTTTAACCTTACCTCATTGGTAGACTCGTCTTAACTACAACCAAAATAATTTTTTACTAATTTTACTATTAATTATGAAAAAATAAAAGTGTTATAATTAAAAAATTTGGACATTTTGATTTCAAATATGGAATCAATTTTAAAAAATTCAATACTTAAAATTGGAAGAAATTAATTTTAAAATGAACTTATGAAAACATCATGGGAAATGGTTTTTGAGAAAAAAACTTTTCTTTAGTAAAATAATTTTTATAAAAAATGCACATAAAATTATTTCCAATGAATATAATTGTTTTTTTATAATATGAATTAACTAAAGTAACATTTAAAAACACCTAAAAAAATGGAACTTTTTCAATACATTAAATGAAAATATAGTTTTCATCTACAATTAAAATTATCACTATTCATCAAAAAAATTAATTTTTCATAAAAATTTCAAATATATACTCTAAGTTAATTTTGAAATGTTGATATCCAAAATTAATTTCATTTTATCAAATAAAATGTCTAAATTTTTTAAAAATTAATTATATTATTTTTCTCACAAAAAGAAATTAAAACCATTTTTGAGGGAAAAAGTATTTTTTGAAGCATATAAAGATTTTACTAAAAATTGAGTAATTATTTATCATTATATTTTCATTATATAAAACCTTATTTTTTTAAACATCTATTTACTCTTATTCATACCACCAATTTAATGAATTTTTTTATAATAATATACTATATTATGGTTCATTTATACTAAGGGTTATGTGTATCCAAAGATATGAAAGAGATTTAATTTATTAAAAAAAATACATATCATAAAATCTTTGAGTGTTATATTATACCCAATTATAAATGAATTTCTCTCTCAAAAATTTATCACTGTGATAAAAAAATGAAGGTTTCTCTGTTTCATCACATCCTCAGTTTCCCAAGTTGCTTCTTAGAATTTCTATATCCTCTAGACAACTTTAACTAGGTGAGTAGTCTGGTTTCATAGAAATTTATCTCTGTGATTTAATATTTCTACATGTGTTTATTCATATTAAATAGCATGCTCTAGTGTTACGACCTCTATGTTCAGAAATTGTGAGTGATCAGGTATGTACTCCCTCAGGAGGGATACATGGAACACATTATTAACTTGAGGGAGACTCAGTGGAAGCACCAAATGACAATCTACTATCCCTAATCAATCAAGAATATTGAAGGGGAAAATATAAATTGGGCTTTAATTTAAATTCTTTCCAAATATTGTAACCTTATTCCATTAAGAAATTAAAAGTAATACCTTCTCACCAACATTGAATTCCAAATTTCTCCAACGATTGTCAATATAAATTTTTTGTTGACTCTGAGCTACCTTAATTTTATACCAAATATCTCTAACTTTCTATATCATTTCCTCATATAAAATAGGTCCCAATAAATTTATTTATCTATATTCATTCCAATATGTTGAATTTCTACACTTATTTCTATAGAGGGATTCATAAGTAGCCATCAAAATGTTCAAGAGAAAGATATTATTGTAAGAAAACTCTACCAAATGAATTTTTTGATCCCAAACACCTTTAAAATACATAGAAAAATACCTAAAAATATATTTTAGGGTATAAATGATTCTCCCAAACCAACTTTATATCTAGGTGTGATAAACAGTACTAAAACAGAACTCTGAATCAAGATATTATTTAATAATTCTCTAATACTTCGAGGTTAACCTTGAATCCCGATAAGAAACAATAGAATATGGAACTACATGAAACATTAAAACATAATTAATATATATTTTGTCTTGATGATTTAGAGATAAATATTCTATTATAGCAATGAAGTGTGCTGACTTTGTTAACTAATCATCCACAACCCGAATATCATTATGGCCTTCAATGTTTTGGGGAGTCCAATGAAAAAATCCATGGTGATGTTTTCACATTTCTATTCTGGTATGGGTAATGGTTGTAACATACACTTAGAACTCTATCTCTCATACTTAACTTGTTGACATACCAAGAACCAGGATAAATATTCTACAATTCCTCTCTTCATGTTATCCCAATAGATATACTCTTTCAGATATCTATACATATTTTTATGTCCATGATGAATGGAGAATTAGGAAACTTGAGATTCATCCAATATATACGTATTTAATTATTTTATTTATGGTATATATACATGTTTATTGAACCCTATCATTCCATCAAAATCAATGTTGAACTTGATAACTTTTATGATATTTTATAGTTTAATATCTTCGTTTTTCACCTCTTTAATCTTTTCATAGATAGATGGTTGAAAACTCATGTGAGTAGGATAATATTTTCAAAATTCCTTTAATATTTTCAAATTCATCATGTTCAAATCCAAAAATATTGGATCTTTTATGATCATCATCATAGAAAACCTAGCATTATCCTTTTGATCAAAGCATCAACCACCTTTTTATTTTTCCCATAGTGGTGATGTATTGAGCAATCATAATATTTAATCAACTCCAACTGTCTTCTCTAGTGTATATTCAACTCTTTATATGTGAATATATACTAAAAACTTTTATGACCAATATATATATATCAAAACGTTTATCATAATGATAATTCCTCTATATTTTTAATACAAAAATTAGCTTCATATTACTCCAAATAATGAGTTAGGAAATTTTTCTCATGAACCTTCAATGTTTGTGAAGAATAATCTATCACCATATCATTTTTCATGAGGATACATCACAATCCCTTATTTGACGAATCGCTACAGAACACAAAACCTTTTCTGTTGAAGGGTAGTATAAGGATAGGTGTAACAACTAACCTTCTATTTAATTCCTTTAGATTTTCCTCACATTCATCTATTAAATGGAACTTGGATCCCTTATGAGTTAACTTTGTGATTGTATTAGATATATATGCGAAATTTTATGCAAAGAATCAATAATATATAGTCGAACCCAGAATATTATGGATCTTAGTCATTGTGATTGTTCTGGGTTAACATTTAATAACATCTCTCTTTGAGGGATCCACCGATATACCCTATATTGAGATTATAAAATCATAAAATAAAACTTTTTATAGCCAAAATTCACACTTGGTAATTTTTTCATACAAATTCTCTTTCCTTAGGGTCTTTAGTAATTCCTCAAGTGATCTTCATGATCTTACTTTCTCTTTGAATATTTAATAATATCATATATATATATTGAATATTAAGATCTTATCAAGGTAATATATAAAGACTAAGTTCCTTAAATCCATAAAGATAGAAAGTGTATTAGTAATAAAAAATGGCATAAATATTAATTCAAATCATCTATACCTTGTATGGAATGTTGTCTTGGTTATATCCTCCTTCTCAACCATTTATTGATGATATCTAGAATGAAGGTCAATCTTATAAATTTATTAAACTTAGTGTAGTTGATCAAACAAGTCATCAATAAGGGGTGGATGATACTTGGTCTTGATAGAGATCTTGTTAAGTTATCAATATTCAATACATAGTCACATTGATATATATTTATTCTTAAAAAGTTGGTCCACCCCATGGTGTTTCACATGGCTTAATTAATCCCTTATGAAGATTCTCCTAGATTTTCTTCTTTAGTTCTTATAACCCAATCTGGGCCATTCTATATGGAGTATTTGAAAATGTTTTATCACTTCTTATGAGGTCTATTAAAAACATGAATTCACAATTCAGTGGAATATAGGGAAACTCTTTTATAAATACATTAACAAACACTCTCACAATAATCATATATTCATTGGTGAGTTTATTCCCAACCCTTTGATATAAACACCCCTTTTGAATAGAAATCAATACCCTTATAATGGATGTTATTTTCTTCTAAAGTTCATATTTATTATCACACTGATATTCAATCATAGGTTGGTTCAAAATACCAAAAATGACTTCCCATCATTAGAAACTGATGTGGGATTTATGTAAATAATGTCAATCCATTCCAAAGATGACATCAAATTCAAATAGAGGGAGAATAATGTGATTTTCAGGAAGCACATTCCCAAAAAAATCAATTGGAGAAGAATCAAACACTTGATATGTGATCATCACACCATTATGTGTTTTCCCTTATAATTCAATATCTAATTATTGAGGTGTTATAATGATACCCTTAGAAAATTATTCAAATTTGAAATAGTTGGTAGATATAGAATAAAATTAGATACTACTAGTTTTAGAGTAAATTGTAAGCATATATTTAACCATGTTGTTATCATATCCCTTATTACTAATATTGATCACATGAAATTGTCTATAGGATTAAAATGTTTTTGGAATAAATTATCGTCCTTAACCTTCTGATTTGATCACCAATTAGTATAATTTCTATACTCCTTTAACTTGAAACACTAGAGTGTGGGTGGTTCATTTTCTGGAGATTTATCTCTATTCAAATCATTATATAACTTATTACCATTACTTTGGAATTTTATTTCCTGGTGACCTTCCTTTCCACACATAATTGTTTTTTTTCAAATTCCCCTAAGACAATTTCTTATATGATTCCTTCCATACTTAGAGCATGAAGTAAGAATCATATTCTTATTTCCATTGTTTTTATAATTTCATTTGAATTATGTCTTTATATTCATATTAAGACCATGATTTTGATGGGAAAATACAATCTCTATCTCCACCTTGAAATCACATTGAATGATTTCTCTATAGATATTGAAGTCCCTTATGGATAAATCACTTTCGAGACTTGGTTTTAATATACTAAAGAGTCTAACAACCTTAATTTCAGAATTTATGATAATACTATAATCATTCATGGTAAGACTTACAAAATTTACCTCATAAAACTAATTGATTCATCATCCTTCTACTTTAGATCATGTAATTTTGTCTCAATTTTTATACAAATAATACAAGGAAAGTGCTTATTGGATAGTAAACTCCTAAACACATCTGACCCTATAGAGTTTATTTATTCCTATTGCCTCATGTTATTGATAAGAGACCACCATTACACTTATTCTCCTTCCAAATGATAAAAAACTAAAATATTGTTTTCATGTTCTGAACACTTGAGAACAAAAAATATTTTTTAAATGGTAGTGATCTATTGATAATTGACTAGTGGATTAATAAACCCCCTAAAATATGTTTTATGATGAATCCTGAAGAACTCAATAGAATGATGTTCCATCCTTTTGTCATTTGGAATCTCTACCTGATTCATAGATTAAGAAAGTTTTGTAAGCATTGAATCAATATTTAGAATTATATCTCCCATAAAAATTGGGATTTTATGAGGAAAATCGTTGAATTATCCATAATATTTAGGAATAATATGATTCCTTCATCTTCTGTTAATTTAATAAGACTAAAAACATAGTGTGAGAAACAATAATCATATAGTGAAACTAAAAATCATCAAAAATTAATTTATAGGATGTGTAAACCGTTACACATTATTTTCAATATATGAACCCTTAGGTTTAACCTAGTTCATTGAAGTTCATAAATTATTAAAATCCTTTATAATTATTCATAAAAAAAGTGAGTTATTTAATAATATCCCCCAAGAGTGTCAAACCAGGTGTGTAGTAATGGATCAATCACCGTACACCAGAATAATGATCAATATATACTCAACAACATCTTTTTAAGGTTATTAAACCAAGATAAATATATCCTAAAACCACATCCACATGAAGTATACATACATGGATGTTTTTCTTGGATAACCACACTACATTATTTAAAATAACATAGGAACTTATCTTATACATAATATTATCCTAAGGGTTCTCACTAATGATTTCTCTTTATAATTTCCCAAGGTAACTATACCTTACTCTGATACCAACTATAAAAACCCATACATTTCATATTTAAATAGAAAATATTATTATAGTAATATTCAATATATAACATTACGATCCATGATTGAATAATAGTGGTCTAGTATATTTGGAAAGATAGATACGTAAAATGATTGACCATAAAATATATATACCATCTCCCACTAATTTGTTCATAACAAGAATTTTTCTTAGACATATACCATTTAAAACATTTTTTCATAACTTTTGGAAAGGAAACATAATAAAGGGTGACCTACGATTCTTAATAAGGGTAAATAAGGAAGATATGAATGATCACTTAAAAATAAAATGAGTATAGGGGTATGCGAATATGATAATAACATTTTAACACCATACCATGTATATTTAGATCATAATCATGATTCCTGGAATAAATCTTGGCAGTTCATAAGACATGAATCATAAAAAATCAAAGAACATGAGACATGAAAACACAACATTGGAATAAGAAATAAGTCCGTCATAAACACTTAGTCCTAGAAAAATTATTTTCTTAGCCTGTGATCACTTCCAAGACTATATTAGTGGATTAGTTTCACTCCACATTGAATTATATCAATATTTAAGTTTCACTCCTAAGTCTATCATAGTGGACAGAGTCCCTTACTGAAATGAGTTCATTCTCCATTACAGTTCTTATTATCTCATGAGATATCCATATTGACCAAATAAATTGGATAGATATATAATTATTTACCCCCATCACATAATGAATATAACACATATCTATGCTAGATAAGAAATTAATCATAACATAACCCATGGAATGAAAATTGGGTTTATAAACATTTCAGTATAACATCATATCATATCCAATTGAAAATAAATGAGTTTCATTATAACATAATTATCCCATTGAAAAGAAATGGTTTTCATAGAATCATTCTTAAATTGTAATTTTAATAATTCATTCAAATAATGAAAGTAGAAGGTATCATTGGATCATATCCTAATTAAAGCACAAGTAACACCAAAGTATGTTATTATATTTGAAAAAATTCCATTAAAAGACCACAGGAACATTTCACATGGAAAATAGAATTTTCAAATTGAAATTACTTGTTTAGAATTGAAAATTTACGAAATATTATGGATTTCTTTAAAATAACATTGAAAACTTTTAAAGGAAGATTCAATGTTATTAATTTTCATTATTCCTAGATAAATTAAAAAAATAACCATTTTACATTTTTGGTAAAAATCCAAAAGAATCTTGTTTGGAAAATGAAATGAATATTTATTTTAAAATATGTTCTAAAAAGAAAAACATGGGTGAAATTGAATTTAAAAAATAATTGTAGAATAATAAAAATATTTATTAGAAACTTTTTATAAACAATTAACATGGGAAGAAAGGAATTTAGACCAAAGAGAGAAATAATATCAATTTTCCTTAAAAACATTCTTTTATTCTCTTGGTCTCTTAAAGAGATAAAAATTAAAGGAAAACAGGTAATCTCTAAAAATTACCAGACTAGAAGAAAATTTAAGAGTTTATTGAGATGTAGTTCCTGAATTTTCATCATCATAAAATTAATCATAAAAAATCTTGATAAATAATGATACTATAACATAAATCCCTTATAATGAGTTTCATTTTCCTGGAAAGTTTCTTAACATCCACTTATTCAGTAGGCCTCTCTTTGATCCATTATTAAAGACCCTTATAATGGTTTTTTTAAAAGACTATCACCTCCAATTCTTGGTTAGGGAATATGATAAGAGAGTTTTACATGGTTTTTTCTAGATACAGTTCTCAATATGGTGTGAAGATAATAAATTATGGGTGTCCTTTTATAAGTGGGGGAGAGGAAACACTTTGAATTTATTAGAATATTAAAATATAATAGAGTCATTTAAAAAAAAATTAATGATTCCAAATGTCCATAAATTCAAGGGTTAGAGTGTATGAGCTTGAAATATAGCCACCCAATTTGATTTAGACAATTTTAATTGGATAATTTACCCTTATCTTTTTGTTTACCCCCAGTAAACCCTTTTTAACCTTAAACGTGGAGAAATGTTTTTACAATTTTACTATTCATTATGAAAAAAAGTGTCATCATTATAAAATTTTGAAATGATGATTATAAATATTTAATCTATTTAAAAAAAATCTCTAAAAGATTAAGACATTACTTTTAAAATAAACATGAAAAATGTGATGACAAACAATTTTTGAGAACAATTGTTCTCTGAAGTATATATGTTTTCATACCAAAATATAAATAAAATTAATTCCAATTATTATAGGTGAATTATTAATATTATAAATGAACTAATTTTAGCTTTTAATTTATTTTAAATGTAACTTTGTAAGTAGTTTAAACAAAATTACATTTTTTAATTAAAATCAATATTTTCACTTTTCATAAAAAAATTAATCATTTCAAAAAAATCTCAAAAATTTAGTCAATATTAATTATGAAATTTTTATTTTAAAAATAAATTTCATTTTTCAAATATATTTTCTAATAGAGGTGTGTTTCGCGGGTTTCGGCCTCGAAATGCCCAACGACTCCGTATCCGATGATGGATGGACCTGTTTTCCAAAGGCAGGCATTCGCCGGATGGTCTGACCAGCGACACTTAAGAACTCACATTGGTCGAGAGGATGGGAATTCAGGCTGATCACACCCTTTTGGGGGGAATTATTGCTTGTTCCGGGACTCTCTTATACATTTAAGATATATTCATATGTTCACAAATATTTAGTTTATACCCAAACATAGTATCCACAGATTTAACCCTGGTGAGAAATCGTCAACTAGACGCAGGGGATTCAGAATCATTTAGGCCTGAGGTTTACCATCCCTTGTTGGATTAATGACCCCGTGGAGTCAGAACACATTGAGGCGGAACTAGGAGTGACATGGTGAACCGATGCAAAGATAATCGGATTGACCAGTTGTTGGGCTTGAACATCATGGAGGCTTCCTACGTACCCTTCATAGGGGACAGGGATCAAAGTCCACATAGTTCGAATTGGCCTGGGGCGTACTCTATGAGGAGGCCCATGGTGATGGATTGGGGATTACACTCTGAGGAGGCCCATAGTGTGGATTGGGAATTACACTCTGAGGAGGCCCAGAAGAGGATGTCATGGTCAATGCTTACTCTAGGCCCACGTGAGTCATGCTCAGTGTGAGAAACAAGAGGCAGTAGGGACCAGACGATCACGTCGCGAAAGGTGCGTCCGTGATAAGTGGAGTGGGGCTTACGCATGAGGGCGGCCCATAAAGTCGGGGCTTACTCCTAGGTGGATTTCCAGGGTGATGGATTGGGTATTACACTCTGAGGAGGCCCATGGTGATAAAGCGCAACAGGAGAGGGAAAGGGGTGATCCTGTGCCCATCACCTCTCTTGTTCCCCGGGGAAGTACTTGGGGAAATACCGAGGTGCATGGGGACGACTGCCTTCTGATGGGTATGTCTCCCCCTCTATGGGGAGGGGAGAAGTTCTCTACTGCTGAAGCGTGCACTCCCCCATACTGGCGAGTGGAGGCAGGAAGGGGGCTCTCAGGCTCAGACCACGCATTACCGTGGGAATGTGGACCCAGGCATGCTTCGACAATATGACCAAGGGTCGGGGAAACCCATTTGCCCCTATTTACCATGGGTATGTGAACTCAAAACGGAACGCTTATGCGCCTGAGGGTTACACCACATGGATCCGGTGGCTCTGGTGGAGGCCTCGGCTCGAGGCCGATGAATAGGCCCGTGAAGGAGTCACGGGGGATCAGGCCGGATTGGAGGGATTCTATTTGGATTGAAAAATGGGAAATCTGAAGGTTATGGTGCCCTTCGCGTAGGGAAGTGCTACGCGGCTGGAGGGGCCATCTGCGAACCAGGGTGGTCCGCGGACTAAGAGGCCATCTGCGAACCAGGAGGGTCTGTGGACTAACTGGCCGTCTGCGAACTAGGAGGGTCCGCGGACTGATTGGCATCCCGCGAAACAAGGTGGTTCGCGGCTCCGGGTTCGATCCACGAACCAGGGTGGTCCGCAGAGGGTTTTGCGTGAGCAGCGGCGGCCAAGGGCAACGCCGATCGGGGGTTTCTTTGGTTGAGGCTTTGCCCGCGTAGGAGGGTGCTACGCGGTGAGATGGATCAGAAAAGAGCCATAAACTCCCTGGTCCACTGGGAGTGCATTCGTGGAGGGGCTATGGTTCACGGTCTTCTCTTTTTATGTTATTTTGAGTTCGTGGTTCACCAAATTATTATGTGTTTTTGGTTCCTCATTAGTTCGTTCCCAGGTTTATACCTGCTCTGGTTCGCGAACTAGAACTTCACTGTTTGCAAAATCCTTAGCCTTCCTTCGAAATCCTTTCACCCAAGTCTGATCGCTCTTCTCTTCTTACACCTTCAAATCGTTCGAGTCCGAATCTCTAAATCCTTTCCCCCTCGGTCTCCTTTATAGAGTGGGGAAAGAGATGTATATGCGGTCACGCGACACCTTTTGCGGAGGCCCATGACTGAATACCTGGTTTATAGCTGACTTGGTCAATTCGTAATTCGAAGTGGGTATTGAACGCTTCTCCCCCCCACGAAATGAACTCTGGGAGTGCTTCGTGGTCACGGAGTGTTCCGCCTCCGTTCCGCGAATGACAGCAGATGAGGCTTAAACTGGTCGATGCAGTTCGCAGTTGGGGCGGTTCATGACGATGAACCAGATCAGCGCCCATCCTGCCTCATGACTATGGAGGATCTCCGCCTCCATTTTGCGAATGATGATGGTTCGCAGAGAGGGTGCTTCTCAAGGCCTAGCCACGTCGCATTTTCATGGGACCGATCTGCGGACCGGTCTAGCTTGTGTCCCTTCTTTTAATTTTCTCATTCTTTTCCCCAATTCTTTGGGGGATTTGGGTAGAATCTCCTTTGCGGATTTTTCAGGACCCTACAAATTCCCCCCATCGGAATGGGGTCCGATTGGAATGAAGAGGAGGCCATTCTGATGCAAAGTGGTCCTGAAACTGAGTTGGTTTGCGGTAGGGCAGAGGACCCATCAGGGGACCACGCCTATAAATATGGGGGGCCCTTCATTTTTCCTCTACCGAATTCTTTGTGAAAACCAGAGCTCCCTCACCTCTGCATGCTTGTTCATTCGTGTAGTGCTTTGTCCGCAAACTGTTTGTGACTTCCACGAATCATTCCACCTTCGCGGTCGCCTTCACCTGCGAACCAATTCCACAACCGCAAACCATTACTATTAATTAATTAAAAAGTATGTCATGATGGGCTGCAGAGGAACTTGCTTCGCGGTTTCGGTGCTCTGCGGTTTCGATGCTCCGCGGTTTCGATGCTCCGCGGTTTCGATGCTCCGTGGTTTCGATGCTCTGAGGATTCGATGCTCCACAGTTTCGATGCTCTTCGGACAAAAATCTCTTAAAATTTAAAAGTTTCTAAGTCTTATGAACTTAACCGCTTAACACTCGGGATTGAAATTCCACGGAACAACTTGGTTTGCGGTTTCTTGGCCAATGCTCCGCGGGACAGGGTTTCACGGACTGATTTCACCAAGGGCTGGTTCGTGGGATGCTATCATCGCGAATCATCCTCCAAGGCCTCCTTGTAGACTTTGCTTATGAAGGCTCCTCAACTGATCCTCAGCCATATATCTGGTATTTTTATCCAGATTTTTATTCCAGACTAACCAATTGTTGGCTCTCATTGTGGAGGGAGAAGATATGGTCCCCCCTCATTCTGCACCGAGGCCTACTGCAGAGCCGCTCCTAATTGGTTCAGGGAGATGTTTATCTATGATTCATAGAGCGGAGAACATCCAAGAGGACCCTAGTCAGTCTATCATTCCTAAAAATGGTGCCTTGAAAGATTTTCTCCCTCCTGAGCTCCTAGATTATTCACTATCAAATTGACTTCCACTTCATGGATTCGGTCTTCAAGACGATGTCCCTATTCCCCCCACTTTCTCAGGTCTTCCTTCTCCTTTCTTGGAAGCGTCGTCCAAGTGTATTCAGGAGAACCTTAACCAATTGGGGGAGATGGTTTCCGACTCTGACAAGAAAGACGCCTTCATTTTGAGGGGCTCTATTTGGACCCAAAGTGATCAGCATGCCGAAAACTTTTCTCAGGAAGCTATCTTCAAGAGTTACCCTTCTATAATCAACCTTGCTCGAGTAGATCCCAATGCATGGTAGATTCCTAGGTGGGATTTTCGATCTGGCGGGCTCTTCTCAAATGACTGGGCCTGGGCTTTCTGGGTCCATCATCACTGCCGGGAGTTTCATGAATCACTGGAAGCAGTCAATTTATACTCCGCAGTGTGGGACTCCAAATTTTCTATTTACCCACCATCCTTGGTCCTGCTAGACCTACTCAGTCACTAGTGTTCAAGAACTAATACTTTCCACCTTGCCCATGGCGATGTTGGTATCAATCTGTGGGATATCCATTAATTGGGAGGACTCCCAATTATCGGTGAAATTTATGATGAATTTATGCCTTCTCCTGACACATGGGATGATATTGAACAAGTGATTTTATTGGCTAGGGATCTGTTGGTTATGGCGGAGCATTCATTGTGTCAGGCGTTGCATGCCCGCTCTCTTATTCCCTATTGTACCTGGATAGGGTTATTTCTGAACACCACTGGTCCTGTGCCAAAGATCAAGCACCCCAGGACTCATCCTTCTCAGCAGTCACAAACGTCCCCAGGTTCCTACTGGGCGGTTCTGGAGGCGGGAGACTACCTATCATGGGGTTATGAGGTGCGCCTTGATGTGCCGCCTATGCTCCTACTGGCAGGCTTGTTTGCTATGTTCTGGAGTGGGTGGCTATTCCCTTCCCAGGATATTAATCCTGGAATTAAGGATTGCACCCTGATGATGGCCGTTGAGCTAGCAGAGGGCCGCCTGGTGAATTTGGTCGTGCCCACACTGGCTCGTATTTATGAACTGCTAAATCATATGCAGAAGGGCGAGTCACCCTTCCATTAGAGTGGGCCATTTCAATTTTTGTATGGCTGGGTAGCGGATCATTTTCTTTGCTATGAGTATTATCACAACACGGTCATCCTGCTTCCTACTTTTTGGCATGCCCTGCTGGATATAGCTAGAGTTCGCCTGAAGTCCCTCAGCCCTGGTGAATTCCTCGAGCTTCTGAGTGACTTTCCCAAGTTTGTTTTCACTCCCTACCCCACCCCTTCTGGCGTCTTAGTTGAAAACCACTGGGGGAGCCTGTAGGAGCACTCTTACATGATCTCTCTATGGGATGGATTTCTGTCAGCACGGATCGACGGGGTTTCGCTGTGCGATCTGTATGTTCCGTATCGCTTTTCTCACCAGTTTGGGTGCATGGATGTCTAAGTTTCCCTTCCCACTCCTAAGGCTCAAGGACTGTACCTGGCCACACTTCGTCAATGGTGGATGATGCTAACGTGGGAAGGATCTGATGCGAGCATTCCCCTGCCTGTCGTGGGTGAAACCGCCAGCCTTTCCATGGAGTATGCAAAGGCATGGGAAAAATACTATCCCGATGGGATCCTAGGGAAGGACATTCAGAAAGTTCCCAAATCAGGAGGTACTATGGCTATTGCGTCCACGACGCCTTCCTCATCATCTCTGAGAGAGGATCGACTGATGGCTCACCGATCAAAGCGGATCAGAAGATTTTCCTCTCCCAGTCCTGCGTTGGCCGATGTTCAGGCGGGTTCATCCTTCTTGGAAGTGGAGGAGGACGACCTTGTGGTTCCGGGTCCTAGTGAGACAATCCTGGAAGTTTTTCCAGTTGATAATGGGCTTAGAAACTTGATTCTTAAGCCTGAACCAGGGTTAGAGGCTCCAGAATTTCCAGTTTCGAAACCAACTTCTAGCGAGCACATGCCTGCGCTGGTTGCAATACCAGATTTTGTTCCTGTGCCATCCAGCGAGGATACCAAAGATCCCCATGTCATGGCAGACCACCAGGTGGTGTGCAGGTGGGACTTGCCTCGTATTTGTGAGATCGTTGCCAAAAATACTCTAGTTGATATGGAAACTAAGACCGAAGCCCTTCAACAGCTCTTCCTGGGCTTGGGGTCGGGTGGCTTCGACTATCGGCAGTTCCATTCTCCAGCTTGCCAAGTAATCATGGCTCATGAGGAAGCTGCCACTAGTGAAGAAAAACTTGCTCAATTTTTTGCCACTCATTGTGGGACCTGAGCCCAGGAGGAAGCCATGATACAGATCCATCAGCTGATGGCACAGGAGGCGACCTCTCGAGATCAGGCGGTCAACCTATCCTCCGAGTTGAATGAATGTGAAGAACGGGCAGCGATGCTGAGGAATCGGTTGTCAACTGTGACAGGTCGTATCAAAGCCACTAGAAAAGGGATCAACGATCTCTAAACAATAGTGGAACATACTCGTCTGGTGGCTGAGGTTGAAGCCATGGAGAAGGCCGTGTTGGAACGGTCTTGCAACGACCTCCGCCGCATGGTTTCTGATCTGGTGGAGAGAGTGAGTCAGGCTCCTTTATGACTATCAAAGCCACTCTTGTACCCTCTATTTTACATACCCCCTCCCCCTTTTTTTATGAGGGAGAAACCCCAGATTGTGGACATCCCCCCTTTTTTGTTCGAAAGAAATACAGTCTTTGTCAAACACTTGTTGCTGTGAAATTTGATTGTTACTTAAAACAATTATTGTGTAAATAACAATTCACTGAATCAGAATTAATCATAACTCAAGAAAACAAACTCTAACTTTTTCCTAGACCATGGGGTCCAGCAAGCATATTTTTACTATTTCTAGGATTTTATAAGAAAACCCCACAAACTTTTTTTCTTTTCTTTTAATGCCCTAATTTTGCCTGGGACCATTTAGTGTGGACCCAGCGGGTATGGCCTGACTTTTTCTTAGGTCTCCCTTTTTGGGGTTTCGACCTAATAGGATTTGTGCCTCTTTTATTGGGCGGTTTAAAGTCCCACCAACAAGACTATCATTACTGATGTTTTAGGTCAGATAGATTTGACCAAACATGGTGGGGCAAGGGCCCCAATGGGGTTCAGCTGATTAAAAGATGCCTCAATACTCTTCAGATGCACATGGGGGGAACATGTTTAAATTTGAATGGCATGCAGGGAATGCCTCAAGGCATGGGAGCCGCATTAGCGTACAGAGGTATGAAGAGCATTGCCTAAGGAAAACTTGCCTTTGGTAGATGGTCCAGGGGCGATCAATATGCAGAGCTGCTGAGGGAATGATATGCATAGTCGTGAAAAGGTGTCCTTAAGTAAATGACAATCCATTTATTATGGCCAAGAGACTTCATGGAAGTCCAGCTCATGGAAACCATGATGGGTGGCTTGGAAAATTATGAAAACCACCTGGGGTGGCTCACAAGGGGAGTGTGACATCTGAAAGGGTTTTGTAAACATCCATACTAATCAGGAGCATTGTCAGGAGACCACTTCCTTATGCATTTAGTTAGCATAAGGGATGGTTGAGGCTTGGTGCAGTTTAGAGTCATGCAGCTTGGACATCATTTAAAATGGAACAACTTCTCCTGGTTCTCAGTAATCTTGTCAAAGACATTCCACCATATTCAAGAAGGGTTGTGAAAGAGGTTGGTAAACTTTAGCTCAGAGGGTTTCTGAATCCCAGGATATACATGGGGGATTAGGGGCCAAGAGGAATACGGAGAGAAGAATTGCCTAAGGAAATATTTCCTTTGGTAGATGGGCCAAGGGAGATCAATATGCAGAGTCTCTGAGGGCATGGTATGCATATTCATGCAAAGGTGTCCATAGGTCAATGATTGTAATCCCCTGATAACCAAGAAACTTCAGGGAAGTTGAGATTTGGGACCACCAGGGGTGGATTGTGAGAGTTCGGCTTTTTCTGAGTGCAGAGTATGGTTTATGTTGAGAGGGTGCTTGGATACGGGGGAAACATCTAGATCAAACTTCCCGAGAATGGGTGAAGTAATCCCTTCTGACACGAGTGTGAGACGGTGGCTTGTGCCGGTCTGACCCGTGCACCGAAGGACAGAGAAAAGCCTTTGTTCCTTACTGAATACATGGTAGGTTTGACCGTGCAGTTTAGCATCATGCGGTAAAGATGAAGAGCATTATTAAAGGATGCTGTGCGGTTTAACGTCATGCAACGAGGATGAGGGGCATTTTCCTTTCCTTTGCCAATGTTGTGCAGTTTAACATCATGTAGCAAGGATGATTGATCATGTAGTTTAAAATCATGCTATGAGGACATAGTTAAAAAGGCCTGAGTATCCTGACATGTTCAAGACGTAAAGGGGGGGGGGGGGGTTGATGGTGTAAATCATGGTTCCGGGGATTCTTGGATTTGGAGAGATGATATGGGGGCTCTGAGGCCAGTAAGAGTACGGAGCTAGGAAGAGTGTCGCTCGAGGAAATCTTTCCTTTGGTTGACGAGCCAGGGGATATCATTATGTTGAGCTACTGAGGGCATGATATGAATAGTCATACAAAGGTGTCCCCAGGTCGATGACTTTCCACTTCCAAAGGCCATGAATGGTTATGAAGATCCACAATTATCCGGGCCACGAAGTCTGTCATCGAGGAAGGAAATGTCTAAAAATGTCGGGCATACTCGGCCCTGGTTGCTGTTAAAGCTCAGAGAGCCTCATGCGATGATTTATTTTGTGTGTGGGGGTGTACCTTTACTCCATGCAGTTTAACATCGTGTGGTAAGGATGAGGTACTCCTAGTTTAGTGGTTATAGAGATCAGACCATTGGGTGACTATTACTACAGTCACTCGAAGGATAACTGGGTCAAAATGTTCTAATATACTTGGAACAAGGTGGGGGATGAATGTTGTAAACTGAAACTTTGAGTTTTCCTGGATTAGGAGGTATGGAATGGGGGCTCTGAGGCCGGTATGCGTACAGAGCTAGGAAGAGTACTGCCCAAGGAAATATTTCCTTTGATGGACGAGCCAGGGGCTATCATTATGCAAAGTCACTGAGGGCATGGTATGCATAGTCGTACAAAGGTGTCCCCGGGTTGATAACTTTCCACTTTTGATGGACATGAATGATTATGAGAATCCGAAATTGCTCACAGTGCAGAGTTCGGCACGTGGGGATAATGGTGTCTGAGTATACCAGAAACATCTTCACTGCAATTGTTCATTGAGTCAAAGTAGTCTAGTCCTGGCTTGATGTTTGTTGATGCAGGTCGCTATGTGAACCACTGATGGACACATAGGCTATCCAGGTAGGGACACCCTGGCAACACTTGGACGTGGAAAGGTGAATGAACTTGTAAACCACTTCGCCATAAACTTCTGGATCAGAAGGTATAGTGTGGGGGCTCTAAGGCCGGTAAGCGTATGGAGCTAGGAAGAGTGTCGCCTGTGGAAATATTGCCTTTGGTAGATGGGCCAGGGGCTATCATTATGCAGAGCCGCTAAGGGCATGGTATGCATAGTCATGCAAAGGTGTCCACGGGTCGATGACTTTCCACTTCCGATGGCCATGAGTGGTTATGCAGATCCATAATTATCTGGGTCGCGGAGTCTGATGTATGGAGAGGATGCATCCAAATGTGCAAGGAGTATCTCCATCTTGTATCGCCATGTGTCTTGGGTGGGTCGCGACGAAGTCCATGCAGTTTAACGTCACGCGGTGAGGACAAAGTCCGTGCAGTTTATCATCATGCCGTGAGGACAAAGTCCGTGCAGTTTATCATCATGTGCTGGGGACGAAGTCCATGCAGTTTATCATCATGCGGTGAGGACGAAGTCCGTGCAGTTTAACGTCATGTGGTGAGGAAAAAGTCTGTGATGTTTATCATCATGCGGTAAGGATGATGTTCGTGCAGTTTAATGTCTTGCGGTGAGTACGAAGTATACACCCCGTGTAGGTCTGGTCCGTACATGGGGGAAGAAGGCATTTTTAACATTATTGTCCATGTAGTTTAATTTCATGTGACAAAGACGAAAAAATACACCCCATGCAGGTCTAGTCTGTACATGGGGAAAAGGGAGCATTTTTAAATCTTGCTATCCGTGTAGTCTTACGTCGTGCGGTAAGGAAGAGAAGTACACCCCGTGTTGGTCTGGTCCGTACACGGGGGAAATGGCCTTTTTATCTTTTATTTGGGGGGTTGGGCCAGGATTGGGGGATCCTGGCATCGGTACATATTCTTCGAGTGCAGGAATCAAGCCGCACATAGTTCTATGAAAGAAGTACACCTTGTGTAGGTCTGGTCCATACACAGGGGGGGATTGTTAAAACTTCTTGTCTGTGAAGTTTAACGTCATGCGGTGAGGACGATTGACACACCCCGTGCAGGTCTGGTCCATACACGGAGGTAATAAGCCATTTTTTATCTTTTATTCAGGGGGCTGGGCCAGGATAGGGTATCCTGGCATCGCTACGTATCCTGCGAGGGTAGTAATCAAGTCGTACGTAGTTCTCTAAAATCTGTGCAGTTTAACGTCATGTGGTGAGGACGAAATCCATACAGTTTAACGTCATGTGGCAAGGATGAGGGGTATCATTAGATTCCATGCAGTTTAACGTCATGCGGTGAGGACATGAATACACCCCGTGCAGGTCTGGTCCTTACACAGGGGAAGAGGCATTTTTAAATCATCTTGTTTGGACCATTTGGTGCCTGGAAGTTTAATGTCATTCAACTCGGATGAAGAGTACACCTCGTGCAGGTCTGGTCCATACACGGGGCGAGGGATCATTCTTGACTCTTATTATCCGTGTAGTTTAATGTCGTGGGGTAAGGACAAAATACTCTTAGTTTAAGGTCATAGAGTTTGGACCGTTTGGTGCTTGACAGTTTAACGTCATGCAGCTCAGACGAACTCCATGCAGTTTAACGTCGTGCAGTTAGGACGTAGGGGACCTGACGTGAAAGGAAAAAAGGAAAGGTGTCTGCGCAATTTAACATCGTACATTGAGGATGATCTCCGTGCAGTTTAATGTCATGCGGTAAAGATGTTCTCTACTTTTGGTTTCTATGTGAAGTACTTCTTTAGGAATCTAGCATTTATAGGAGCGGTTGTAAATTGTCCATCCATAGAGATCAGGGTATATTCTCTGTTGGAGTATACCTTGTGTACAACGTATGGTCCCTCCCATTTGGGCTCCAACTTTGGAGGCTTCTTTCCAGGTATCATTGGGGTCCGGAGGACCAATACCAATTCTCCTTCCAAGAAAGACCGGAGATTGACCTATTTGTTCAAGGCTCGTGTGATCCGATTTTGGTATACCTCTAGATGGTGCAAAGTGTGAAACCAGTTCTCGTCTAGCTATTCGAATTCACCTAGCCGCTTTTCTAACTGCTCATCATCGGATAATTGATCACAGATGGAAACACAGAGTGAGGGAAGTTAGAGTTAAATTGGCAGGACCGCCTCGGTGCCATACACCAATGAGTACGGGGTAGCTTGAGTAGCAGTGCAGATTGTGGTTTGATAAGCCCAAAATGCATGGAGGAGTTTATCTGACCATGTCTTCTTGTCTTTTTCCACCATTTTCTGGAGAATGTTGGACAGGGTCTTGTTGAAAGCCTCTATCTGTCCATTGTACACTGCATGATAGCGGGATGAGTAGTTAGCCTTGATACCATACTCGTGGTATAGTTTCTCCAATTCAGCAGAGTAGAAGTTGGTGCCATTGTCCGTCAGTATGGTATGAGGGACGCCAAATCTGGTGATGATATCGGTCTTCACAAAGCTGACAATATTTCTTGCCCCGACCTCCGTGAGGGGTATGGATTTTTTCTATATGGAAAAGAAGTCGGTTTCCGTGAGGATATACTTCAGCTGTTTGGCCGTGGCGGGAGGACATGGTCCCACGACGTCCATTCCCCAGACAGAAAACGGCCAGGAGTACTTGGCTTGATGAAGTAACTCCGGGTTTTGGTGTATGAAGTTGGCATGAATCTGGAATGAGTGGCATTTCATGGTAATGTGCTCACCGTCTCATGCCACTGTGGGCTAGTAGTACCCAAGACTTCGAACCTGATTGGAAATCTTGGTCCTCGGTTGATGTGCTCCACACGCTCCGACATGTACTTCAGTCATGATAGTGGCATTTTCTTCTCCGTCAATGCATCTGAGGAGCACTCCGTCGAGGCCTCATTTTTAGAGGACCTCTTACTGACCTGCACCGCCATATAGGACAAAGTTTATTTCCCTTCTCTGTAATTGCTCTCGTTCAGCCCTGTCTGATGGATGTTCTCCCCGTTGAAGGTAGTTTGCAATGGGGGTCATCCAGCCGGTGGCCGGAGCATATGTCTCGGGGACAGGACTGACTTCGTGTATCTCTTCCATCTTGGTCTGAACAAATGGCAATACCATTCGACGGTGAGCAATACTGATGACCGTTTCATCCCGGTCTGGGTCAGCTAGGGCTGTGGCCGCGTTGGCTAATGCACCAGCCTGAGCATTCTGAGACCAGGGAATATAGGTCAATGTTGGTTCTGTGGAGAATTCCACCATTAACCCTCAGACATGGTCAAACAGGGGGATCAACTCCTCCTTTTTAATAGCATAGTAACCATTAACTAGCTTGATGACCAGCTCCGAGTCACCTTTTTTCCTTAAGGTGTTATACATGTGCCTTGAGTACGAGTTCCAGGCCTACAATGAGAGCTTGATATTCTGCTTCATTGTTCATGCACCCCTCTGATAGGAGGAAGGAATATGGCAAGACTGCCCTTTCTGGGGACACAAGTATTATCCCCAAACCCACTTTGTTGAATCTGGGATCCTCCATCCTTTTCCCGGGTGGGATTCAGGATGCGCCGTCGAAGTACATTTCCCATGATGGGATCTCCTCTTGAATCAATAAGATGTATTCATCAGGCAGATCAGTGTCCGGTGCAGTGGTCCCTGTCGAAGGGTGTTTTTCCAGAAATTTTTCTAATGCCTGACTCTTGATGGCTTTTTGAGGCACAAAACGGATGTGAAACTGTCACAGGATGACCGCCCATCGGGATAGGCGTCCGGTTAGCATCGTGCGACTGAGGATGTACTTGAGCGGGTTACTCCGCGAGATCAAATGGACTTCGTGATGCTATAGATAATGTCGCAGGTTTTGAACTACAAAGACCAAGGCCAAACAGTTCTTCTCAATATTTGAGTATCAAGTCTCAGCATCAATCATTGTTCGAATGAGGTAATAGAGACTGTTTTCACTGTCGACATCATTCTTTTGTGCGAGGAAGGTTCCCAGTGATCACTCTAAGGCTGTCACGTACAAGATGAGAGGTCTTCCTTCAACCGAGGTCATGAGAACCATTGGGTTTAAGAGGTACTTCTTCAAGTTGTCGAATGCCTCTTGGTAGTCATCCGTCCATTGGTACATGACCCCCTTCTTCATCAACCTGGTGAAGGGAAAACATTTGCCTGCTAGGTTGGCTATGAACTGCCTAATATAGGCTAGGTGTCCTTGGAATCCCCTCAGCTCGGTGATATTTCGGGGAGGTGTCAGGCCAAGGATAGCCTTTGTCTTCTCAGGGTCAACTTCGATGCCACGATGGCGTACGACGAAGCCAAGGAATTTCCCTAAGGTAACCCCAAAGGCACATTTCATGGGGTTAATCATCAAGATATGCTATCAGAGCTTGTTGAATATGGTCTCAAGGTCCAAAAGGTGATCCAAGAGCTGTCTGGACTTGACCACTAGGTCATCCACGTAACATTCAACAAATTTTCCAAGGAACGGTTTAAATATCCAATGCATGGCACACTGATATGTGGCGCCGACATTCTTGAGACCAAAGGGAATGACCCTATAACAGAACACCCCTTGAGGGGCCCTGAAGGTAGTGGCTTCTTCGTCTTCTCAGGCCATCCTGATTTGATTATTTTCAGAGTAGCCATCCATGAAGGACAGAGCCTTATACCCAGCTGTCGCATCGATTAACAACTTAGTGATTGGAACCGGGAAGTCATATTTCGGGAAATACTGATTGAGATCTCTGAAATCAAGGAAAACATGGATTTGTCCATTATTTTTCATGACAAGGACGATGTTGGACAACCAAATGGGGTACTAGACCTCTCAAATAAAGCCTGCTTTAATGAGCTTATTTACTTCAACCTCTATTTTGGCAGCATGTGAGGGATGCATCCTTCTGGCAGCCTGTTTATAGCTCCGACGGTCTTCTAGAAGACCCAGGTGATGCGTCGCCACTTCGGGATCGAGTCCCAACATTTCTGTGTAATTCCAGGCGAAAACATCCTGATGCTGCCTCAGGACCGAGGTATATACCCCATGCTCCTCAGGGGACATGGATGTACTGATGAGAGTAGGCCTTGGATCTCCCTCAGTACCGAGGTTTATTTCCTTGAGTTCGTCCACTGTGGTGGAGATACCTTCCTCAAATACAGGAGGTGCATCCCTGAGATCTTCCTCCTCCTCTTCTCCCATGTTGTCATCTTCTTGATCCGACAGGGGGAGATTTTCTGACACAGGTTCTTGGGAGTCCGAAGGTGAGGTGTCATGGGCATCCTTACTCGAGTATTCATCCTCAGATCGAGGGTTGGTGGACGTTCCCACATTGTCACACTTGGCCGTTATGGCTGAAGTCATGAGGAAATCCGAGTGCGTGTCCGTACATGAACTCATACTCTCAACATGGTTGATGGGGATGACATAATCTCTACCAAGATGTCTGAGGGGGTCATCAGGAACCATCTCTTGGCCGTTTGGGGTGGGGATCCAGTCGACACCATCGACCAAAGGATTCTTTTTCTTTTGCTCATAGAATCCAGTGTCAATGTAATGTGACTCGGAGAGCTCAAAAGGGGCCTTGTTGGTGTGAAATGTTCCACTTTTTCAATTGAAGCAGTACTTGATACACTGGTGATAGGATGAAGTAACGACCATGTGCTTATAGATCCATGACCTTCCCAGTAGGGCATTGAATGTTGTGCTCTTCCAGACCACTAGGAATTCCATGTAGGCTACCAGGTCACCAAAATTGGTCTTCAGCTTAACTTTTCCCATTGGTTTCTGCTCACTCTTTTCGTAACCCAATAGAGTTATGGCTGATGGAATTAGGTCATCCTCACTGTAGCCCAACTTACAGAGTGTCTATAGGGGAAGGAGGTTAACTCCAGAGACATTGTCTATAAATACTTTCCGAATCTCAATACAATTCAGTGTACTAGACACATATAGTGGTCTGATGTGTCTTTGCATGATGGTATCTTCATCCTGATCGGTGAAGGAAATCACCGCATTTCATTCAATCAGGTCAGTCTCCGTTAGGTAAATTTCGGCGGCAACTACCTCATCCTGAAACTCTTGGGGGCTGATCAAAGCTTCAATAAGCGCTTCCCTGAGGTCGGCTGACAGACTTAGGGCATCGAGGATTTATAGCTTGGCTGGTACCGATGCCAGATGCTTAAGGATATCGTATTTCTGCTCCAGCGGCCGACGCTTCTTCGTTGGTGGGTGAGTCTTATAGAGTGCTTTAGGGGCTGGAGCATTTGATGAGGAGGGACCGACCGCAGGGTTGGATATCGATGGTGCTCCCACGTTTTGATGACTTGGCCCGGGCGGTCTGTTTGTTCGCACTAGGTGTCCAAATACTTGCTTGTCCTCTGGTGGGTACCGTAGAACAACAGGGCCAGAGCGGCTGCTTGTGGAGGTGGAGGGGCATTCCTTCTCCTGCTAAGTCCGTTGAAGGGCTCTCCCACGGGTTTCTGCAATATTAACGGTTTGGCCCGGGATCCAACCATAGGGTTGGTTTCGGTCGTGGCTGCACCCCCCTGGTATCCCCTACCTCTCAGATTCCTTCTCCCGGCTCCTCGTGTTGGGAACTTGGGTTCGTAACCATACCCTTCTCCAAAGGATGATTCCATAATATGGATGACATTAATAGAACCAATGATTGGCTATTCATCCTCTGACAGGTCAAACTGGTCGGTTGTCCTTGATGGTGATGTTTGGTGGGTCAGTGCCCATGGCACCAAGAATAAGGGAATGAAATCTGCCAGGGTTGGGACTAACTTTGGCCTCGTCGTGGACTGCTCTTCTTGAGATTGTTTCCTCCTTCGATTACGCCCGGATGACCCGCTCGTGGAGGGTTGTGAAGAAAATGTTGTTGGTTGTGCGGCATTAGGGGCTGTCAGTGGCAACACTGGCTGCTATAGTTGAGCTCAGAGTATGCCCTGGGCTCGGTTGATAGTCTTCTGAGTCATCCAGTTGTCAAATTTCTTCCCCTTCTTTCTGGTGAATTTCTACCAGCCCTTCTCTTTGTCAGAGTCAGTGGTAGATATACATGACACATGTGATGGGGGTGGTCCCAGATCGACCTATCTGGAGTCTACCATCCTCTGGAGGAGGTCTTTGAAGATGAAGCATTCTTGGATATTCTGTCCCATCATCCGATGGTAGTGGCAGTAATCTGGCCTGTCATCTCGGCCGACTTCTTCAGGTTTCCTCGGCTCCGGAAGGTGGAGCTAGTTGCAGTTCATGGCGGTAATGAAGTATCCACGGACTTGATCATCTCGGAATGAGTATAATTTTTGTCTCCCTTACTCAAACTGGTTCCGCTTTGGTCCTCACTGATTGTCCCGTTTAGGAGGAGGTAGCCGCTGATATGCAGGAGGCGGCCTCTGCTTGCAGTTCATGATATCGCTGACCGTTGTTTTAGGCAATGTTGAGCTAAAGTGAAACAAGAACTACTACCGAAGGTCTTCCCAGCTCTTTATTGACTGGGCTGGCAGACTCGTATACCAGACGAAGGCGGATCCTTTCAAGGTCTGTACGAAGCATCTGAGTTTCATTTCTTCTTTCTGCTCTGGAGCCCCCATCATAGGGTCACAATAGGATGCATAGTGCATAAAATGTTGTTCCAGGTCACCTGATCCATTGAAGATAGGGAATAAAGAGCTCCCAAAATTGGGTGGAGGTGGTGTGTTGCTCACCCAATTTAAGCAGGGTTTTTTCTCTGGCTGTATCGGAGTGCGTCGACCTTCCATTGCTTCCAATAGAGCTGCAAGTGCCTCGATGGTGTTGGTGAGAACCTAGTTTACATCCTGTTGGGCCCGGTCCTGGGCAGGCATAGCCTAAGGCACCGCCTGAGGATCCAGATTGGCTGGCACCAAGGGTGCGTGTGCCGTTTGTGGCACCTTTGGAGGGTTCAGGTGTACTCGCTCTGGTTGCTTCCTGAGTGGAGGGAAGTCTTGGTATTCATCCGAATATACGTTTAGGTAGTTGGAAGAGCCATGAACCTCGTTGGACGGGATCCATGACCGTGTTTTGTATGCCGGGGCAAACCTTAGCCTTTGTGGTGCACTTGCTGGGAGTGCATGATGCGGTTCCTCATGGGATATACATTCAATAAGGCGGTTCCTCTGGAGTAGCTCAGCGTTAATCCACTACAATTCTTTCATCTACTCTTCATGTCGAGAAAATCTCTCTTTGAGCGTGAGTATCTCATTTTTGTCGAGAGAAGGAGGTGGGTTAAGGGTAACCAGTCCTTTGTTCTTATCCCTGTTGGAATCTTGCTAGGTAGGTGAAGGAGGGTTGGCTGGAAGGACGTCCATATTTAGGGTGGCCCTCTGGTTCTGAGTGTGCACACTTGGTGGTTTGTTGTGAGTCACAGCCTGACTGGAACTATCGTCTCCCGATCCATCCAGATTTTCATTTTCCCCGGTTTCACCCATGGGGTTATCCTCTATGGAATTGATGAATGCATATCGTAGGGTGGAGGGGATGTCATCTTCCAAATGGGAAGAGGATCTCCCGCATCCTCTGTTGACCTTCCCTTTTGTGTCCTGCGATTGCCTTTAGAATCCTTGATGAAGGGTGACGTGGAGAGTTCTTTTATGCGACCTTACGGTGCACCTTCCTCTCGGAGGGGATGATGATTCAAATGATGGGATAGGATGGGAACCTCCTCTTTTGATTGTCCTCCCGAGACGAGAGAACATTGATTCTCGTAGGGGAGGTTATTGTTGAGGGGGTAATAATGCCTCCTGCCCTGAGGGCTGGGGTTGGCTTTGTTCGTTGGACATTGAGTCTCTTTTCAGTTTTATTGGTCTTACGGAGGAATTTATTGTTAAAAATTCCCCCAGCCTTATGGGATGGGGTTGACCCTGGATTGTAGCAGTGGGTGCTGTTATCACGACCTGCCTGACCTCACGTGCCGCTATTCGGGGGTGAACTGGGTTTGATGCCGAGTTCTTCTGTGAACCTATCCTTTCTGGGGAAGTAGGCAAACATCGCTAATTGGCCTCTCTTAGGTGAGAGGCCTGTTGTATGCTCTCAGTGGCCTGATTCAGAAGTTCTTGGATGGCTTGTTCCCGTCGGGCCTGACGATTTTGAGACTTACTCAAGGCCTGAATCTGCTAGGTGTGTTGCCTTTCCTGAACAGGGGGACCACTCGATTGCCGTCTTGACATGATGAGGTTGCAAGACAACATGCCGAATGGATTCTTTTGGGTGGGGAGCGGAGTAAAATGTAAAGCTCCATGTTCCACCCATCCCCTGATATGGACTCCAGTTGGAGCATCACCGATGAGGTGGCGCAGATGGTGCAACGCACAAAGGCAGGCTATCTCCATGTTTCCTTTACACCTCTCGGGTTGCTGTCGTTGAACCGTAGGAAGGGCCTCCAGGTCGATGTGATGCAGGAGGTCTCCTATCGTCTTGACATGGTCTACATACCATTCATAGGGCAGGAAGCTTCATTTCAGTCGACAGAGGGTTGTCCTTATATTATGGCTGATGCCGTGAATGCATTCTACTGAAAACTCTCTGGGTATGTCGAACTAAGAGGTGGCCTTAGGCCAAAACATAACTGGTATATCATTTTTGGCTAGTCGTTTCCTCAGGTGAAGCATATTGGCATATTCCTCTACTAGTGACTCCTCTACCTGGTCTGCCCAACTGAGACGCTCACTGTCAGTGTAGTTAGAGGTAGTGGGACCGGTAGGTGCTGAATCATTATGTGGGCGATTCCGAGGTGGTTTAGAGGATGAACGCGGCCCTGGACCGTCTCCTGATTGCAGAAGGATGTCGTTGGTGACTAACTGGGAATCTGACATGATTGATCCCGTCCTTCTGAGTGCCTTGGAATACAAGGGCCTTTTGGTGCTTGATTCGGCAAGAGGAGGACCTTCTTGTCGATATGATATGTAATCACGGGGGGGACCTCCGCAATGGCGACTATAATGGAGAGGACTACCATTACTACTTGATGCTTCACTGCATAGAGGAATTTTGCAGTACACACCCTAGGGAGGACCTCCAAGGCGTGTCGCAGCAAGGGGAGGACCTTCTGGCTGCGTAGCGTCATTACGGGGAGGACCTTCGCAACAACTTCCATCATGGTGAGGATGACCATCATGGATTGACGTTCGATGTGCATCCTGAGGAGGACCTTCAGGACACATGGAGACAAGGGGAGGACCTTCTTGTTGCATAGGGATAATGTGGGGAGGGCCTTCACAATGGCGGCCATGATGGTGAGGACTACCATCACAGCTGTGGCAATGGTGAGGACTACCATTACTGCTGCCCCAGGGAGAATATCTATAGGATACATCTTGGGGAGGGCCTACAGAATGTACCCCAATGAGGGGAGGGAATTCTCATTGCTCGACGTCTCTAAGGGGAGGGCCTCCATTATCTGGGTGGCGAGGACTACCACCGTGATCTGATGCCTGGCTGCATGGAGTTCTGTTGCAGCATGACCCCTGGGGAGGACCTTTAGTGCAGGCGACGACAAGGGGAGGACCTTCTTGTCGTGATGAGATGTCAGTGTGAGGAGGGCCTCCGCAGTTACGACTATGATAATAAGGACTACTATCACAATTTGTGGTCCCACTGCATAGAGAGTGATTGCAGTGTATACCCCAGGGAGGACCTTTAAGGTGGACCGCAGCGAGTGGAGGACCTTCTTGCTGCTCAATCTTCTGGTTACGTGATGGTTTTTCATGACTCTCATCAAAAGAGGAACTCTTGTGATCGATCATTACATGCCCACGGGGAGGCCCCCACGGGTGCTCTGGGGAGGACCTTCAGAGCTGCTGGTAGCGACATTGCGGGGAGGACCTTCACAACTGCTACTACCACTCCCATAATATGGTAATGGGTGGGTATGGATCTGAGCCTTTGATGTATTCTTAGCGGTGTTGGGAACCCCAACTTCTAGTAGAGCAGATTCATGAACTCCCCCTTTATTTTTCGACTGCCTTCGGTGCTTTCGAGGCGCTTTCTTGAGGGTAGCTGGGACCGTCTGCTATTGAAAATGGACTTCACGTTTGGGTCCCTATCTAATTTGGTCCCGTGATGCTGCCGGGATATGACAACGAACATCTTGACTTTTAGCAGGGATATATGCCTGCTCTGGAGCATTCACCGTGATGGACGGGTGTCCGCTAGTTGGAACGAGTGCAACTGCTCGATCCGGTTGCCCTTACGTCGCGGAATATGGCGGGCAACCCTCCTGGGATGAAGTAGGGATGCAGATCTGCTCCGAGGCGGCTATCACATCTCTTAGATGAGTCGCCTCAATTGAGGAGATGGGATCACGGGCCCGATTCCTTGCTGTTTCCGCTGATGCAATTACATTCAGGAAAGTCTGCAAGACATGATCTGGGATCAATACCTGCTCCTTCATCATTGCCAGGATATGTAGAGAGACATCTTTGGATGGAACAGGTATGAAGGCCCATTCCGGTATCAGAGTAGGAATATCCTGCTCCGGTCCACCGGTGGTCAGTGGGTACTGAAAATTATCTTGTGTCGGGGCAGGTGAACGAATCTGCCCCTGTACCATGATACGCTGGTTTATCTCTCCGTTCACTGCCACATCGGGGTGGAAGACTTTGCTTGCATCTGTAGGGAGCTGGCCCTACATATATTGGTTTCCCACTATATCGATTCAATGGCCTTTGTTGGTGGGGATACATGATCGCCTATGATTTTTCGCCACATCTGGGTGGCGGGCTTTGTTGATCTCCACCATATCAAGATGGTGGTCATCAGAAGCAACTGATAGGAGCTGGTCCTGCAGGTGCCGGATCACCACCACATTAGGTTGGTGGGCTTCACGACCCTGGGCAGGGAGAGGTTCCTTCTTGGTCAGTGCCATCCCGTGTGAGCGACGGGCTTGATGGAGATCAGCGGGGATACGCACCAACTTGTATGATGCCTCCGTGTCAGGATGGCGGGCTCGGGAGGAGAGAATAGGTGTATGAGCCTGTTCATGGTACGTCTCTGTGGATGGGAAGCGGAGCTCCTCCTCAGGGACCCGGGTGATGACCGGTCCCTGATTGTACATCTGCCACCCTCATCGGGCGGTAGGTGGGGCCAGAGCTCGGGGAGTGTGGGCCTGAATCCTCGAGGAGACTTCCTCCTCGACGTGAGGATGTTGGGTTTCGGTGAGACCATGATGACGTCTGCTGGCGCGGGCCTTGAAGCAGAACCCTCTTTTGGTGGGGATGAAGTCCTCAACGTCGACCTCATCCACCTCCCTAAGATAAGGGAGGTACGAATTGTCCCGTTTCGGGGATAGACTCCTGAAACGGTTGGAGAAAACAACAGGGTCTATCTGGATCTACCTTTGCGGCTGCTGCTGGGTAGGCGACCGGCGAGTTTTGGTGGATTGGAGGGCGTGCATGGCCACCTCCACTGTTGGGAGAGTACCGTTCACGTGGTACTCTCAGATCAGCGCATCCGAGACCAAGAGTTGAAGACACTTGGTGGTTAATGGGGTCCACCATAGGTTAGGACGTCCAGTCATTGCGTAGTTGGAAGCACACGCTTGTGATTTCCTTCGAGACACCATTGGATCTAAGGGAGTTCTGAACGTAGTGCCTGCAAAATTTTTTAGCAAATACAAGAAGAAAACCCATCAAAGCAGCATCTCATGATCCCATGCATAGTTAATGACCTTTCTTGGACCTCCTTGTTAGTAAAAGGGGGAATAGGGTGGGATTAAGTTAAATCCTTCATGATTGGTTAAAGATTCACGTGGGTTCACCATTTTTGTTTCGCGGGTCTCAGCCTCAAAATTCTTAATGACTCCGTATCCGATGATGGATGGACCTACTTTCCAAAGGCAGGCGTTCGCTGGATGGTCTGACCAGCGACGCTTAAGAACTCACATTGTTCAAGAGGATGGGAAGTCAGGCTCATTGCACCCTTTTGGGGGGGAATTATTGCCTATTCCGGGACTCTCTTATAGATTTAAGACGTATTCATATGTCCACGAATCTTTGGTTTATACCCAAACATAGTATCCATGGATTTAACCCTGGTGGGCAATGTTCAACTGGACGCAGGGGATTCAGAATCATTTAGGCCTGTTTTTTACCATCCCTCGTTGGATTAATGACCCCGTGGAGTCAAAACTCATTAAGACGGCACTGGGAGTGACGCGGTGAACCGACGTGAAGATAATCAGATCTACTGGTTGTTGGCCTTGAACCTCATGGAGGCTTCCTACGTACCCTGCCTAGGGGATAGGGATCAAAGTACACATAGTTCGAATTGGCTTGGGGCTTACACTCTGAGGGGGACCAAGGCGATGGATTGGGGATTACACTATGAGGAGGCCCATCGTATGGATTGGGGCATACACTCTGAGGAGTCCCATAAGAGGATGTCATGGTAAATGCTTACTCTAAGCCCCCATGAGTCATATTCGGTGTGAGAAACAAGAGGCAATAGGGACCAGGCGATCATGTCACGAAAGGTGCGTCCATGAGAAGTGGAGTGGGGATTACGCATGAGGGCAGCCCATAAAGTCAGGGCTTACTCCTACGTGGATTTCCAGGGTGATGGATTGGGTATTACACTCTGAGGAGGCCCATGGAGATAAAGCGCAATAGGAGAGGGAAAGGGGTGATCCTGTGCCCATCACCTCTCTTGTTCCCTGGGGAAGTACTAGGGGAAATACCGAGGTGCATGGGGATGACTACCTTCAAATGGGTATGTCACCCCCTCTCTGGGGAGGGGAGAAGTGCCGGACCGCTAAAGCGTGCACTCCCCCAGCCTGGCGAGTGGATGCAGGAAGGGGACTATTGGGCTCAGACCCCGCATTACCGTGGGAATGTGGACCCATGCATGCTTTGGGAATCTGCCCAAGGGTCGGGGAAAACCATTTTACCCTATTTACCGTGGGTATGTGAACTCAAAACGGCGCGCTGTTGCACCTAAGGGTTACACCACATGGATCGGTGGCTCTGGTGGAGGCCTCAACTCAGGGTTGATGAATAGGCCCATGAAGGAGTCACGGGGGATCGAGATGGATTGGAGGGATTCTATCTTGCTTGGGAAATGGGAACTCCAAAGGTTTTGGTGCCCTTCGCATTGGGAAGTGCTACGCGGATGGAGGGCCCGTCCGCGAACCAGGGTGGTCTGCGGACTAAGAGGCCGTCTACGAACCAGAAGGGTCCACGGACTGACTGGCCATTCGCGAACCAGGAGGGTCTGCAGACTGATTGGAATCCCGCAAACCAAGGTGGTTCACAGCTCCGGGTTCGATCCGCGAAACAGGGTGGTCCGCGGAGGGTTCCGCGCGAGCAGCGGTAGACAAGGGTGGCGCCGATCGGGGGTTCGTCGGTCGAGGCTTCGCCTGCGTAGGAGGGTGCTACGCAGTGTGACGGATCAGAAAAGAGGCATAAACTACCTGGTCCATGGGGAGTGCATCCGTGGAGGGGCTATGGTTCACGGTCTTATCTTTTTATGTTATTTTTAGTTTGTGGTTCACCAAATTATTATGCATTTTCGGTTCCTTATTAGTTCGTTCCCATGTTTATACCTGCTCTGGTTCGCGAACTGGAACTTCGCTGTTTGTGAAATCCTAAGCCTTCCTTTGAAATCCTTCCACCCAAGTCTGATCACTATTCTCTTCTTCCACCTTCGAATCGTCCGAGTCCAAATCTCGGAATCCTTTCCACATCAGTCTCCTTTTATTGAGTGGGGAAAGAGATGTATCTGCGGTCATGATACACCTTTTGCGGAGGCCCATGATCGAATACCCAGTTTACATCTGACTTGGTCAATCCATAACTCGCGGTGGTTATTGAATGCTTCTCCCCCCACCCCCTGTGAACTGAACTCAGGGAGTGCTTCACAGCCGCAGAGGGTTCCGCCTCTATTCCGTGAACGACAGCGGATGCAGCTTGAACCAGTTGACGCAGTCCGCAGTTGGGGTGGTTCATGAAGGTGAACTGGATCAGCACCCATCCTGCCTCATGACCACGGAGGATGTCCGTCTCCATTTCATGAATGACGATGGTTCACAGAGATGGTGCTTCGTAGGGCCTGGCCACGTCGCATTTTCACGGGACTGGTCCGCGGACCGGTCCTGCTTGTGTACCTTCTTTGAATTTTCTCATTATTTTCCCCAATTCATTGGGGGATTTGGGTAGAATCTCCTTTGATAATTTTTTAAGACCCTACAAGGTGAAAATTAATTATATTATTTTCTCACAAAAATCAATTAAAATAATTTTTGAGGAAAAATTATTTTTTGAAGAATATAAAGACTTTACAAAAAACTAAGTACTTATTTATCAATAAATTTTTATTTTCTAAAAACCTTGAACATATTTAGTTAAAAAAGTTATTTTAATTCATGCCATTAATATAATGGTTATTTTATAATGATATATTATATATTGGTTCATTTTGACTTAGGGTTTCATGTATCACAAGTTATCAAGGAAATTAATTTTTTTTGAAAAAACAATATTTCATAAAATATTTAGGTTTTATGGTTTTTATAGAATTATATATTGATTAAATATTAATAATTTAAAATGAGATACTTTTTAATGGTCCATGCTTTCCTAATCTGTTACTTTTCTGGTTTTGGGAGTTGGAATTTATTGGGGGAGGCCTAGAGTGGGCCTGAAGGTATTGGTTATTAAAAAGTTGAAATTATAAGGAATACATGTTGGGTAAAGGTTACAAAATGCATAAAATATTTTCATGAATTTTATTGGGATGGTTCATGATGTGTATATTTTAGGGGTTAAATAATAAAAATAAAACATGTTTTTTGGAAAAATTGAACTCTAAGGATTATAATATGTGAAAGGGGTTGACACATTGTGTACTTCCACTATGAAGTATATATTTAAAGGTCGGGGTTCCTTTATTTTTTAATCTAACCATTTGACCCCTCTTTCATTCTAGGTGGCTGACATTGCTCCCTTTAGGCCTATTAGTATTTATTTTATGGGGACTAATCCACGGATTCTCATCTTTGATCCTTGGATTCCCATAATATATACATGGCTATTTTTCTACTCATTATCATCTATTTCCTTTCCATTTTTATTTGGTGTTCACTTTGGTGGTGCGGTTTGTTTTGGGTTATGCATTTAGGTTGCATTTTAATGATCTTTAGTTGTAGTGTTGGCCAATATGCTAGTTTCTTCTGTGGTGGTGGTTGTTAAAGAGGTTTCTTCTTTGACCTATAATGAATAATATGATAAAAAATCTTTGTGGTTGTAGGGGATCCTCATTCTCACCCTTTTTACGTGCTATGTGTGGCAATTTCATTTTTTTTCTTACCTTTGGGTGGATATTAAGGGTTGATGTAATCATAAAATTAATTGGCATGTCTAAAATTATTGGGTATGAGGAATTATCACAGTTTTACTACTTTGTTAGACATTGTTTATGTTGTTATGAATCTAGTTTCTAATTATGAAAATTGTGGCTATTGGAATTCTTGCTTACGCTATGGTCGATATATGTGATGGCCCTTTCTATGTTGTTGTGTGATCACACCCGAAATAAATTGTTAAATAAATTATAATTGGATAATAATTGGTTTCATCTGGATATCTAGTTTGTGTGATAATACACATTCTAATATAAATAATTAATGTGATAAATCCCCTAATTAAATGAAATCTAGAATGTGTGTTGTGATGTGTTCTTATGCTTTTTTATGTTTCTCGATGTTGTTTTTCCCATTATGAGATGATAGAAGTGACCGTCAGTCCTATGCAGTGTGTGGGAAAGTGATCTCGTAGTTGGTTGGAATGGATGTGTGTGGGAAGTTGTGTGATGAGGTTATGGTGCATTGGTTATGGAGTAGTGGTTGTGGAGTCGTGGTTGTGGCGCAATGGTTGTGGAATCATGGTTATGTCATAATGGTTGTGGAACAGGGTTTGTGGTACAATAGCTTGTTGTGGTGAGATGTATTGAGTGATGTAGTTCGATGAAAATGGTGTATTTCTGGTGTTGTGATGGTGGTTATCTGAGTTACTCTAACTATTGTGTGCTATGGTTATGCTAGATTCCCCAAGTAACAGTGGAATAAATTATGATGTTGAATGAAATGAATAAATGAATGAGTTGGAAATTGAATATAATGAGGTGAAAATTAACATGTTATTAATGGATTAAATTTATTTTATTGAATTAAATTAGTGGTTTAATGTGAGATGAAAATTATAATGAATAAAAGTGGTGAAACTTTTAAGTTGAAAGTGAAAATTATTATGTGTCTTGTGTGGCGACCATTTCATGTGTTTCAAATAGTAGTGACATCAGTTGGGATAGTTGACATATGGTATATGGTGGTGATGTGGTGTGATCTAGTGTTTTTTATGAGAACCCTTAGGTTAGGTAATGCGTGCTATCTTAATATCATGTGTGTTTTTGTTATTTTATACACACCCCACCCAAGTTGGATAAACATACCAATGCTCAAATGTTCTAGTTTTTGGGTGTTTTGGTAGTAATATGAATGGATGGCTACCATCTCTCCCCCTCCCTTCCTTTAGTAGTGACTTGTTAGACCAGGTGTCTTTAGGCGATATGTGATTTGTTGCCCATGTGTTTCCAGGTGAGATATAATTTGTGGTCCCTGGTGTCTTTGGGATGAGATATTATTGTAGTCCTAGGTGTCTTCAGGATGTGATGTGATGTGATGTGATGTGTGGCCTAGGTGTTTGTGGGTGGGATGTGATGTGATACATGTGTAAGGTATGGGATCATAGGAATTTTGATGTTGGGGCATGAGAGATACAAATTAGTGGGGAAGAGGAAGAATGATTCCTTTCTTTGTTATTATATTGATATTATATTATTATATTGGATGTGTGATTTGGTGAGTGAGCCATGGTAAGGATGTGTTTGGTTAGATGGCCTGTGTAGTTTCTTATGGTTCTACTATTTGTTCAATGGAACATTAAGATGCTCTTTTCACATGTGAACTTGAGGCATTGGTTATGTACCTACTAAGTATACCTATTATTCTTACCCTACATAAATAAAATATTTTTGAGTTTCTAGTATGACTTTAGGGACCAAGGTGGATATTACTAGCTAGTTTGGAGTTGCTGTTGAGTTTCTTCCATAGATTGTATTTTTGATCTTTTCTATGGATAATTTTATATGAACTAGTTTTATTTACTCATAAAATTTGGGGTAGTTTTTTGTTTACCTATATATAGGATTCTAGTGTTTTTTGGTGTTTTTTATCATATCTATTGATCCTGTTTTATTTTTAGAAGGTAATACCTCCCATATTGTGATATTTTTATGCCCTCAGTGCTATTCACCAACCTATGGCCTACTAGATGTGGAAATTACCACATGATTATCTATCTGTCTTCATTGTGGTTTCTTTTGTGGGAGGGGTCCTAAAAGAGTGGTATCAAAGGTTATGGTTGAGGGAAAGGATGAATTTTGGATTTAGTAATTATGTGTATTGAATGGGATCAGATGTAAGTAGTATCATTTGACATTGGTCTGTGAAATATGCCAGAGAGACCAGTAAGAACAGGTGATTTTAGGCCCCCCATGATCCAATGTACAGATCTTAGGATTATTGAAGGACCAAGTGAGGTTTACTTGTTTGTAGTGTAGAGACCTTGGAGATGCACATGCATCATGAGGAATTGTGTTCATATTTGAATTGGGTGTTTTGGGAAAATAAAATCAATAAAATCTAAATAAAATTTTATATCATTACTTGCTATTGGGATTAGTATGTTCTCATTTTTTTTTCAGGAATGACTCATATTTATCATCGACAAGTTGATTAGGAAGTTAAGGTTTAACAAGATGATCTAGTTGACCTTCAAAGGGTTGACCAGATAGAGGAGGAAGAGGCATGGAAGTGGTTTCACATTCATTTCAGTAGTAGAATTTGGATAAGTATGGGGGAGTGTCTCAGATTTGGGGATGGATTTTTGGATAGGGAAGATCGATATCGCATTCAGTATGATCTGAGAATGAGTTATGTTTTGGGTTCCGTTGGAAGTAAGTCAGACAGGGGGAGCTTTATGTCAATAGTGGGCATAGTTTCTTTGTTACCACAAGGAGTAAAATGTGTTGTGGCCCAAATTTTTGAGGGAGTTTTAGGTAAAGATTCCATCCTCAATGATGGGGGTATCCAAGAGGTAGGATAATATATCCCTTTAGTAGGGGAGTGTGAGAATGTAATAACTTGGGATAATATTAATGGATCTCCTGCACTTTTCTCTAGAAGTTCTTCCAAGTGAGAATTCCAGAGCATAGTATCTAGAAGAGGATTTTCGTATTGTGATCAAGTATTAAGTCACACCACTTATAAACCATACATATATAGAGGTATATAAAAAGTTTCAGTTTATCAAGAATATGATTTCCTTGGATGTTGAGCCCCAACGGAGTGGTTAGTAGGGTGTTTCAATGAGTAGGGATTCTAGTAGTGGGTTGTGGGTGCTAAGGCGATCAGGTTCCATTTAGCTGGGAACTGACCATGATAATTTCTTTTCAGATCGTCTAGGATTGGTGGTTTTTAAGTAACTTTTGGGGGTTTTTTTTCATGAAATATCATTGAGAGATATGGGAACTACTAGGATAAGTGTCTGACCACTTAGGCAGGCTAGTTTTGGATGGGTGTTCGAGTCCCTTTTCAGTAGTAGCAACTACCTCTAATACAGTCCAATAAACAAGGATTACAAGTTTTTATTTAGTATATGAGAGCATGAAAAGTTGATAGAGGGTAGCATCATGATGGTCCCTATTCTCAAGGACCTCGATAAGAGTGAGGTTATAGAGGCTGAAGGAAAAGAGGTAGAGGAGTTGGGCGTGGTCCGAGGAATGTGTTAGAGGCAATAGGTGCAACATATTTGGGAGTTTTTAAGGTATTATTAGTTTATTTAGTACCCTTTTGTATTCTTTGGTTGATTTAGAACCCTCAAAATTCTTTGTTTCTTCTAATTTGGTTCAAATGTTGGGGCTGGATGTGAGTAGGCATCCAATATTCCTAGTGTTACGTACGCCATTTGGTGGACAAGTATTCTAATTTTATGTGTGATAGGAATGTAGACTGGTGATGGGGTAGCACCAGTTAGTGGTGTAATTATTATTATTGAAGAAAAAACCATAAAATATTATCCTTGGTAGGGAGTGGATATATTTGGTGAATGGAATTGTCAACTTCTTCTTGAGGAGAGTTATATTTTCGGATTTCTAGGGCTAAAAAGTGGCATTCATTGTCAAGAGAGCTTATCAGTTGAATGGTAGGAAAATGAAGACTCTTTTTTCGTAGTTGGTAGATTTATCTATAGAAGTTTAGGTTGGAAGTGTTCCTTGGGTTGTGGAGGAGTTCTTGGATGTTTTCCTTGATTATGTTTTGGTGATACCTCATTAACACGACATCATGTTTGGAATAGTATTTCATCCAGGTGCATATCCAATTTTGATGGATCCCTATTAGATGGAACCCATGGGGCTGCGTGAGTTATTCAAGAATACAGATGACCTAATGTAGAGGGGTGACATCTGATCAAGTTTGTTGTTGTGGTGTGCTCCAATGTTGTTCACAAAGAAAGAAAATGGTATTTTGTGATTGTATATAGACAAATAGAGGTTGAATTAGGTAATGGTAAATAATATCTACCCTTTTATGAATATTTATGACCAATTTGATGAGTTGAGAGGGGCTAGTTGGTTCTAAAAGATCGACATGTCCTCGGGATATCACCAGTTGAGGGTGAAATATGTGGATATTTATAAGAATGCCTTTAGATATAGGTATAGTCACTTCGATTTTGTTGTTATGGAAATAAATATTATGAACACACTGGACATGATCATAGGACTTATGAACTCCATGTTCCACGTGTTCTTAGAAATTTTTATCATTATATTCATTGATGACATCTTTGTCTACTAGAAGTTAGAGGAGGAGCATGCTGATAATATTAGATATGTTTTTGTAGGTGCTTTGACACCACCATCTTTATGGGAAGTTTTCCAAGTGAGAATTATGGATGTGAGAGGTGAATTTCCATAGACATGTGGTGTCCTATTAGGGTGTGGAATTTTACCCATCCAAGTTCGAAGTAGTTACTATTGGGGAAGAACCCAAGATTGTGAAATATGTTCACATTTTCCTTGGTCTTGTGAGTTATTACCAGAGTGGTTTTTCACAATTTATCTTTAGTGGAAGTCCTTTTGACATCATTGACTAATAAAAACTAAAATTTTGTGTGGACATACCTATTTTAGACAATTTTCATCTACTTGAAGGATAATTTGATCACTTCTATGGTGCATCAATTTCCTGAGGAGGGTGTATTGTTTTAGGTTTTATATTATCCACCTCATATAAGCTTTAGATATGTGTTAATGTATTAGAAGGTGGTAATATATTATAGTTCTAGGAAGTTAAGTCCCCATGAGTATAACTATTCCATCCATGATCTGAAGTTGGTGACAGTTGTGATCACACTAAATTTGTGGTTGATTACCTCATCAGTGAGCACTTTTTGGTTTTCATGGTTCACAAAATCCAATGACATGTTATCTATTAATGGGAATTAAATTTACACTGGCATTGGAGGATGGAGTTTCTTCAGAAATAAAATTTGAGATCTCTTACACCCTAGGGAAGGGTAATGTTGTTTTCAATGTGTTGAGTCAGAATTCATGGAAGGATGTAGCTTATGTGTTTGTGTATATTCAGAAAGTGATGGAGTATCTTACAGAAATGATTCTTGAAATTATAGAGAATAGTGTACATGGTTGTCTTTACCAAATGACCATTGAGTCAACTTTTATGTATTAGGTGGTGGTTTCTCAATGGGGAAAATCATATGCGGAGGTGGTGGGTGATCTTGTTGGATATGGTGGCGCTCTTAAGGGATGGTCAGAGGAGATTCATAACCATTAGTTTTTATAGGGGTGGTTTTTGTACCATAAGTGATGTGCGAGGGAGTTCTCCATGAGTTTCATATCTCACCTTTACCGGTACATCATGGTGTGACAAAGATGTATCATGTATTTTGGGGACATATTTGGTATTTGGGGATGAAACAGTTAGTACCAGAGTCTGTGGAAAGATTTTTTTTCAGTAGGTGAAAGTGGAGCACTATGTCCTAGGAGGTCAATTATATTCCTTGGATGTTACTGATTGGAAATGGGGGGAAATATCAAATATATTTTCACATGGTTACCCCATGATCTCGGAGGTTGGGATTTAGTATGGTTGATAGTGGACTGGCTAATGAAATCAGCGCACTTTCGGCAGATCTGTGAGTCAGGTGATGCATATTTTTTAGTGAGGTGGTATGTGGACAATGTCTTTAAGCTTCACGTGGTACCGAAAAATTCTATCTCTGATCAAGATCCTCACTTTTACTCATTATTAAGGAGAGGATTAAATCATTCTTTTGACTCCTAGTTTTACCTTAGCACTTCTTTCCACCCTCAGAAATATGGTCAGATGGAGTGGAACATCTTGAAATTAGAGGATATATTGTAGGAAATAATCTTGGACTTTGGGGGATCTTGGGTATGAAACCTACATTTGGTCAAGATTTCATACAACAATATCTATCACTCACCTACCGGTATGTCTTAGTTTGATGTGTTTTATGGGTTGCAATGTTGTCCTCTAATATTCTGGATGGATGTTGGCGAGTTTGCAGTTCTTTTTCCTTATGTAGTGTATTGAATGATTGAGAATATCTATTTGGTTCGAGATAAGATAATAGAGGAAACAGAATTTTATAAGGCCTATGATGATATTAGGTGGAAGCCCCATGAAGTTTATGTTGAGACCAAGTATTCTTGAGAGTCTCCCCTTAGAGTAGGAAATAGAGGTTTGGTAGAGAGAGTATGTATTCTCCCAGCTTTTTTTGGGCTCTTTCAGATGTTGGGGTGTATTAGAGATGTGAAATATCAGTTGGTATTTACACTATAATGAGACCAAATCAACAATTTCTTCCATGTATCTCAGATTCATTTGTATATTCATGATGACTCCCATGTCATTGACTGGGGAAAGTTTGATAAATAAGATAATGTGATGTTCATGGAGCAGGCAGTAGAGTTTCAAGATCATCAATAGAAAGTGCTATATGGAAGGAACATCCCCTTGGTTTATGTGTTATGGAGGAATGGTGTCTTGGATTTGAGTACTTGGGAGGGAGATATGTACACATGAGTCCAGTACCCAAAGATGTTTTGATTTTTGATTTTTATTTTTTTCTTATTATGTGATGTTAGGACCTTGCTATGTTATGAGATGTGATTATTTGATTTATGTTGTGATGTGTGATAAATTTATGACATATGTAAAGGGGAGTATATGAATCCTAATCAATATGTATTAACCGTTACATTACTAAACTCGTTCAAGTGAGTTAGTGCCACCTAGAGTGGATAGTATCTTGACATAGAGGGTGATATTACCTAATTTGTATGTTCAATGTAGCATGGGGTGTTGGTTTGTTCTATTTGGAGGTTATATGGTTGTGTAGTGTTTTTGTATACTTTTTTTTCTATATATGGTACCATATGATGTATATTTGTGCCCTTTGATAGGAGGTAGTGTGGTTGTGAAGTGTTCAATGACCATTTTTTTGGCGTGTTTGACTGCAGGTAGCATTTGAAGTGTGAAGAGATCCTTGAGAAGTATCTTGTGGGGTGGTTGTTCATAACCCATATCTTTTGGGCATGTTATTTGACTATAAAGGGATATAATCATTTGATAGGTATCTAATTTAACAATATGTGCCTTCCTGGACTTTTACTTTGTCGTTTTTTGGAGTTGGAGTTTCTTGGTGGATGCTGAGATTAGGCATGTAGGTGTTGGATGTTAAAAATATGTAAGTAGAGGGAATGCATGACTTGTAGAGGTTACAAAACATGTAAAAGAGTTTCAAGGATTTTATAGGGATGGTTCATGAAATGTATATTTTAGGGGCTATGTAATAAAAAGGTGATGCGTTTTTTGGCGAAACCCATCCCCGAGGATTACATGACGTGAAAAGGGATTACATGTCATGAAAATCTCTAATGTAGTACATATTTAACGGTTAGGGTCCCTATAGATTTTTATAAAACCCTATGCCCCCTATCTTATTCTAAGAGGCTGACAGTGCTCTCTTGAGGTTTCTTTGGATTGCTTTGATTGGGATTGATATGTGGTTTCCCTTACTTGATCTTTGGATTCCCATCATCAATCCATGGTAATTTCTCTCCTTGTTCTCATCATTTTACTTTTCCTTCCTCATAAGAGTGCACTACGGTGGGGTAGTTTTTTTGGGTTATGTCTTGGGGATGTGTTTTGACAATCTTTAGGTGTGGTGTAGGATGAACCTCTTGTTTCTTATGTCAAGGTGGTTCTTGGTCAGTTTCTTCTTCACCCTATAGTGTACAACAATATTTCAAATGTTATTTGAGGTAGGGAATCCTTGTTCTCACCCTTTTTACATGATATGTGTTAGAATTGATTTATTTTATTACAATTGGATTGATATTAAAGATTGATGTAATTATATAATTAACTGGAATTTCTAAAAATTATTGAGTATGTGGAGTTATCGTATGTTTTTCTATTTATTTTTATGTTGTTGATGTCATTATACCTACTAGTTCCTATTCTAAAAATAACGAATGTTGGAAGCCTTGATTATGTTGTGGTAGGTATATGTGATTTCCCTTACTACATTGTAGTATGATCAAACATGGAATAAAATGTTAAAGAACCTATTTTTTCAAATAATTGGTTTCACTTATATATCTTGTTTGTGTGATAATACCCATTCCAATATAAATATGTAATGTGATAAATCCCCCGAATTAATGAAATATGGAATACCACTTAAGATGTGTTCTTGTGCTTGTTGTGTTTGCCTATGTGGTTTTCCCATTATGTGAAGATAGATGTAACTAGATGGGTTGTGTAGTGTGTGGGGGTAGTGATGCAGTGGTAGGTTGGCATAGATGTGTGTGGGAAGTTTTGTGATGAGGTTGTGGTGTAGTGGTTATGGTGTTGTGGTTTTTCTGTAGAGGTTGTGAAAAAATGGTAATGGAGTCGTGGTTGTGGAATAGTGGCTATGGCACCGTGTTTGTGGTGTAGTGTCTTGTAGTGGTAATATGGATTAATTGATGTGTTGTGACAAAAATGGTGGCTATGTGGTGTTGTGATGACAGTTATGTGAGTTGGGCTAGCAGTTGTGTGGAATGGTTGTACTAGTTTTCCATGTAGTACTAGAATAAATAATTATGCTGAATGAAATGAATAAATGAATGAGGTGGATATTGAATATAATTGGGTGAATATTTACATGTGATTAATGGATTAAATTTAATTTAAGTAATTAAATTAGTTTTGTAATTTAAAATTAAAGGGATAATGAATAAAAGTGGTGGGATTTAGAAGATGAAAGTAGAAAATGTTGTGTGGCCATTGTATGGTGTGTTGCATATAGTGGTGGAATTAGTTTTGATGGTTGAGATATAGTATGTGGTGGAGATTTGGTGTATACTAGTGTTCTTGATGTGAACCCTTAGGTCAAATATTATGTTCTATCCCTATATCATTTATTTTATGTCATTTTATATATTCCCCACCTAAGTTGGATAACCTTACCAGTGCTCAGTGATTAGGGGTTATGAGTGGTTTCCCCAATATCCAGGATGGTAGTAACATGGATTTCTAGATACCCCATCTCCCAAAATCTTCATTTATTAGTGACGTGTTGGCACATGTCTCTTTGGGGGAGATTTGATATGTGACTAGGTGTTTTCGAGTGATATGTGACATGTGGTCCCAAGTGTCATAAATATGAGCTATGACATGTCATCCCAGGTGTCTTTAGGATGTTATTTGATGTGATTTTATTTTCTTTGAGGTGATGTTATGTGATATGTGGCCTAGGTGTGTGTGGGAGGGATATGATGTGATATACGTGGAAGGGATGTGATCAGAGGGATTTTGTCGTTGGTTCATGGGAACTGAAAATAATTGGGGAAGAGGTAGTGGGGTGAATTTATTTTCAATGATCTTGATATTAAATTGTTATATCTAATGTGTGATTTTTATATTAATCCATGGTGAGGCTGGGTTTGGATAGATGACATGTGTAGGTGGTTGTTGGTTCTACAATTTTTTCATTAAAACATTAGTATGCTATTTTAACATGTGCACTTGAGGCATTTGTTATGCCCCTACTGATTATACCTATTATACTCCCCTATGTATATTAACTATTTTTAGGTTTCTAGGAGGTCTTTGGGGATTGATATGGAAATTACTATATGGGTTGAAGTTGATGAAGAGTTTTTGATGTAGATTGTCTTTTTGGTATTTAGTTTGGAGACTTTTATATGTATCTGTTTTATTTACTCATGCATTATTGGATGATTTTTTGTTTACCTTTATATAATCTACTGTAGTTATTTAGTGTTTTTATCCTATATCTAAAAACTATTTTTTATATGGGAATGCCTCTTATAATGTGATATTTTTATACCCTTGGTTCTAGTTTCCAACCAGGGGACTACTAGAGGTGGGACTGAAGGGTCATTATCTCTCTACCTTATCTTGGGGAAAAGGAAAAGAGAGGATGGAGCCCCACTCTCTCGGGGACCTCTCTTGGCTTCAGGACTCGACCTCCCTTTAGTGTTTCACGCTATCCTTGCCGGCGATGGGCTCTTCCTCCTCCTATGGCTTCTTCATTGACCATGTTTCCAGTGTTTCTACACTCAGGCCTCCTTTTCGGCTTCGACATCTCCTTCCTCTGGTTCTATTGTCCTCTTGGCAGCGATGGGTCCTCTTTTTAGCTTTTCCGGCTTCCTTCCCACTAGTTTCTTTTCCATCTGATTCTATGGAGTTACCTCAATTTCTCCCCTTCCACCCATGCTCTTCCAATCTGACCCGATACACACACCCCCCATCTTGGTTGGGTGTGTTGGTTCCTCAGATGGGTTTGGGATTTTGGTGGTGGGTTTAGGGGTAATGTGGGGTTCTTTGCTTCTTCGTTTATCTTCTTCAGTTTCCCTTGTTTTGGTTGGATTTTTTTAGGGTTTCAATCCTTGGATCCTTTTACAGCTTCAATTTAAGTTTCCTCTTGTTTGTTAACATTTCTTCTAGTTATTGGTTTCTGTTTTTGGATGGTTTCTATTTCGGTTGTTAAGCCTCTTCTCAGAGGGTGTTTTGTGTGGTTGATGTTTGGCTATGGATTTTCGGTCTGCTCGAATGGTCCTTGGCAGAAGGCTCTTTCCCCCGGAATTTCACACTGCTTTAACCCTGCCCTAGCCCTGAGTACCTCTTCTCCTCTCCAGGTCGGTCAGGTGGGATGGTTCATCGGAGCTTTGGGAGGTGGCGTTCGGGCAGTCATCGGTTCTCCAAGGAATGAGTCCCTAGCTCGGTTTTTCGGTGAAGGTGATGTGAGGACGGTGGAGTTTTCCATTGTTGATGAGTTTTCGATCGCTCCGATTACCAGATCTGGCGATCATAGGGCGGCGACAACGTGTGAGTTGGTTTCTCGAAGTAATGATGATTATGGTGAAAAGAATGATGGAGGTGATGCAAGTGATGAGTGTACTAGTTGTCGGATCGTGATGTGTTTTTCTGCGATGATTGTAGTGAGATGTCTCAATCGATAAATTACTCTGATGGTGATGGATGTCGGTAGGCTGTGACGGGGTGCGTGCAGTTTTTGCATGCATTTGGGGATGTTCTTCTTTTGAAATTTGAATTTTGAAATGTGGAAAACTTTAATGGGCGTGTTTCCTTGGTTTTTGCGGTGGGCGGGATGTATATCTGGTTGGTTCGTTTGTGTCTGGTTGGATCGTTTGTATCTGGTTAGAATGGTGGTGGGTTTACACTTACCCCTTCAAAAGAGTCATTTGAAAATTCAAAAAAAATATGGATTGGGGGGGATTATCTCTCTACCTTAATTGCGGTATCTTTTGTTAGAGGGGGTCATTACATACTCAGCTTACAAGAAGTATAGTCATGGTTGAGTAAGTGATTCTCCATGAAAGAATAATGTGAATCAACCTACATTCTAGGGAAAAAGATTATGAGTGATAGATCAAAGAGCTTTCTTAGACTAAGTCAAAGTATAAACATTGACTGAATACTAAATATGTTTAGTATGGAATAATATAAGAGAGGTTTGGTTTTAGTGTCACATGGTATATATCTTCTTGAGAATATGTGTACTCATACACAATAGAAAATAGAGAAAATGAGTAAGATCCCATAAGCTTGTATGGTAGGATGTATTATTTATATCATGAAATATAAGAGGCATGATGTTTACTATGCTTTCATAATGATAGGTATATATTAAGTCAATCCATTTGAATGACATTGGACTACTTTTAAGTATATCCTTATGTTTCTATGGTGAACTAAGGATACATTTCTGGTGTATAGAGGAGGTAGAGATTTAGTAATTGTGGTTTTTGGAGATTCTAGCCTTCGAATAGATTAGAGTGATATGAAGATGGAATAAGGGTATGCATTTTGTATCAACAAAGGAGCTGTTAGTTAGAAGAGTTCAATGAATCTAGTTCTCACTGATTCAATAGGTGTTTTGAGTATATTATAGCTTTTGATGTATCCAAGGAAGAATTTCAGATTCAATTCCTTTTCCAAGAGCTTGATATGGTATCTAGTAGTTTATACTCTATCACAGTTTACTATGGTAACACTTAAGTAGTGGATCTCTCCAAATATATAAGGTAATATCAAAGGAAAAATAATTTACTTTTGAAGTTTTATCTCTTGTGTATTTTTCTCAATTAAGCGAAGTTTAAGTGAGAATAGTATCTATAAAGTAAAACATGGTGAACCCCAAGATAAAGTATCTAGATTAATAGAGGAATTAGTATCATATGAGATATATTGAAGTGAAGGTTATTAATATTTGGATTTATTGAAATTTTGATTCTATTGGAGTTGGTGCCCTATAGACAACATATAAGAACTTTTTTATTACATGTATTCATTTTCCTAAACATGAATGAAGTTTCTTATCATATCTTTATTGTTTTTATACATGTCATAGCATGTGATAATGTCATAAGAATATATTCCACACAGAATGTTCAAAAAAGTTATACTCTATGATGAGAACCTAGAGGTTCCATGATTGTATTCTTGAATAAATGTTTTTATATTTTGATGATGTTGTCTAATGAGTCATAAATAATATAGGATATTAGGGGTAAGAGTCCCATAAGACATTGAGACACCTTATCATGATTTTACCCCTTGATAATCTCCAAGAAGGGAGGTTATTAAAATAAGACCACTAGTAGTAAATCTATATTTTAGGTATCATTGGATGTTCTTATCTGAAAAATGTGTATTATTCCTTATAATTTAATATTATAATTAATGAATATCATTAGTGTTGAACTTTTATTCATTGATGAAAACCATGTTAAAATATTTTTGTGGTTGAGTAGGATATGTTAGGTGGGTAATCAGTGATATTCAGCAATGGACAATGAGATAGAATATATCCCTTATTTATATTAACCTATGTTGATATCTCATGATCTTTGATGTGGATGAAATTGATTAGATAAATCCATGGCCATGGCTTTTAGTGGGAAATATAATTTTTGAAATCCAAAGAAAGAAACATCTGGCACATAGGTTAATGAAACCAATATGGAACATACATGATTAGATATGTCATGATAAATGGATTATATAACATTGTAAGAATTAGTAGAAGTTCATATATCATTGAAACATTAACAATTTTCTCCATGGGTTCCTTCAAAAGTATATATACGATAACCTTGGACTTAAGGAAACTCTACCTATTTCTGCTAAGAAAGTGGCCTATAGGGCAACAAAATAAGTGTATTCACAATCTCAGTTAAATTCATTATTGAATTTTACAAGTAATAATAAATATTATTCATAATATATAGTTTAATTATTATTCTGTTTGGCTTATAACTAAGATGTAGTTGCAAGTTATTTGAAAAAAATAAGTAAGTCAAATGATGATAATGATATTTTTTTCAAGGATTATTGAATATAATATTTATTATATTTATTTTTTAATAATACAATGATATTTATTTGTTAAAAAAACTATCTTTATTAAAGGTTTGATAAATTTATAGGGGGATTAGTGAACTGAGTTTAATAGATTTTTTTGAAATGATATAGGTGGTATTTATTTATTCTTATGTGATGCACATATCAAGTGAATAATAATAATTATTTTATTGTTATACAAGGGTATCACTAAGGATTAAGTGAACGATAAGGGATATTTATGAAAAATAATTAACCCCAAACCTTCCATAATAAATATCATATTATATCAATTTTTATAAAAACACTCATTATGAAAAACCAACAAAGTGAGGCTTTCCCAAGTCCTAGAGAGATTTTTAGAGATCTAGAGTGTTATCTATCCTCCTCCTCTATCAATCCTCTAAGAGAACATCAATAATTATCCAAGAGAGTTATGCTGTGATTGACCATAAATGGTGAAAGTAATCAAGATCATCCATGCTAGCCTTGGACTATTATACATTGATGTTTAGAGATTATGGTGTATATACAGATCACCGTTTGAGTGATTCTGCACTTTAATCCTATTATGAAATTATTTTATATTAATATTGATTCAACCATACCATAAACAATTTAAAAATTACATATTAAAGTAAGTATATATCTTTATATAAATTTATTATAAATTACATGTGTAAACCATTCTCTTCTAGTTTATACTTTCAGGTTAAATAATCTATAATTTAAATCATTTGTCATGATGTCATTCATCACATATAGAAATTATTATTCATAAGTTATGATTAAAATCTAAGTTGGAAATTCCATATAGGTTCTTCCAATGTTTTTAGAACATACTATTTATATATCCATCATCCAAATCTCATAATCATCGTAATATGCTACAAACAGTAAAATTATGATCAATTTTAGCATAGAAAATGGTGAGAAGGTTTCATTGTAGTATATGATTTGAAGATATTTAAACCCTTGGAACAATTCATGACTTATAGATACTAAATTGTCCATATATGTACACTTTTTCTTGAATAACCATTTAAAACCAACATGATTTCATCCACTAGAGGATATACTAAAATCTATACTTGGTTTTATTACATGCAATCCATCTCAAAATTCATGGATTTTTGCAATTTAGTATCTTTTTTGTTACTTACTTATTCCTTATAGGATAAAAGATCATGATTATTAACTAATAATGAGTAACCATCATCAGTGACTAGAAAACTATATCATTTTGGTTCTGTAGCTTCTATCATACTCATATAAAGTACTTTTGTTTCTAAAACATCCTCTTCCATGGGGAGTTTTGGAATATTTTCTTGTGAAAAATATTGTATATATTTAGTATAGAATTCATCATAGTCTATTTCACTCCCACTATCTGCATTATACATTTGATCCCTTCCATGAAAGGATGGAAGTATTTTTACCAATAATTTATCATATGTAGGGTAATATAGTTAATATCATTTAGTTTCCTTATGATTCTATATAAAGATACACTTGATTCCATGTGGTGCAATTTTATTTCCAAAAATTTCCATAAAAAACTATTCATAGGCCTAAAATGGAACATGCAATGACATGGGTTTATTTATATACCAAAGATGATATAGAATATAAATTGATGCTTTAGTTTTAACTTGTTTTAGTATGTATGACATTGTCTATAATGTTAATCCCCAAAATAATAATGGAAGACTAAAATAACTCATCATAAATCTCACCAGGTCTAACAAGGTGTGGTTCCTCCTTTCATTAACACCATTACATTATGGTGTATAAGGAGGTGTGAGTTGAGATAGAATTCCAAAATCCCATAAATAATAAAGAAATTATTGATTAAGATATTCTCTTTTATGGTTTAAGGAAAGTTTTTTAATATTATTACCAAATTGATTATCAAATTCATTCCTCTAGTACTTGAATCTATCAAAGGAATCTAACTTATACCTCTTTAATTTGACATATCCATATCTCTCCAAGTCATCAGTAAAAGTTAAGATGTTTCAGTAACCACCCCTGACTTCAAATAGAAATGGTCAAGATATATCAGTATGAACCTACTCAATAAGATTTATGTCCCTTTCACATTTTCCAATAAATAAGTATTTTTTTATTTTTCCTTGAAAACATATGTGATATATGCCCAGTGATTTTAGTTTAAATGAATCTAAATATCCTTCTTGGTGTTATTTAGTCAAATTTTTTACATGACCTATAAAATGATTCCATAGTTGGGTGTGGTACGAGTCATGTGATAGATTTTCATTATCATTATCCACTACTTAGTTCATGTAATTTAACTCATATAGATTTTTATTTAAATATGTATTACCGTAAATAATTATTTCATTATAAAAGAAGAAATAGTTATTTCTAATTTTTAAAAAAAATCCATCTGTATCAATTCAAGACATAGAAATCATATTTTTGGTAAATTAAGACACCTAATGTCAATATTACAAAACCAATATCATTCTAGTCACCAACAAGAGGTGATATTCTCCAAATCTACAACAAAAAGTATATCTTCATTGGATACTCATAGATCCACCTCACCATGGGAAATATTTTAGAATATACTTCACTCATATAGATTAATACATATGTGATAACAAAATGTCATATCTAATACCCAATTTATAGAAATAGATAAATTGAAATTGATAACAAATGCACCTAAAACACCCAATTACTTCTTTTTCTTAGTGTATTTTTTCTTTTAGTTGCCTTTCATTCCATATAAAAAACAGAAAACATATTTCCCCCTTACTTTCCATTTGATCATCCCCTTCTTGAAAAGATGCCGTGAAAAGGATTTAGAATTATATTTATACTTGGATATCTTTTTCTATCATTTAATTTTATTCACCATAATAACATAAGGGTTTTTATCAAAATTTCATTTTAAATTTAGTGAAGTAGGGTGAGAAGATATGGGATAGACTTATCTATGTTGTTCATATTTATATTTACAAAAAATAGAAATTGTCTAAGGGAGTAATGAAATGATGACATTGGTGTGTAATTATTTAGGAAACTTAAAACATAGAACCTCTTGATTCTCAATGTAGTAAATTAGTTTGGCTACATGAAGCCCAAATAGATCACATTATCAATGTTTTCTCATGAAGAGTTCCTTAGATATATCAATCTATCCCTATCTGGCTCACTCATGATAAGGATCATAGAGATATTGGAGTAAAATACAGTAATCTCTGTTCTCATTAGAATTCATGAGTTTTATAGAAATGGATTAAAACATTAAATACTAGACATATATTAAATCATCAATTGTTTTTCATAGAAAGTGAACTCCCCATCACCCCCCACCCTAGAATGTGGATTATGGATTGATGATTCTACCATGTTAGATGTTATTTCATAGAATAAAACTACCACTACACATTTAACCCATTTTTGGATGTTACTATAAATAGGAAGATTTTATTTCTCAAAGATTGATTATAGGTATAAGTTTTCTGAATAAATTTTAAATATTCCACAATAACATAAAATCATATAATTAGCAATTTATATGATTAAAAAATATGTGGTACCTTACAATTTGAATTTACTTATTTTAACCACTATTTTATCAATTATCAAAGAACCTCACAATGAAACTTGTTATTCCCCATAACTTTAGATATTCTAGTGTAAAGGATCTATATTTACATCCTTCTGATTCATTCTATTTCCATGAAAACCATAAAAAGATGTTTAGGTAGGAAGCCTTTCCAACAGTTGGCTTACAATTCATTTTTCAGTTAAGTGGACTCCATAATCCTAAAACACTAAATTTTATTTCTTTTACACTTACTTATAAATTTATAATTAATATAATGTGGATGTTAAATTCAATAATATTTTGGTTAAGTCAACCCATCATCTTATTTAAGACTTCCTAATAATTAAAAGTGTTCCCCACAATGGATTGAACAAATACATTAACTACAGGTTGTCTTAATTTATAAAATGGAAGGTATAATGAGTTAATATTAACGTGATGAATTTTTTTATTATGCATAATTTTTAAATTTTATCTTTTACATGAATTTGTAATATTATGTATATTTTACTTAAGTGATTGACCATATTCTAAAAAAATATTAACGCACAATACTTTTATTTTAATTGTATATGTTTATATTAGTCCATTTATCCATGAGACCATGGTCTTGTATCCTTAAAAAATAATGAAAAAGAAGAAAATAAAATAAATAAAATGTGTCTAGATCATGAGTTATAACTATTTGTTTTTTATTGAGTACACAATAAAAAACCATTAACCCTAGGGAGAAAACTCCATGTTTTAGTATGGAATCTAGTTTACATCAGTCTACCTTTGTGCTATATATCTCTTTAGTATGGTTTCTAATTGGATATATCTTGAACTAACTCTATGAAAATGGGGGATCTATACTTAAAAATATTTTACATCACTCATAGGTGAAGGGAACCAAAATGGTATTAAATTTAAAAAAAAAACATGGACATGTAGGTCCATACATTATGGGGGGGACTCACATAACTTCAATTTTATTTAATAAAATAATTTTAAAAAACATGAAATAATAAAATTAAAGAATCCATACATATTTATAGGTTGGTCTAATATCATGAAAATCCAATAGTGTAAAAAATACCCATTTAAAATAATAGTCTAGTATTCTTTTCTACTCATTCTTTTATTAATAAAAATTATCATGAATTAATTCAATTACTTATCATATTATCAGTTAATTCCATTTATCTTAATCACCACCCAATCTTTCTTGAAGATACCTATCCCATGTGATTTTTAATAAATTAAATAAATTAATTTAATTTAAAAATGAATAATATAAGTACACAACTTTCACTTGTAAATAAATTGATTAATACTTGTTTGAACTACTCGACATGTATTGATATCATAAGAATTCTACTAATGAAACATATTGTATACATTTTTCTTACATAATTACATGGCATGTACGAGTAACTAAATGACACATAGAACACATGTTAATTAAGATTTTACATAATGATTTTAATTAATGTAGAGTAGTATTCATATAATGACTATACATGGTATGAAGTTCATAAATTTATAAAAAATTAATTAATAAGTTAATATATATATAACCTCACACATGTGTGTATGAGTCAATAAATGAAACAATTAACATAAGGTGTTATGATTTAAAAGATTAATAAATTAAATTTTATCTTTCCTCATAAATAGGTGGGGTACACAGTGTGTACATTCATCTACATGTTGTGTATCTCCCACATCAAATATCTTTGATGCATGTATAAGGGCTAAACATGTATTTTTTAATGGACATGTGTGGGGTACATGGTGTGTAGAACTAGTACATTCTATATATCCTCCTCGTTACATGAGTACCGGTCCTTATGTATCACATACTCAATATTCAATGAGTATTTTACTATGAATTTTCACCATGAAAATTCATGGAATACATGGAATGTAACCCAACTACATGACGTGTAGTCCCACATGCTGTATGCCATCCAAACTTGGTCAATATGTAGAGAATTTAATACACCACATGTTCTTCATTTCATGGCATGAAAAATTAATTCATTCTATGTCTTGGTGTGATGAACTGGGATACATAATGTGTACACCGACTACATGTCATGTAACACCATGATATCTAGAAAGACTCATTAAAATTTATGGATGGTTTCTTTAGATGTTTTAATTAATATTTAATTGGATATGGATAATTCAAGTGAGAAATGAAGGGAGGAAGAATATATCTCAATGATCAGATTAATGAATGAATTTTATGAAAGGAAAAATAAATTCAGATGTGTATAACAATAAAAAAAAATTAAATAAGTATAAATATAACATGACCACTCTGATACCAGTTGATGGTTTCAGACACAACAAAATCACTTATTGGGTAAATAGACAACTCAACTTTTTTAGGATTCAGTAGATAATTTTCAATGTACATGAAATGAACCCCATAACCAATGAATTTTTTTCCAAGGAATATTGAATTATTTTTTACCAAAAACAAGAGAGAGGATCTTTAAATATTAATTTGTAATTAATTTAAAACAAAAGAAGAAAGATTAGCTCAGTATTGATATCTTTATTTATTGATGTTGTCGATAGTTATGACGTGATTAGTGTATCATTATTTCATAGTAAGGGCCCAAACCAAATCCCCTTTGGTAGTGATTCACACATTCTCCTTTGATATCCAAATATCACTAATGAAATGATACATGGTATAATGATCTACTGATATTCATTCATTGTTCACATTGATCACTTCTCACTCCATTGGGCTTGAAGGAATTTTTATTCTTCTTCATAGACTTGTAACAAAGAGTAGAAGGTGATATTGGGAGGAAAATATTATGTACAATGATTAACTTTTCTCCAAATGACATAATATTCTACCCATAGTGATAGGGTTAGGTTTTAATCACGATTAATTTCCCAAAGGACCTGAAATATGAAATAATACAAAATAAATCTAATTACATGTAAGTAATAATAGTAATATTATTTTACTTATGATGTAAAATAAACCACACAATGATACTTAATTATTTTATTTTCCAGTAAATAAATATTTCCCACAAGATATTTTCTTCTTCTCTCCCTCCTCAACTTTTATTTAATTCATGAATAATTTTTTAAAGAAATTTTATTCAATCATTAAATAAATTAATATACTATTCACATTCTTGTGAATAAATATTTATTTTATTTTCATGTAACTAATAAAATATTTACTTAACAAATAAATAATAATTTATTACCATGTGAAAAAAGAGATAAATAATTATTGTATATTTGTGTAATTAAATAACTACCTTGTGAATAAATATATTTTTTATTAACATTTGTGATTATTTAATAAATACTGAATAAATATTACTTCTTAGTCTAGAGAATAATATTTATTCCAATTGTTAAATATAAATAATATTCAACTGAGATGAAAGGAAACACTTTGTGTATGATATTCAAGGACTCTAGGTTAGTGGCATCAGACAATCTTTCCTAACATTTGATATTACTATATAGCAAGGGTTAAAGAAACCCATATTAGTAGAAGATATTCTGGAATAAAAATAACCACATATGAATTCTGACTGTATAATATAATACCTTTCTCATGAAATATCATCAAGAATATTAGACAACCATTATATCAACCTATATGTTTGATACATATTTCTTTAAATTTATGAAATGAACATGCCAATTCATTATGGACATGGAATTTAATGTTATAGTTCTATTTCAATCAATGGGATGAGACGACATCTTAAATAAATATTAATGGTAAAAACCAGTCCTCGGCTTATACATTAATAACACATTATTTATGTGGTACCCAACTTATACATATGTGTTTATATATATAAATATATTTATATATTAGTGTGTGTGTTTATATATATATATATAAATATATATAGATATATGTTTATAAATATGTGTCTATGTTTATACATATTAATATATATATATATATCTAAATATATATTTACAATAATGTAGGGAAATGAGCTATATATATATATATTTATATATATATCTGTGTTTAAACATATTAATATATATATCTCTCTAAATATATATTTACATTGATGTAGGGAAATGATCTATATAAATATATATATTTCTAGCGGTGTTTTTGAAGAAACATCACTAATTTAGTGATGCTTTTGAGGAAACATCACTAATTTAGAGACCCTTCTAAGGAAATGTCACTAATTTTGGGATTCTTTTGACAAAATTTAACTAATTTAGCAATTCTTCTGAGAAAACATTGCGAATTTAGTGAAACATTTGAGAAAAAATTGTTAATTTAGCGACACATCTTAGAAAACATCGCTAATTTAGTAATGATTTCGAGAAAATGTCATTAATTTAGTGATAGTGTTGAGAAAACATCGCTAATTTAGAGATATTTTCAGGAAACATCACTAAATAAGTGATGTTTTTTTGTAAACATTGATAAATTACCAATGTTTCATAGAAAATGATTCTAAAATTTAAAACTAACAATGATTTTAAAAAACATTGAAAAATTACAGTATTTTGGCAGACTTAGGTAACCTAAGACACCTTGAGGGGGAGAGTGAATCATGGTAATAATTGATTTAAATCTTTATCCTCCACTATTTCAATAAGTAAATTACCCCTTATTAAAATTAACACTTACTCAACCTGTATGTTGTATTATTACTCAATCTAATCAAATCAGAATTATAGATATAAAAATATAAAATTCAAGGCACACTGAGATTTTATTTGGTTCACCCACACTAGGATACATCCAAGGAGAATATATTCATTTTTGAATTTTTGTACTAAATTATACTATAAATCACTATTTGGGTGGATAAAATATTTAGGTGTAGTCAATCCTCATCAAGGATCACTATCTTTATAAGTTTTGGTAAGACCACTTCTCACCAAGTTTCACTCCCTCGTCTTCTCCTTCGTGGAATTCATTAGTGAAGTTATCAATTTATATATATGCAATCATCTTCTAATTTTATTTAAAAGAATGTAAATCCATTTTATATACTCTAAATATAAATCATAAATTTTAGATAATTGTTTTTAGTGAATACTTGTGTGTTTCTCCCAAATTCACTATCAGATATAGACAACATTTTGTAATAAGGGATGTGTATTTAATCTCCAACCAATCACCGAACAACAGTAATAATTCTGAAATTAATTCCATTTCAACAATTATTACTATTAATGATCATCAAGAATATATAAAAAAAGATCCTTGTTCGATATTTTCTATATTAATATTTTGGAACAACACTTTATTTATAATTCAGATATTCAGTAAATGCCCATGTTTTTTAATCATCATCCTTCTCCCCTACAAGAGCAAAAAGTTACCTCTTATTCAATATTCTATATTTTTCTCTCTATTATCTTTCTTATTTCCATATAGAAGATCTAATATAACCTAAAAACCATTTTAATTTAAAATTTTAAATTCAAATCATACTTAACTTAAATTTTTTAAATTTGATCTCCAATAATGAAATTTAAAAAGGTAGTTATTGGATATCTAAACTTCCACAAAACTATTTAGAGAATATGAATTCATAAAAATTTCTCAAATCAACTATCACTACATTAATAATTTTATGACATATAGTGTCACACACACACACACAGATATATATATTATTAAATTGCTCTTGAATACTTGATTAGTCTTGGTATTTTTAAAAACATCACCACTTATTATGATAATTTATCATTAACTCTCTCAAACTATCATAATGGTCAAAACATGACCTAATAATTAATGGCAGGTATATTTCATGATTCAATTTAATGTACCAATATTAAAGGATAACACAACATGTAGCCTTAACCCTACGTGGTCCTTCACCATGTGATATTGATTTCATGGAATGATGCTCCACTAGATAAAATCACTAAAATATGATCAATCTTTTTTATAGTAGGACACTCCTTAAATAAAATGAGGTACTTTAAATATAATCATAAAGTGAAACTAAATGTATATTTATGATATGAAATTATAATTCCTAGTATAAAAAATTATTTTAAGTCTCACTAAAATTATCCATGCATCCTTCATAGAATATTGATTCACAGTTTTGACATATCTATTCCAGAACCATTAAAATTAATTTGAAATTATTTTTAGCATGATGTCTATGTATCATGGTGTGAAATAATCCAATCTACAAATTTTATATTTTGAATATTATATATCCATTAGGGATTCACTAGTATTCAACGCAATGAGTCACTATGGTGTGGTGAATGAAAATTTCTCTAAATTGTTTCACACAAAAACATGGAAAACAATAAGAAATGATTCCACTACTTATAAAAAAATATATTTTAAAAATAGTATATGGACATCTAGAATAATTCAAACTTATGGATAACAAAAAATTTCGAAAATTTAGTTATTTTCAACTAATAAAATCATTAATATGTTTCATCATCAATCGTTTAATATTTGACCCTAAATTAAATATTAATTGTGCATAATCATAAACCAAAATGATTATCAAAACTTTTAGTGACTACATTATTTCATAAATATACATATATCTTTTTTATTTAATTTCCAAATATGATTCTCTATAAATACAACATGAAACCTCTTGGTTGTAAAATTATCCCTCTTTGGAGATTGTTAACAATACTTCAATAAAATCCAAAAATCGTAAGATGTAAAGATATTATCTCCCTATTTCTATCATAATCCAAGATCCTCCCAACCAAAATATTTCATGATATTCTTATAATATACCCATTTTTCAATAAAATTCAAAGGTCCCACCCTTTATAAATGTATTATGGTATCAATAACCTCATAAACCCTTTATCAATATACTTGTTTCACATGATTTTAGAGAAAATATTATTCTTTCATACCTCCAATAATTCTTGATTAAGAGGAACTATTCACCATTAATATACACCTTAAAACCTATTGTTATACCACTTTCATAAATATTATTGAACTTATTAGCTTCATTAAATCAATATTCTTTAGAAATTTTACATAAATCCCATTTTACTAATAACAATATTATTCTCAATAAAATCTAGTTAGTGAATTTAAAACTTGGGAATAAACCATAAGAAATACTCTATGTCTATTGAGTCAAAACATGATGTAGGAAACATGAGTAATTGTTAACAACATCTATGATATGTATATCACTCACTAATTTCACTAAAAACATTTGCATCATGAGAAATTAAATTCCTTCAAAAAAATACTTTGATATCAATCACATTCACACAAAAGTATTAGCACATATATTATTAATAACAATAGCGGGAGAGATAAAATATATTGAATCAATTAGTACAACATTTTTATCATAAAAAAGTGAGAACACATTCTATTCATTTTACTCATTTTCTTTAAAAGATAAATCCATTATTATGTGAGGCTAATAATCCTTTTAATTTCCATCATCAACTTCTATGAACTTGGTGTTCATAATAAATTTCCTCTTGGTTTCCTTTTATTATCCTATAAAGAAATAAAATGATACTAAATTATTAGTTCATAAAATTTGAAATGATTTTTTTGTGATTGAAGTTGATTCTTTAAAAAGTTTTTTATATACTTATTTTGGCACGTACACCCATTTTCAAGGCCATATTACTTTAATAGAATTACAAAACTGGATTCATACATATTTGATAACTCAAATTTGTATTTGGCGTATATTTCAACTTAAAATTGGATTCATACAACCAATAATTAATTCTATCACTATATATAATTAAATTAAACATTCATTTCTTCATGGTAACTATTTTAAATTACTATTTATACCACTTATAGAAAATTTTATTGATTTTTCATCAAAAAATTATCCTCTTTTAATGCACACATAGTGTAAATTCATCTTTTTAAACCATACACACTCTAACTTTTTATCCATATATTTTGAATGAATACGAGCCAAGAATCATATCCCCCCATTATTCCTATATTAATGTAATCATCAAATATATAAATTAATTGAATGGGGAGAGGGGCACATACAACATCTTCAAGCCGAGAATTTAGATTGGTTATTGTAAACCAACCATTTACATCCATTCTTGGTGCAAGACCTCATAGTTATATTTATTTCATTGAATACACTTACACATTGTTCTTCATGAATCTATACTTTCATACACATATTATCCTTCAAAATAGTAAATATTTTGTGTGTGTTATTTTTTTCATTGATTCCATAATTGAGAACTTATCTTTGAATGTTTGACCCTTACTCATTCTTCAATGAACTATCTGTGCATTCTTTTCAAATATTCATTCTCCATGTAAGGATCGCTCTACCAGCCTACTGTTATTACATTGTAGTGATACTTAGGAAAAAACTAAGACATGTTTCTTTATTACCCCTAATTACCATGTGAGAAAAAACTTTTTAATTATACTCTAAACTCATTAGAGGAATATTATTGGTATATCTCGATTGAAACTAAGGGGAAGACATGAATTATCACGCCCACATATTAAGCACATTAGATTATACTGATAAAAATTAATAGAAAAGAGTAGAAACATTTCCCACTTCTATTAAATAATGGGAAAAAAATCCCCATTCGTATTTTAGAAACATGAAAATTCTTTTATATGGAAATGGATGGGTTTTCATATATCCCTACTCATATTATAAAAAAATATTAGCATATCCTAGCCATAGAAGTAAAATATGGTTATCAAAATATCTCAACTACCATTAGGGGTAAACACATATTCCTGCCACCACCACTAGTATAGATACTCAACCTATAACAGGAGTTACCTAGATGTATGAAAACATCCCTACTCAAATTTAGGAATATCATCAGAACATCCTAAAAAATAATGAACATAAGAATCGTGTGCACATTCATTTTCCAACTAGAGATCAATGACCGATTTCAATGGACACTTTTGGGTAGGCACATTTTCCTACCCAATATTTATGGACATGATGGTATATCTCAAAAATCATTTAGAAGTAGGAATAAATTTCTACTCTACATCATATCACATTATATCATCAAAATATCATCATGTTAGCTAAGAGGTATGCACATATTCTTTCTCATTCTGAAGAATCCCATCAACCTAGTCCAAATTCAATGAAGAGATCGCCTATGGTGGCTTCCATATTTGATAGTAATTGTGTGAAACACATTACTTTGTCTCACAAATAAAGTGAATCTATATAAAAATCTAACCCAAGGAAACCCAAATATTGTGAGTATTCCCATATACCTACCCAACTCATTGCTAGTGTTTTTTATTCCCTAAAACATATTTTAATAGTGGGACAATATTCTACTAACTAATAATCTAATAGATTAATTAGATGAATTTGTGAAGGAACTCCCAAAAAAATTACGACCAGCTATTCTGGAGGTCCTCCCAAGGGATTTTTTCATGAAATGCCTCCCCATGAAAATATTAAATTGATCATGGGATTTCTTCTTATATTTTAAGCAGTGAAAACCTTCCTCATTATTGGAAGATAAAAGAGAAAGAAGGTCATAAACTTTCCAAAATCCACTCTAAAGGTCCTCTACGTGGGAATATACTACAAAAATTCTCTCTGTAGCCCAATATTAATCCATAATGGTTTTTATCCCCATCATTGAATTTTCCGTGAAGGTCCTCCTCGTAGTGAAACCTCACTTTGACAAGAAGGCCATCCACTTGTTGAACAAACATTGATAAATCCTTTATATAATGTTTCACCTTAAAGATTTATTCAAGTTACACTTACCATTATATCCTTAATAAGAGATATTCTTTCTCATCTAGAATATATCCCAAGGTGGCGGTCAATTTCTACACCACCTTCATACCACTTATCTTTCAACACAATAGAGAAAAATCCAACTGATGACACTCTAATAAATAAGGCATTTGGGAGGTGAATCCTCTTCTTGGATTAGGTATAAGAATATATCATTAGAGTTGAATATAATAAAGTTATGATGTGAAAATAATTTGAAAAAGATAACATACCAATAATTTTCAATCCTATAGAGATGTCAAAATAAGATACCATAAGTGTTTTGATAGAGGGATGTATACAATATATTCACATGAATTTATGAATAAATCTTCACTGTATAAAGTAAAAAAACTATACCTTAAATGGAATAAAAAAAATCATGGAAATAGAATAATTCTACCATCAGATCGACCTAGCATCCCTTTTGATTGCATGATACCCGAAATTGAGAAGATGGTCCAGAGATCCCTAATACACCGACTATAATTCTTTAAGTGATCTAAATTAATTGACTTATAATAATCAATCTGAAATGCACATCAGAGGATGCTGTGAATATATAGCACTAAATTTCACTATTCTCCCTAGACATCCAATCCTCACACAAAATACATTATGAAATGTCATTTCCTCAAGAAAAGTCTTAGAAACAAGTTTTAGACATTCCATCTTGTCCACTCAATTGGGTCCCACCATGTACAAATCACATAAACAATGATATGAGTGAGAGATATCCATTAAAATGATCCGACATAAAACCTCCATAAATATTTATCATGTCTCTATCTTAAGAAATTATAAGACCTTAGATAAAGGGTTACCCTAAATAGGGTCCAACTCATGCTCAGAGAATGAATTATATCCCACCATTTTCTGATAAAATTTTTCAAAATTGAAAGGGAAATAACGGTGTCTGTAGTGGTAGTGATACATGTGAAACACTAGTAAAAAGGACTAGTACAATTTTTACGACCACTACAATCCTGATAACTATCAAATCCCCAAAAAATTCAAGTATTTATTATAATGAGATCAAATTAGCCTCATCTGAAAGGTATGTGGAAATTGTTATGATAATATTCTCTTACTCTGTGAAACATATCCTTCTACAGGATAGAAACTTGTCACTTAAGGGATCCCCATAATTTTTCTCAAGGTGAAACTCATCTCTTTCTTTTGAGGACCACTTGAAAAAAGTGTTCAATGTTTCTCTTAAGATCGCTCTCCAAAAACTAGCTCTAGGAGAATAGTTTAAGGAGAATGAGAGGGATCATAAAGGATTAAAAATTAAACTGTATGCCCATAAATTAATAGTAAAAGAGAGTTTTCATTTTCATATTAATGTATATTGAGAAGGAAATTAATCTCTTTCACCTCCTAAAGAAGATATGATCCCAATAACATATCATGTCTTGGTGAATATTATAAAAAACACCTCTACATATAAACTAGAACATGACACATATATAAAAGAATATAATTCTGAATTTTTGATTCAAAATATAGTATACATTTAAAATTTCACTGAATGTAAGTATACTCATCCACCAACAAATAACCCAAAATCTAGGGGTTGTCCTAAATGCTCTATTACCACATACCATAAGGGATTCAACCAAAAGAAAAATTGAAATGTGTGACCACATCCCATCCCCCCCAGATGTGGTTCTGCCTCTTATTGATGAGGATGGATTTTCCCAATATGTGGTATAAATAAATGAGTTATGGAAACATAACACTGAACTACTCAATGGTAAAACTTCTACTGATCAAATTCTCAAGATGAGTCTCATGCTTCCCCTTTGGAGTATTTGATCAACAAGAAGAAGTTTTTAGAAAAATATAAAGTGTATTTAGTCATATGAGAAACTTGAGGCTAAAACATATAGTCTACTTGGACCCAATTAAAATGGACTATCAGGAGTTGCCTCCACTAGGATGGCAGTATAAACCATGTTTAGAAAGTTACCCATACTTGACCTATTCTAGTACTCAGTAATAGACAAAGGAAAGAAACCCATATCAGGCTGTACCCATTATCCCATCTCAAACATATATCAAAATAATTATCCCAACAAAACATATTAAGTACATTGAGTCCCTAAAAAATGAATGGATTCCATGTAATGGTGGCATGCACTGTTGAAATAGGAAATAAAACCATACATCATGAATACAAATCCCCCCTATCTAACTTTTAGAATATATCATTCCCAACCTTCAATAGAACTGGGGACCCAAAACATCACTTGACCCACTTTGTTTCTAGATTTTGTTCCATAATGGGAACCTTTTAATACAAATATTTAACTAATATTATATTCTTTATGCAAACATTATTTCTAATGACCAATATTTATCTTCTACAATAGTTTACCAACTAGAATAGTCATAAGATGGAAGGACCTTCATAAAAAATTCAATTATTATTTAATCTCAACACCAATAAAGATAAGATTCCTTGTTGTCTTTAATTGAAAACAATGTGATAATGAGAGAGTAGCATACTTAATTTTTTATTTGACGGACTTAACATACATCTTGAGCCTACAATTTACCAAAGATGATTTTCTAGGAATTTTATTTGAAAATTTTCAGAATGAGTTACAAACCCTAATCATACTAGTGAAGTACCCTGGTTGGTTATGTGATCTCTTTACAGTTTTAAAAATATTAGAATATTATATTCAGTAGACTATGACTAAGCCTCATCTAATTCCTTTATCTCGTGAATAGATGACCATAAAAAAAGATACAATAACATTTATGCTTAAAAATATACTAAAACAAATCCCAACACTTTGAACTATGTAATATAACATGATTCCCATTAATAAATATAAATTTTAATATAAAATACTTCACTAGGAAGGGATAAAATATTATATTCATGACCCATATATTAAAAATAAGAATAAAATTTATTATTTAGGAAATTAGAAAGTCCATGGACATCTCATCATTGCTACGGAAAAAAACTACTGAAGCCACTAAAACCTATATATATATATTGACTAGTTTTACCTTTTTGACCACCTAAATTAATTTCCATACCATAAAATGTTGGGGAATCACATTAATGATTTATTTTTATTTAATTTTATCCTCATATGATCATAGATTCTAAAAAAATTATGTTATTCATCAAATAGAGTAAGTGTATTTTTTTCTTCTATCCAACTATAATAAGAAGGAGAATGGAAATAAGTATTGAATAAGGGATCATTGAAATTTTATAATTAGATAACTATAAAGATAGTCAAACATTCACAAGACATTATCAAGAAATATCTAAATAAACCAATTACAACCCTAACTTTCTCTATTACAATAAAGATGACTCCTTCAGCACCAATTCCTTCAAAGTGACAATATTCTAATAACAAAATCACCAATATAAAAAGAATGAGATGCAATAGGAAGATCCCATATTTAAGTCTAATTGAGAACAAAACCTCTCAGACTTCCTACCTCCAACTCTAGTAGGATGGGAATCACCTCACCAAATGGTTCAAAGGGAACTACTACACTAAACATTAATGCAAGCATAGTCACCTCAAGAAAAATCCTTATCAGATGAAGAATATTTATTCAGATATATCAATGTAATTCAATTAGAAAATCCATTATATGAAGAAAAAGATATGTATGACCCTGATTTAGCCTCTCACAGTTCTAGAGAGAGATATATGAATCAGTTATCGAGGATGATTAGTCCTAGGAGGATGAGAATGACATGGATCTTAATATCCAAGACACATTCAGGTTGAGACCATATTGTTATAGAGATCCAAGGAAAAGAACATTAATGGGTCTCAAAGGAGGATAAATATACTTAATAATAATCTAAGGTCCATTAAAAACCCATTAAACTAGAATATAGATTATATAAATAGTGATCATCTTGTCAGCATCAAAATGTGGGGATATCAACTCACCTTAACCCACAAATGACTAGTATGTATTCAACATAGGATTAGTGAAGACATCCCTGAACATAGGTTACTCTATTACCTGAGCCTCCGAGTAAGGAAAATCCATATTCAAGGAAGAATAGACCTATGACCCAAAATTATGATATCATGAAATAGATTGACATAATTCTAGATAGATTATCGATCCTAAAATACATTAACATAACAAAAGAGATTTCAGAAGAACTTGTTTTGGTTCTTTAAAGACCTTGACAATTTAAAGTTGAGGTCACTTCCAATAAATTATACCATGTGGAAACTAACCTTATTGAGTTATAAGAGGTCATTTCCATCACATATAAATATATAAAGACCACCATATAATTGAATATCTATAATGTATACTCTTTTGGAAAGTTGTATGGTGTTGATGCTAATCAGTCTCTCATTGAGAGTGGTTTTGGGATCAAACTCATTTTGATCTAGACCATTTTATATTTTTTCAATAGTGAATATCATTTTTCTCCCTCCACTTTCAAAATATAGGGTTCTAATAAAGTTGAAAAAAAGAGTCTTGGTGGAATCAAGCTCAGGGCCTAGTTTGAAAACCTTTACTCTTATTCTAAGTTAATGATTGTTCAATAGGATAAAAATTTCAATGCCCTTCTAGGAAGACCATGCACTCACTTACATATATTTTTACCTTAATCCTATTAACATTATATTAAATTTTCTTTAAATATATTGGTTGGAGTGATACATGGTGATGGTATTCTTTTTGATTCTCATGGTTCTCAGTACAAATATGCAAGACTCTGTCAGAGATAGGGAAGATAACCTATTGCATATGACACCACCTGGATCAATTCCACCAATGTTTTAGAGATTGATCATGTAAATAACTTCCATGAACATAGTAAAGATTAAGAAATTTATATTCATGTAGGTAATCATAGAGTTATGTAAATCACATTTGAAAGGACATATAATTTGATCAACTTCATGTCATATGATGCCCATGTTTCTATCCTCACAGATTCAATTCCACAGAAAAATATAAGAGATAAACATGCTAACAATGAAAATTAATTTTTCTCTTGAACTTATCTACCCGGGGGATAGTTTTACCAATATTAAAACCACATGTGTAGGGTTATTTAATCAGATAATCCTGAATCCTAGAGTTAGGAGATACATCCATGGCCTGGGAACATTTCCCCGCTTAATTATGATATCTATTATAGATTTTGAATATAGCCATGCTGGATAAGGTTATAAATATAGTAATAATGATAATTAGCTAAATTAAAGTACTAATAGATTGTATCCACAATTGAGGGAGACCCATGCACTACTTTCTATATTATATAATGTTCCCACTTCACTATTAGGGAATAAAAATTCCCTTAAGCATATTTGGAATCGTAGGGTTTTGAAATTTATTCTAAAACTGGTGATAAAAATAAGAAAGAGAGCATATAATTTTTTTTCCCTATGATAATTCCCACACATTAGTAATTTAAAATTATATAAAAACCTCATCATCCTCAAAATTATATAATAATACTCTCATTTTATCTCATTCTGCAAAAATTTCCATGCATCACCAAAATTTCTCAACGTTAACGCAGATTTAGTAGAAAGATATCCTGTCCAGAGTACCCTACACCATAACATTCATTCAAAAATACTCTTAGGACCCAAAGAATCCTCCCAATTATTTATATAGGAAAATAATTACCCGGTAATTTTCCCATTCCTAAAATAATTCTTTCATCACAAGTTTCCATTGAGATGAAGCATAAGAAGAAAATGGAGAAGATCTTAGAGAATACCCTCCAACATTTGAGGAAGGCATCTCTACAATCATAGATGAGTTCATAAAGGTAAATATGGGTATAGAGGAAGACTAATGGAATAGCATAACTAGTTATGCCATGTATCTCAAATAATAATAGATAAATGTATCTTTTAAAGAAATATTAGGACATCTTCACTTGGAATTACAAATAAATTCCTAGGATTGATATGGATGTGGCCACCCATCATTTAGGTCTCCTTGATTATCATCTTGTTTACAATTAGTCATAAATGATAATGCACATGGATCATCCTTAAAAAATTGAAGATAAAATTGATAGTCTTATCAAATACGACTTTATTCGAGATATTTAGTATGTGATGTGGCTTGATAACATTGTCCATGTTAAAAATTATAATGGGAAAATCAGATTTTTAATCGACATCAGGGATCAAAATTGTTATATTTAAAAGGATGAATTCCTAGTTCCAATAAAATAACCTTTTGAATGATACAACTATTGGGTTTCATTCCCTCGAGATGGATATACCAGTTATAACCAAATTCAAATAGCACATAAAGATGATAAGTTCACTAATTTTTTGTCTTTAAAGAGGGATTATTATTACCAAGTAATTAATTTTGGATTTAAGAATACTAGTTAAAAATATCAACATTCCATGAATAATATTTTTATTACATTTATAGGAAATGCCATAAAATATTGTATTGATGATATGGTGGTCAAATATTAATAAATCTACAATCATCTCATTGACCTTGATGTAGTGTTCAATAAGAAACAACATCAACATATTATTAATAAACCCCCCCTGAAATATACCTTAAATGCATATTAAGAAAATTTATTGGCTTATTGGTACATCATCGTGACATTAAAGCCAACCACAAGAAAACCAAGGTGATCCTTAACATGCAACAGCCTCCAAATCTAGAATAGTTGAGAGGGATTGAATGGAACCTCTCATAAATCAAATGCTTTATATAAAACCTTGAAAGCATGTTCCTACCAATATCCAATGTTATAAATAATGTATCCACTTACCGGTGGGACAAATATTGTCATCAGGATTAAAAAAATATAAAGTAATAACTCTCAAGTTTAGTGGTGTTATTTCCTCTAGTAGAAGAAAATCCAATCATTTTATATATATCATCCCTTGATCCATGACTTGGTACTCTAATCACACAAAAAAACGACATGTGAAAATAGATAATTATTTAATATTTTATTATAACTAATCTATAAACTAATACGTGATATTAGGACATTGATAAGAGTTTCCTTTTATTGATCTTATTTATTTAGAAACTAAGGAATTACTTGCAGCATCATGAGGTCCATTTGATCTCTCACATTAACCTTATCAAGTACATTATCAATATCCAAATTCTAACTAGTCAACTGGCATGATGGGTGATAATTATATAGTAGTTTTGTATCAAATTCATACAAAACAATTTATTATTTGCAAAGTATTATAAGAATATCTCTTGGCATATCCCATCCAAAGAAGAAAACCAATGGATAAATAATTACCAAATAAAGGGTATTTTCAACTAAAAAACTCTTGAAACATGGGTGATATACTTTGATGGTGTCTCAAGAATACCAATAGGAAAATAATAGAAAACCCAAAACTAAACATAGTCAGGTTGGGAATGATTCTCATTCCTCTAGGAAAATATGTTTTACATATTTGTTTTTGTCAGAATGATGCACTAATATTGAATCAGGGTATGAAGCCCTTATTTCATGTTTTGAATTTTCCATGTAAATACTAGTAGCATTATTGAATATAAAAGGATATTTAGATATAGTGATGAAGAAGTTTAATTGGGAGTATGCTATTAAGAAATAGTAATTTATTCCCTTGTTTGATCTTGTGTGAGGGTTAATTGAAAAATTCCCTATCAAGTCAATAAATTACCATATTTGACATTCAAAAAACACCCAAGAGGATTTATTGGGTAATATATCCACCACCTTAGAAGATCCAGACTAGGAAGAGATGGTTATTAAAATTGCACACCATAGGGTAGTATCTCCATTCACTGGTAGTGAAAGGGAAGCGATTTAAAAGATAAATGTTACCTCTAAGCAAGAGGAACTATAATCCTCAAAAAATGATACCTCTATTGAATGGTTGTCTCCCATAATGGAATATGTATAGGGTGATACAATTTAATCAAATCGAGGAAAGAAGTAACAAATTAGATGATAGATTGTAAACTGTATTCTTTATGATGACATAAATACTACAAAATACTATATAAATGAGTCTTTTCTGGGGTCCTCCTTAGATGCACTTAAGGATGATAGACCCTTGTAGTTATATAGGAATTCCACTTAGGCACCTAAAATGCTCATAAATATAGAACTGAGCTCTCCCATAAGATCAGGACGCTCAAATACTTTTATCCATTGATGAAATATAATATCATAGAATTCACCAACAACTAGAATGCCTACAAAACACATGAAAATTTAATCAATAAACCCCATAGTTTCCAAACACCGCTAAATATTATTGTCTATTTACCTTATAGGGAATAGATCTCAAGGGGCCATATCCCAAATTTATACCCAGTATTTTTAAATACATCCTTATTACCAATAGTTTCTTATATAAGTAGGGTGAGGCAATATCACTCAATGAAGTATCGACAAATGTTGTCATCAACTTTGTAAAGGAAAACATCATTACCATATTAGGTTCCCCTCATATGATATTAAAGTAAAATAGCACCAAATTCTACTGATTCGATTTGAAAAAGAGATATCAGTAATATGAAATACAGTATGACCATTTATATCACTACCATGTAGAAAAATTGGAAACATTGAGGCTTTCAACAACAATCTATCTAATATAATACATAAGAGACACTACAAAAAAAGTAAATGAGTGGAATTTTAAAACAACTCTATATAATTAATGTTGTTTCAAGTGAACTTCAGAAAAATAGATTTCACTAAATCAGCGATGTTGGTAAACATTGCTAACATAGAGAAATTTATAAATGCAACTAATTACCAATGTTTATAAACAACACCAATTACCAACATTTTTAAGCATCACTAATTAAAAACACCGTATTTATCGATGTTTTTTAGAAACATCAGTAAATGGCACTTCACTTACCGATGTTTTTAGAAAATGTTGGATTTTTTTAGGATCATATTTTTTTTTGAAATTCATAATTTTTTAAAAATAAATAGCAACTTTTATAAACATCGTTAATTAGTGAAACATGAATTATTGATGTTTTTTAGAAATATTATCAAATGACACCTCATTTACCGATGTTTCTAAAAAATGATTGAAATATTTATTGACAATCTATATTTTTTGGAATTATATTATTTTTAAAAGTAATTTTATTTTTTTAATTCACCTCGCATTTCTCCTCCCTCTCCCCTCTCTTTTCTCCACCTACTTCACCAGCTGCCTCTCCCTATCTGCCCCCGCCTCAATCCCTCCACCCCACACTGCTCCCCACCTTCCTCAGTCTCCACCTCTCTCCACCCTATGCTGCTCCCTAACTACCTTAATCCCTATTCCCTTGAATTCCACACCCGCCGCCTCCCTCCAATCACCCCACACCGCTCCATTCCTACCTCACTTCCCCCACCATGTGCACAAGCTGCTACTTCCCCCATGCTCCCTTGTTGAAAAATTGAAGCTAACAAGATTTGAACCTTGCGCTTGGACTCTCCTAGCAAAGAACTAAACAAACCATCTACAAAGAATAATTTTTATTATATTATATTACACAATATATTTATATATTAATATATTTTGGTACTAAAAATTAATATTATATATGGAATATTATATGTTAATATAAATAAATAAATATTTTAATATTATATATATATATATATTTATATGTGTGTGTGAGTTTATATATTAAAATATTATGATATTTAAATATATGTTAATGTATTTTTATATAAATATAAATATAAATATAAATATATATGTCTATATTAATATATATATGTATATATACATGTTTATATTAATATATAAGTTTATGTGTATATATATATATATATGTTTTTATTATATATATATGTTTATATGTTATATTAATATATATGTAAATTTTTATATATATGTAAATTAATATAATTATATTTATATATGTATATAAATATTTGTGTGTGTGTGTGTGTTTATATTTATATATATATATATGTTTAGATAAATTAATAGAATTGTACATGTTTATATTAATATATTATGATGATATTATATAAATATATATATGTTTATATAAATGTGTGTGTGTGTAATTATAGTTATAAATTTTTATATTTATATATATGCAAATTAATAGAATTATAATTATATTTATGTATTTATTTTTAAAAATTCTAGTAAAAATATCACTAAAATAGCCAAACTTTCTAAAAAATGTGGATAAATTTTACATATATATATCTTTTCTTATATTAATTTATGTATGTATATTTATATATTTATATATTTATATATTTATATGTGTGTGTTTATATATTTATCTCTATGTGTGTTTATATATATATATATACACATATATATAAACTTATATTTACATAGAAGAGGGGAAATGAGTGATGTTACCAATAAAAACAAGCAACACATAAATGCATGGAAGAACTCGATGAGCCTTGAACTCATAAACCCATAGGGACCTATAGGGGTGGCTACCATTGAGCTGCACCCTAAGGGATATAAACACACACACATATATATATATATATCTCTGTGTGTGTGTGTTTATATATATATATATATATATAAATATTATTATATTCAAATATAAGTTTACATATATATGTGTGTGTGTGCACGTGTGTGTGTGTGTTTATATACACATATAATGAAAAATTATGATATTTTAATATATGTTAATGGCTTTGTATATAAATATAAAATTTTATGTATAAATATAATTATAAAATTATATATATATATATGTTTATATTAATATATATGTGTTTATACATGTGTATATATATATATATATATTTATTAATTATATATTTGTATGCTTATAATATATATATATTATTAAAATAAATATACATTTTTATATATATGTAAATTAATTGAATTATATATATATATATATATGTGTGTGTGTGTGTGTGAATTTATATTAATATATATATATATATATAATTATAAAAGTTTATATTAACAAATGTATATATATTTATATATATATATTTGAGTGTGTGTTTATATAATTATAATTATATAATTATAATTATATATATAAAATTAACCATGTTTTGAAAAACTGGTAAAAGAGTCACAAAATTAGCCACATTTTCCAAAAAAACACAGAAAAAATTTAAAATATATGAATATATATATATATATATAAGTTTGTGTGTGTTTATATATATATATATGTTTATATATATGTTTATATATCTATGTGTGTGTTTATATATATTAATATATATATATATATATATATATATATCTAAATTTATATTTTCATTGATATGAGAAATTGAGCAATATTACTAAAAAAACACGCAACATACAAAAGTAGTGAATAACTCGATGATTCTTGAACTGAAGAACTCACTGAAACCCATAGGGGAGGCTACCATTTAGCTACACACTGAGGGATATATATATGTGTGTGTTTATATATATATATATATATTATGATATTTAAATGTATGTTAATATATTTGTATATAAATATAATTATAAAATTTTATTTATATGTATGTAAATTAATAGAATTATTCTTATAAATAATTAACAATGTTTTCAAATAGTGATAAAAAATGTACCTAATTTTCCACATTGAAAAACATGGCAATTTTTAAATTGATCTATGTTTTTGAAAAACCACCACTAATTTGGAGAGTTTTTTTTTGGAAAAAGACACTAAAAATGTCTCTAAATAACCATTTGTTATAGTGATGATGGATAAAGACATGATGTTCTATCTTGATAATATTCTACATATTTTGTGGGCCTACCATATCATGACCCATACTTCTTATGCAGGTGACCCTATATTTTCTTATATATGAGACATAGGTAGTCCTGTTCATTGAGGTATAACATCCCTAACTTGGAATCATCACGTAAAATTAGCTATATGAATATGAAAAATATCAATTGTGGAAAGATTATTTTTAATGACTCTATGAGAAGAGGTTTCAACCATTACATAACATAGAAGTTCATTAGAAATGAGTTTTATGATATTTAAATAAGAACGTTCACCTTCATTCATTCCTAAAAGGAGAGATGGTATTGGTGCTCAAAACTTTGATGATACCAAGAAATGAGCCTCCAATAGTCAAATAAATGTGTGAGGGAAATTACATTATACCGAAGTTCTACACTAACGGAGTTTACTCCCTGGTCACAATAGATGGAGAATGCATCACATCAACCACCAATGCAAGTGTTATCAAGAAATTCATTTCATAATTTTCAATTCAGTTCAATATCATTCCCACCACATGATGATAAACTACACTTCATAAGTCCTAGTTACAAGACTTTAAACTATATAGAATATCTTCCATACCTCATGGTGTTAAAATATGTGGCCATGTACTAGTTGTATGACTTTAAACTACTTATCATATCATCCTTACTGTACGATGTTAAAATATATGGTTAACATCCTTATAAAAAGTCTTTAAATAACATAATACTTATTTACAAGGCACATGATATAAAATATGCAACAATTTTATAGATATAGGATATCAAACAACATGACATTGTAGTCCAAAAAACATGACCTAAAAATGCATTCTCCTAGAGGTCCATTACACATGACCTCAATTTACTTTGACCTTTTGATAGGTGTCTTTCTTCTGTCAACTTAAAACTAAGAAAAGAAAATATTCCATTATAAAAGAGTCATATCCATGTAGGAACACCAATTCATGTTTTCCCCACCTACCAGTTGGTACTAGTGATAAATTACCCCTCTTTCATACAAGTAACAATACAGAAAAATGTATGAAAATATCACTACCACAAGATGACACATCACATAGTGTGAATCCCGGAATAGCGCCTTTATGTAGTTTAAGTAATATTCTAAGTCTTCTCTTGTTTATTATATCAATAATTAATCATGTAATCTTAGAGATCCTAGGTTATTTTTCTAATCAGCATTACCAAACCACAACATCCCAAAGACAAAAAATAATTTAGTCTCTCCTATATGACACTAAATTTTTTAGAGAAATTGAATTTATAAAACTTAATTCCATTATATATTATTCATGTATATGTAATGATTCCCAATATACGACTTTCGTGCACCTAGGAATAAAACTTCCCTCACCCTTATGAAAAATATTGATTTATACATTGGATATTTTATTATAACTATCTGTGTCTTGATTCCTGTTTCCTTTGGCATACGTAGTGATTCTTAGATCCCATATTCTTTGCCTAACCAATGAATAAAAAATACCTCATTCCAGCATATAAGTCATATATTTTTAAGGAATTTCTCTTCAAGAAATATGTTTGACTTGATTTATACCTTAAAAGATACATATTGATGACTGATTCTTGGATCATAGGCCTAGTTAGAAATTCCTATCAACCTATGTAATATCCTCTTATACACATTAGAGTTTCTAATTAATATTCATTAGTAAACATTTACTAATAAAGGAGTGAACATTAACATTGAACTATCAAAGCATTTATGATATATCCAAAGGAAAATTCAATGATAAAATATCCCAATTTTCAAATAATGAAGTTTGATTCCTTTCTGCATGATGTTAAAGTGTAAAACATGTGGTATATCATGCATGATCTTAAACAACTCAGAGTAGTTCCCTATATACAAACCATTTTCTATATATGAGATCCAAATCCATATGAGGGTACGCAATGTAGGTTATATCTCTACATAGATATTAGGATAAAATAACCTCTCCTCAGCACTGGATACAAATGTATGGAGAACCATATGTAGAATAAGGACTATATATGGCCTAATTTTTGATACCTATCTGAATTCCATATTTAGAACCCAGCCAATAGTCATCATTAATTTTTACATCTTCCAATGGAATAATGTCAACCTTGATATGAATGTCCAATGTCTAAAATACCTTTATTCCCCCTATCATCATCCTTTTTCATAAACCAAACTTCAAACTTTGATTGTCTGGGATTTGAAAAAACATTTATTTGACCATTAGTAATGAGCACATTCAACTCCGAAGGACACTTCTATCTGATTATGTCAACTATGCCAAGGACATGGCTATAAAAATGCACCCTCTATATGGAATATCAACTATAGTCATATTCATCATGAATGGGAATATCCTATGATTTCTATATTCTTTCGCAACATCACAACAAAACTTGTTTTTGAAATATAGTTCATGGTCTTCCGCCATGTCATGATCCACCTCAGTACTCATAATCCAAGAACTGAAGGTTATTATTTATAATGTAACACTTACTATTCAAAAACGTGCTATTATATTTTTATCATTAGGGACCCATTTGGTTTACTATTATCATTCATTCGGTCCGTGTATCATGACCATAATCTATGTTCACCAATCCTTTGAGATAGTCTACAGTGGGATTAAGCTCTCCATCCACATCTGGTTACTTTTCCCTTTTCAAGTAAAATGGCTATATCAACCTCTTTTTAGTACAATCATTACAACCTTACACTATGTGCACATTTTCATTGAGATATTCTACGCTACAATTGATCTCTCCATCCATATTGTGTTTTCTCCTTTCATTTTTTATATATGTTAACCAACACCACATGCGACAAAAGCTACATGACCATAAATTGATAATTTGATGGTAAAAGGTTTAAGACCTTAAATAGTAGTACCTTAGTGGTCTAGTTTATAAGACCTTAAACTATAGGTGAATAAACAATAAAAATTATTAGGTTGAAAACATGAAAATGGTGGACTCATAAAAAGTCAAGTCAATGCTCACTAATACTACCCATTTTTAGATCTTAGGAAAAGTTAGATAATAAAATTTAAAAATGAAGGGGAAAAATCTTATGGGGACCATTGTATAGCTGCAAAAAGAGACGATCCATTCTCATTAAACCAACTACTTCAATAAAAAATTAGAGTATTTATTCATCATATCTCATTGTCTAGATTATGTCCTCCATACATGGTCGCATAGCCTTTATGGTTCCAAAACCCTTATTTAATATTTATTAATTCCATAAACATTATTTATTTCATAGGTGTGTTAATCCCTAAAATCCTTTCCTAATCTATTGGTAATGAGTAAATTAAACTATTAAGGATACCTTCTCTTGACTATGCTTACTATTCCCTTGATATGGATCCAAATAAGGTCCCTTGATATTGTCTACAGACCAATGGCATCATAATCCCAATGAAGATATTCCTCTAACCCCCAGACACACTGACACCTTTTTGGTGGGAACCTTCTTTCAAATATTGTCAAATTTTATCCCCCACATGCCTCAATCATTAAACCACTAATGATTTAAAATCATTGATTTATGATTTACACTATCCATAATCCAACTATTCAAGTGAATACAATACCCTAAATGTTATTAAATTTTTCATCAAAGTAATTTTCTATGTTAAAGTTATGATATCTCTCCATTTTTTTTCTTCATCATGCAATCATAAATCATATGACACAATGGGCCAATCATCATGATTTTAAATCTAATTCCCCCATTTCTAGTGCATTCTATTTCAACAAAGGTCTCTCTATTATTATTTATTCATACACTTTCAATGAGGACTATCCCATATATTAATTTAAATCTACATGACCTAAAACTAAAATATTATTTGGTTGACACATCATTACCATAAACTCTTTTAACTTTAGTAAAATCTATATGACCATAAACAATAGTAATATTTGGTCTATGTATCTTGAACATAAATAATGTGCAATTGAGTCAAATCTATCATACCTTAAAAATAAATTACATAGGTATACCTTTCATGACCTAAAACTAACTATTGAAAGAGATAAATTACCCACTTGATTGAAAACCCTAAAGGGAAACCTAAGTAAAAGTCAAGTATTTACTTACTGGATGCCCCCTCACATGGTCTAGGTAAAATTGTGCATTTTATACTCAAAATATGAATAAAAATGTTATTATAGAAAACCATAAAGGGAAAATTTATATAAATACAAGTCATTTCCTACTAATCCTCCCAAACATGAGTCTTAAGAAAAAGTTAACTTGATGAAATAAAAGAGTAAAAGATTATGGAGTACATAATTTACTCCAATAAAAGTTAGGTTACACTTGTTATTCGCCTTGTGATAGGAAAAGTTTAGAGCATTCATGTGTTTTCTCATTCATGGTTTATCAGTCCAAAGGATCTATGAAAAATGTTTGAAGACACAACTTGAAGGTGCATGAACCCTTTTGAACATTGGAATCATCATTCTAAATATCCCCCTTTGTGACCCTCACCAATTTGATTCAACTTAATAATTCAAATGGACTAATTATGTCATGAACCAACCCACTATGGTCCTCCTAGTTGGTGGTAAGCCGAGTGTGACTCCTCAAGCATGCCTCTAATCGGTTAGGGGTAGGAGACCAACATAGAGTAGGCATATCACAAACATGGGATGCCTTATCTTAAGTCTCTTGTACTTACACACACATCTCCAAATACCGATACAATTCCAAATGGTAAAATATAAAAAAACCTAGATTGAATGCATCACATTTATCCCACATCAGAGTATAATAATGTACTAAAAAGAATAAAGAGCCAAATATAAGCCCAAAAAAACTGATAAAAGAGTCCAACCTACCAAATCAAAGGGGACTATTTTAAAATAAAACACATATTCTTACAATATTTAGTCAAGATAACTATTCTATTTGACGCATGCCTGTCGTAGGGTGTGACAAAAGCAATTTAATTTTCCTAGTGCAGCATAGAGGCTAACCAGGGTCGTCTTTCTTGAGGAGCCTTTTCAGCAGTTCACTCACTTAGTATAATTTAACTAAACTACTTCTTTTGGTTGTTTTTATTTTATCTAGGAATGTAATAAAATTTAATTAAAATAAAATATAAAACTAACATGCAATGACAAAATGCAATTAATTGAGAAAGAACTTAGCCTCTATGGGTTGGTTTGTGGGTTCCATCATTCTCCTTGTTGGTATTTAAATTAAGTTTGATAATTCAATTATGATATCTCATTCATGAATTACTATTATTTTATTTATTGGTGTGAAATCTTGAATTCATTTATCAATATTAACTTCACCTCCTCCTATAATCAAGGTTTATGGCACACCTTGATCGAGAGTATGGCATATTCCAATACCTAGCTCCATCGTATGCCATTTCAACCACTGAATGACTCAACTCCATCGCATGAAGAGCTTGTATCTAGTAGAGTGGAGGGAAATTATTTAATAAAAGAATAGAAATGTGTTTGAGATCAGTGTCATGATGGATGATCTCCACACCCATGCACATCACCCTTGCTCATCACAAACTTAATAATACATCAGAATTTATGCATAGAATAAATGAAATTTACACATAACTCTCCCAGTCCAAGTATTCGGTTAACCACTAATTTTTTAGGTTAAGTGGTCCTAGTGGATAATATGAGAAGAATAAAAGAAGAAAATAAGGAGAAAAGATGAAGAAGAAAGCAGGGTGGATGGGTGGACATAGAAATAAAAATAATTCATGAATTTTATTAGAAATATAAATTACAATTGAAAACTAAAACAAAAAAATGAAATGGAAAAGATTTTTGGCCACCCCTTATCGGTGGAGATCTCAAACTTGGTGCCTTGAAGGAATGGTTGGAGAATGGGATGATTTGGGAAGGAGGTAAGGGCCTCCTTTTATAGTAGAAATCTATACTTCTAAAGATTGTGCATTCTTCACCCATTAAATGGCAGTTTCACACATGGAACCCTTCTTAAAAGTTTTTAATATATATGTTTTCCGTTCACCCTCACAATTTACGCTCCTTTAAACACTATTTTAAGGAGTTATAAATTTTTCATTGGAGGTTTCTGTTTCTGGATGAAGCTTCCCAGAAGGTTTTTCCAAAGGAATGTCATTCCATGGCCACCTTAATGACTTCAAACCTCCCCCAAATTTGTGGCAGAGATGTACATATATGTACTAGTTCTATCCTAGGTAGAAACACCTAATTTTGATATGTGTAGGCCGAGTTTGGGTTTCCTTACTATGGTGGGGTCCACGTTGTCCGCCCGGAAAAAATGTCCAACTTCTAATGAATTTTTAGTCCCTTTAGATGGCCAAATAAGCTCCTGGTCCAGGAGACAAGTTGAAGGAAATACGATCCGGATTCGAAAAAAATTTTAATCACAAAACTTGGTCATATATTTTCCATGAAATGACTAAAATACCCTTGACGTAAAAATTTGTCTAAAATCCAGAATTATGCGTTTTCACCATTCTGATCAAAACACATCATAAATCCAAAATTGATTCATATAAGCTCAAATTGATTATTTAGGATGATTAGAAAAATTTAAATTCATACAAAAAATATGGACAATATTATCTCTATCAATTCCCCCACAATTAAACAATGCTTATCCCCAAGCATATAATCTCCACATAGAATTCAGAGGACACCAATGTTACCAAAATTCAAATTCCAAAGTAATAAAATTTAATAATTTTCAATGTAAAATAAAACATTCAAAAATAAAAATAAAATATAATTATAATTTCCTCTTTTTTTAAATAAACAATTAAATCATGTATTTTACTTTTCCCCTTTGGAAATTGATGGAACTTTCCTTTCATTCATTCAAGCTCCTGGATTCATTATTATTAAACATGCCAAGTCACGATTTACCTCACTTTAGATTCTTTTCTCTCATAAATCATGATACAATTCAATTAGTGTTATGATCATATCATGAGATCAGGCACCTTATCCATAATATTGTTAAAGAACTACTTTCTCCACTTTGAATAGACAAAAGGCATATGAAATCATGAGGACTTTTCAAAAGAGGTTCAATTGACTCCGAGGCTTAATGTTGTTAGGATTTGATGTTATAAAAATTAAGGCTCAAGGAGGAGGTTTATCTCTTATGAAAAATGCATGATATCAAAAAGTGTAATGAAATTCTCTCCTTTAATGTACCAACACCCACTTCCCCTAAAACTCAAAGTAAGGTCATGCTCAAAGTAAAGACTAATGAATGATTGATGCACCCTCTTGATTTTTTTTAATTTTGTATTTTTTGTATTTTTTTTTGAAAGTTATGATTTGATGAAAAATTACATCCATCACCTAACCACATATGATTAGAAGATCTTCGGTTTAGAAAATGGTGATTTTTGGTTCTCCCAACTCACAACCCATTTTTTTCTTTTATTGTTTTTGTCATTTTCATTTTTTTTCAAGACGGAAAAAACAATAGAGTAAAATGAATGATTACACAACCTTTTAAAATTCCTACATTAGAACCCCCACACTTTTTCTTTAAAATGTAAATCATCCCTTCCACCATGAATCTCTTTACTCCCACTTCATCTTTAAAATACCATACAAATACCAAGAGTAGGGTAGGAATGGATAAAAAGGTCTAGAAACATGGCTCATCCTTATAAAGGTCATTCATGGTCTATATGGGTAAAAAGAAGGATTTATGTAAAGGTGGTATTTAAGGATAAGGGATTTTAAAAAGGTCCCTCAATAATTTTAAATATGTTTTTTCATAGTCATTGCTTCGACAAGTTGAAATGCATGTTCTGGTCAGTTTCATGTCCCAAGACCACTCAAGAAATATGCTCAAGAATAAATAGGAAGTACTTAGTCTAGAAATCCTCTCTAGAATGAGACATATGGTATTGGAAAATAACTCAAGGCATGATCAATAATAAAAAATTAATTCACATTAATTTTAGAAATTCAAAGTATGAGAAATGGAAGGAAAATTTCATTTTCATAAATCAACTAATTCCCTTAAATTTTGAGTCATCATTTCAATATCCATGCTTCACTTTAAACATTCAATTTTTCATTTTACTCATTCAATATCATTATCATTGAAATCTAAAACATGGAATCACTGGATTCCTAATAAACTCATTTCTCTTAGATAAGTCAAGTTAAGAATTAATTTGAGTGTGGGTATGAAATTCTTATCATTAAATATCAAAAAAAAAGACAAAAAATGTAAGGAGTTTAAGAGATAACCATAAAATGTGAACGCCCTTTTCAAAAAAATCTTTGGTTCTCTTTATCCAATGCTTCGGGTTTCCTTCTTCCATCATGAAAATATAAAATAAAACAACTCAATTAATCACAATGATCATTTCATTTAAGATCAAAATGAAAAGAGGGAGTGTGCCACATGCTAGACTAATTCCTAATACTGAATTTGAAATTTAAATTTCTAATATTGAAAATGAAAGTAATAAAAATCAAGTAAAGGATAAATCTTGGTATGATCCCCCAAGTGGGCCCTGGAATCTTTTACTGCCTCCAGAGGGCAGTACCAACTTTTATCCATAATTTGTTGGTAGAAGAAGCTTCTTTGATTTGAACCAACACATGTGGCTCTTCCCAGCTTGCAATTTTTTGTTCTTATTAAGGAGGAATATATTAATAGATTACACTAGATCCAACCCATCGCAATGTGTTTCATCTTTCATGGCGGGGGTAGGATGAATTACAAGGCCTCCTCCTCATTTTTTTTCTATTTGTGCAACACTCTCTTTCCCTTCTTGTGCTCCCTCTAGTAAATATTCAGTATGTTCAGGGAGCTCTAAATGTTCCTTAATAGGTGCAATTCCTTTTACCTCATCATCCTCCAAGGCATAATATGAGATGACCAAATCTGAAAATTCAAAACAATTAGGGGTGATACTCAAATTATTTTCAATAAAATTAAACGAGTTTGAGTTTAAGATTGTATCATCTCCCTAAGTCGGTTTCACTTTAATCTCATCTTTAATTGAATGTTCCTCTTGGAGTTGATCTTTTCTGGATAGAGGTAGGTAGTTGGGCTTCTCCCCTTTGAGTTTGGATTTGGCTTCATGGATGTCTTGAGTGAAATCCATAAAGACTAGTGGCACTTCCTTCTTGGCCTTGAATCTTTTTAAGTCAACTTGGAGTTCATCGAACATGGCCATCAAGTCATCCAGTGAGATCCATGTTTCTATACCTCTTTCCACCTGCTTGACCATTATCAATAAGGCATCAGATCTTCGTTGGAGGGCATCATTAGTATAGTCTGTGTCTTCCCCTAGCACCTATGAGTAATTGTTCCATGCTGAATAATTTAAATTTTAATGCATCATGGAATTTTTTTTGCATATTTTTTTAAAAAATGGAAACAATCAAAAATTTGAAAATAGAAAAAGTAATGTAAATAAAATGATTATCTCCCCATAAACGGTGCCAGTTTTGATGCACACCTATCGTAAGGCGTGGAAAAAGAAATTTAATTTTCCTAGTGTAGCATAGAGGCTTACCGGGGTCGTCCCTCTTGAGGAGCCTTTTCAACAGTTCACTCACTTAATCTAATTTAACTAGGCTACTTATTTTGGTTTTTTTTATTTTATCTATGAATGGAATATAATATAATTTAAATAAAATATAAAACTAACATGCAATGACAAAATGAAATTAATTGAGAAAGAACTTGTCTTCTATGGTTTAGTTTGTGGGTTTCATCATTCTCCTTGTTGGTATGTAAATTAAGTTTGATAATTAAATTATGAGATCTCATTCATGAATTACTATTCTTTTATTTATTGGTGTGAAATCAGGAATGCATTTATCAATCTTAACTTCAACTCCTCGTATAATCAAGGTTGATGGAACACATCGATCGAGAGTGTGACATCTTCCAAGACCTAGGTCCATCGTATATCATTTCAACCACTGAATGGCTCAACTCCATCGTATTAAGAGATTGTATCTAGTAGAAGGGAGGAAAATTATTTAATAAAAGAATAGGAATGAATTTGAGATCAATGTCATGACAGATTATTTCCACACCTGTGCACATCACTCTTCCTTATCACAAACTTAATAAAACATCGGAATTTAAGCATAGAATAAATGAAATTTCCACATACCTCCCCCGGGCCAAGTATCAGGTTAACCCCTCATTTTTTAGGGTAAGAGGTCATGGTGGATAATATGAGAAGAATAAAAGAAGAAAATAAGGAGAAAATATGAAGAATAAAATAGGGTGGATGGGTGGACAAATAAATAAAAATAATGCATGAATTTTATTAGAAATCTAAATTACAATTGAAAACTAAAAGAAAAAAAATTAAATGGGAAATATTTGTGGCCGGCCTCTCTCAGTGGAGATCTCTTCCTTAGTTCCTTGATGGAATGGATGGAAAATCGGATGATTTGGGAAGGAGGTGAGGGCCTCCTTTTATAGGTAGAAATCTGTACTTTGAAAGTTTGTGCATTCTTGACCCATTAAATGCTCGTTTCACACATAAAAACCTTATTAAAAGTTATTCATAAATATGTTGACCATTCACCCTACCAATTTCAGCTCCTTTAGACTCTTGATTAAGGATTTATGAATTTTTCATTGGCGGTTTTTGTTTCTGGACGAAGCTTCTTGGAAGGTTCCCTGACAACGATGCCAAGTTGGACGCACGCCTATCGTAGGGCATGGAAAAACAATTATTTCCTAAGTTAAAATGTTCTAATGTGGTTGAACTAGGATGTCTCTCGAAGTGGAGTGCACAAAAAATATTTTTTCACTTCAAAACGAGGGTAAAAATGTTGTACTTTTGAAAGGAAATTTGAAATTCAAATGATTGAAAACTAAGATATTAAAAGGGTGATTAGGATGGGGTCGATTTACTAATTTTAATTCTATACTTGTTGAATTTAATTCAAACCTATTCTTCTTAGTTGATTAAAGTGAGTTTTCACAATCGTTTCCTCTCACTTCCTTGGTGTAATTATGATTGTGAGAGGAAACCATACCAATATCTCGGTTTGGTCAACTCTCATTCCATTTGTAAAATAGTTGTATTTAATATCTTTAATTGACATGGGAAATACCTGATCAGATCTTGTTTATCCCAAACAATCAAGAACATTCACTACACCTTTTATATGTACTGACGATCATTGAGTACTTCACCACTAATCCCTGGTTTATTCCATCGTATATAAACCAGAAATTAGGGGAGGGAGATAATGATTATTTTACCAAGGAAAAAATAAATAACGAAATTAAAATTCAAGAATGATTACAATTGATAATAACATACACTATATGAAATTGAAAACAACATTGAATAATAAAGAAATTTTAATTCAATTACGTTCAAGAAATCAAGCATTACAACATAGAAAACCAACCATTCCCTAATCACTCCAAATATTTACCCCACCATGATAAGGGTAATCATGATGAATGGGGAAGAAGAAGACATTAAAAAACTATGAAAAATAAATAAATAAAAAGGAAATCCAAAAATTTCTCTTTCTTGGTGTCTCTGAAGGAATGGGATGGAGAATGGGATGCTTTGAGAGGAAAGACCTCTACTCCTTTTATAGACAGAATTCGTCCCCCGAATGTTGTCATGTTGGAGCCCCATTAAATGACATATTCACACGTTTCAACCTTCATGAATATTGTTTATAATTATCTTGGGAGTTTTCTATAAAAATATCAGTGGATTTTGACAAGTATTCTGAGTGTTATACCCGTTTTACTCTGACCATTAGCTCTATCCAGTTAGACTCTCCAAAACGCCAACCCCTAGATTAGGAAGAATTAATGGCCATTAAACGGACAATTAACACAGAATTTACTTCATTAAAGACGTTTCAAAACTCCTTTCTTGTTGACCCACCAAATTTCACAACAATAGGGCCCACTATGAATGAGTTATGGACACACACCAAAACTAGGAAGAACTGAAAACAATTTTCTTGAGAAAACTTGTGATCTTATTTTCAGCTTCTATATGGTCGATTAAGATTTTGGCCCAAATATTTGAAATGAATCCCTAAATGTGTAGAATCTGGAAAAGAAATAATTTTTCAATTTGGATTAGTGTAGAAAATTTTATGGCCAAACTACAGAAATAAGTTAAAATAGTTAAAAATCCGAAATGAGCCATTTTTACTGTTCAACTCAAAATAACACCAATATCATAAAAATGTAGAAATTAATAATAGAGATCCACATTTTGGGTTTAAAACAATAAAATTAAATGTAAATTTAATTGAAAATATTTTCTTTATCAATTCCCCCACACTTAGCACTTGGACTCCTGGACAAGTATACATCAAAATCAAATCAAATCATATCCAAAACACATACCAATGAGATCTACCAAATCAATACCAAGAAACAAAAAGATATCTTTCCTCATCAAAAACAATTATTTCAAGTTATAAATTTTATATTATTCAAAATATTTCCACTTCATTTCTTATCCCATGCACAGAAAACACCTACCTCACATTAATTTTCTCTCATCTCACAAATGTAAATGCTCAACAAGGCTTTTCTCATCATAACTCACACAAGAGTCGCCATAGGCTTGTTAAATTTCTACTTATCCACCCAATGTGGGTCAAGGACATGTTTTCTCATGGAGATTTTTTAGGGTTGTTCTATGGCTTTCGGTTGGTAGGATTTAGATGTTAAAAATTCTGAGGCCGAAAAAGGAGGGCTTGACTCTTTTTGAAGCAAAATTGAAAGATTCTAATTATCACTCAAACATGGTCTCCTTATCTTCCCCTTTGTAGAAAATAGGCTCCATCATCATTCAATTATCTTAGGATTTCAGTAGAAAAAATTTCAATATTTTCTAACATGATTTTTCTTGAAAGCTTCAGATAGGAACAACTTTCTTTTTTTAATATCGGAAGCTCCAAAAAGGCACACCTTCTCTTATCATGAAAGCTCCATAAAAGTCACATCTTTTAACAAAATGAAATATTTAGTAGAAACATCAGCTCTTCAATATTTTATATTTCACCAAAAGTATCACCAATTGAGGTAGTACACCACTAGACATCTTCCCCAACACTTAAGTTCAACTAGATCATGCAATCTCACTTCAAGCAATGGTTAGATAGGGAAAACTAGCTTGTAATGTGGCTTAAAACTATAAGGCAATTCATGGTATCTATGGTCTTATGAAGGATAAATGTAAAGGTGGGCCATAATGAAAAGTGTTACTTTGAAAAGGGGGCTTAAAACAAAATAAATTCCTCAATCATTTAAAACACATGTACCCCACACCCTCATGTTTTTAAAGGAATAAATCAAATTATGGTTAAATTAAGCATGATCAGATTCTCTTAAGAAATGAGGAGAATGAAAAGAATATAACAAAAATGGGTTTGAAGCCTCACAAGAAAGTGATTTCAAATATATAGATAGTGAAATATGGCATGAGATTCAAAAATCAGTGTACATTTCATGAAATTCCAAAATATTTGAACCTGAAACAAATTCATTTCAGCATTCATTTAAGCTCAGTTTCATGGAATAGAGTGGTTCAATCATTGACATGGCTTTCAAAAATGGAAATTAAAATCATTTTAGTTAAAAAGTTTCAAAAAAACACAAAATTATATAAATAAACACACAAAAATTAGAAAACCACATAACAATTATTTATGGAAAACATTAAAACAAAATATAAATGAAAATTCTTAACTAAAAATGTTCTCTCCCCCACACTTAAATGATGCAGTGTCCTCAATACATTGGAGTGGATTCAATATGTAAGACAATTTTAAAATTAATCACAACATCAAGAAAGTGTGAAGGAGATGTACAACTTGATGGATCTTATTGATAGATAGTTTGGAGGAGCGCAATCTCCTCCACTAGATCTGATGGAAGGGTCCCAAATAATTTCTTCAACCTATGCCCACTCACAGTGAATGGATCCTACTATCCATCCTTCATAATCTCCACAGCACCAAAAGGATATACATGAGTAACTATAAATGGACCTTCCCATCTGGAACAAAGTTTAACTGGAATCAACTTGAGTCTTGAGTTGAATAATAAAACTTTGTCTCTAGGATAAAAGTCTTTTGGTCTGATCAACTTGTCATGGGCCACTCTTGTTCATTCTTTATAAATCCATGAATTTTCCAATGCATCCCTTCTTATTTCCTCCATCTCTTTCAACTTTAATATTCTTTCCTTCCCAGCACATTCAAGGTCGAAATTCATTTTCCTCACACCCCAATACGCCTTATGCTCCAATTCTATAGGTAGGTGGCAGATTTTCCCATAAATCAGCCTATATGGACTCATTCCATTTGGGGTTTTGTAGGCTGCCCTGTAAGCCTATAAGGTATTATCCAACCTTGGGCTCTAATCCTTCCTATTTTTATTAATGGTCTTTTCCAAAATTCCCTTGATTTCCCTGTTTGAAACATTAGCTTGCCCGTTAGTCTATGGATGATAGGGAGTTGATCTTTTATGATGCACCCCATACTTCTTCCGCAAAGTCTCCATTCTCCAATTGTGGAACTGAGTCCCTTGATCATTGATAATTGCTCTAGGCACTCCAAACCTACAAAATATGTTAGACCTGAAAAAATCACAAACAAACTTAGAATCATCCGTTCTGGTTGCTTTTTCTTCCTCCCATTTTGAAACATAGTCTACAAATAAAAGAATATATGAATTTTCAAATGACATTAGGAATTGTCCCATGAAATCTATGCCCCAAACATCACAAATTTCAAAAAAGGATATTGGTTTTTGAGGCATTTCATGTAGTTTGGATATGTTACCAGAACATTGGCATTTTTCACATCTTTCACAAAATTCATATGCATCCTTGAATAAGGTGGGCTAGTAGAGTCCAGATACTATAAATTTCTGGGTAGTCCTCTGAGGTCCAAAGTGGCCTCCAAAATATAATTTATGATAAAATTAAAACACTGATTCAATTTCACTTCTTGGTAAGCACCTTATTTTGATTTGATCATTATAAATTCTCCACAAAAACAGATCATCCCAAATGTAAAACCTTGATTCAGATTTAAGCTTGTGTGTTTTATGAGAGCTTATATGAGAGGGTACCTGAGATGTAACCAAATAGTTGACAATGTTGGCATACCATGGTACTTCACTACTGATGATGTAGAGTTGTTCTCTAGGAAACTCATCATTAAGTGGGTTCTGCATTGGTATTTCTACTTCAGCAGTGTGAGGTAGTCGACTCAGATGATCAACCACTTGATTTTCTGTCCCCTTCTTATCTTTGATTTCCAAATTGAACTCTTTTAAGAGTAGCATCCATCTCAAAAACTGTGATTTAGAATCCACCTTTTCCATTATGTACCTAAGTGCTGCATGATCAGAAAAAACAACAACTTTAGTGCCAAAAAGATATGATCGGAATTTATCTAGTGCAAAAACGACAGTAAGAAACTTCTTCTTAGTGGTTGTGTAATTTATTTGTGTTGCATCCAAGGTCCTTGATGCGTAGGATATGACTTGAGGCTTGCTGTCAATTATCTGTGATAGAGCTGCTCCCACCGTTTGGTTGGATTTATCACAAAGTAGCTCGAAAGGGTAATCCCAATTTGGTTGCTGCATTATTGGTGGTGTTATCAGCCTTTCCTTTAATTCATCAAATGATTCCCTACATGCACAATCAAAATTAATATCAGCATCCTTTAAAAGTAATCTTGAGAGTGGGAGTGAAATCTTACTGGAATCCTTGATGAATCTTCTGTAAAATCCTACATACCCTAAAAAGGATCTAACATGTTCGACACAAGTTGGATATGGAAAGTAATTTATTACATCAATTTTGGATTTTTCAACCTCAATCCCATTAAGTGAAATTATGTGCCCCAACACTATCCCTTTTTCAACCATGAAATGACACTTTTTAAAATTTAAGACAAGGTTCTTTTCAATGCATGTTTTCAATACTTTTTCCAAATTTCTCAAGAAATGATCAAATGAGTTTCCAAAAACTGTGAAATCATCAAGAAACACCTCTAAGAAGTCCTCAATTTCGTCTGAGAAAATACTCACCATACACCATTGAAATTTTCCTGGGGCATTGCATAGCTCGAAAGGCATTCTTTTGTAGGTGAATGTTCCAAAAGGACAGGTTAAGGTTGTCTTCTCCTAGTCTTCTAGTGAGATTGGTACCTGAAAATATCTTAATAATCAATCTAAAAAATAGTAATGAGTTTTTCCAGCTAACCTTTCAAGCATCTAATCAATGAATGGAATAGGAAGGTGGTATTTTATGGTAACTTGATTTTGCTTCCTGTAATCTATACACACTCTCCAGCTGTTTTTTACTCTCATAAAGATTAGTTAATTTCTTTCATTTTTAATAGTGTCCAAGCTAGTTTTCTTGGGGACTACATGAATTGGGCTGACCCATTGAGAATTAGAGATTGGGTAAATGATGTCAACTGCCAACAATTTCTCTATCTATTTCTTAACGACCTCCATGATTGTGGGATTGAGTCTTTTTTGAGGTTGTCTACCTAGTCAAGAATCACATTCTAAAAATATCCTGTGAGAGCATACAATAGGGTTGATTCCAGGAATATCACCAAAAATCCATCCTACATCTTTGATATTCATTCTGAGAAGGTCAGTCTGTGTTTGTTCTTGTGAATGGGATAGGTTATTAGAAATGATTACTGGAAATTTCTCTCCTTCCATTAGGTAAGCATACTTCAAATCACATGGAAAAGGATTCAATTCTAAACATAGGGGTTGTTTAAGGGATGATATTTCATTTAGGTTTCCTACTTCTAAGGTTGTATTATCTAGTATAATATCCCTCTATTTTAACAAATCATCGAACAAAGAAGATTTTTCCTCATCCTCCAACATGATATCAGAATTTTTAGGTTCTTGGGAATTATAACATTCAAATAAAAAGTGTTCTCTGACTGATAAGAAGTCATGAAGAATACCTGAGTCTTCAATTGGTTCCATAACTTCATCATGGGAGATCACATAAGGAGAGTGATTGTCAGACGGGTGTTTCATCGTATCAAGAATGTTGAAGTTTATCGTACTGTCTCTGAGCTCCATGGTTAGTGTTCCTTCATGCACGTTGATGATGGTCCTTGCTATTTTCAAGAATGGTCTCACTAAGATGATGAGAGATTGGTATGGTGCTCGGTCTTCCTCCATGGCAAGGACATAAAAGTCTACTGGAAAGATTAATCCTCTTAATACTACAAGTACATCTTCAATGACTCTAGCTGGGAAAAACGTGGATCTGTTTTCTAATTATACCACCACCCGAGTGGGATTTAGTTCTCTGATCTGAAAAGATAAAAACACTGAGTGAGGCATCAAATTTATCAAAGCTCCAAGATCACATAATGCATCTGTAAAATTTAAAGAACTGATAGTGATGGGAATAGAAAAAGTCCATAGATCTTGATATTTTTGTAGTATCAGTGGTGTGATCAATGCTGATATTCTTCTTCCTAAGTTTATTCTGTCATTTCCATCTATCCTCATTCTTTTAGTACACAACTCCTTTAGAAATTTTACATATTTAGGGATTTTCTGGATTGCATCCAATAGTGGGATATTAATCTCAACTTTCTGAAATGTTTCTTGAATTTCTTGTTGAATTCGTTCTTCTTCATTATTCTTAGACTCAACCAATGAAGATGGGAATGGTGCTGGGATATCCTTTTTCTCCTTTTTTGTCTTTGTAAAGGTGTTTTTGTCCTTTCCTTTCTGAACCTTGTTCTTTTTCCATTGTTGTTATTGAATTCATCTTTTGGTTGGATAGGATGAGCTTCAAGAGGTTCCCTAGAATTGTCCTCCTCACATTGTTCTGGTGATGCGAGCTCTTTCCCACATCAGGTAGTGATTGAACTAACATTATCATTTGGATTGGGAATTGTTTGTGCGATAAGCGTACCTTATTTCTTGTTGATGTCATATATAATTCTTGAAAATTGATCAGATAGCTTGTCCATTTTATCTTATATTACTACAACTCTTGTCTATATCTGTCGATCTTCACTTGTCAATGCACTTGTGGATGGTTGCTCATAATTCTTCCGCTGAAAAAGTGGTGTTTGGAATGTTTTTTGTTGTTGGAAGGGCTGCTTATAAGGCTGTTGGAATGATATCGGGTTATGATATTGATGTTAAAAAGGTGTTCTGGCTTGGTTCTGTTGAAACCCATACCCGGGTTGGGTTTACGGTTGGTATTGCCTTTGTTGATAGGCTGTAGCACAACTTTTTGTCCCCTGCACTTCTGGACATTGATCATTGTAATGAGAATTAGACGAGCATAAACCACATACCTGATTCGTTCCTTGTTGTTCCTTCACATGGTTCACAGCTATTTATCGTACTAATGTGGTGAGTTCACCCATTTTTTTCTAATTAAATCTACTGAATCATATGTTCTTACCTCGGGGATTACTCTTGTGATCATACCTCGAGTGCCAAACTGCTGTGAATTTTGTGTAATCATTTCAGGAAATCCTCTGGGATTCATTGGTGACTTTTCAATCAAGGATCCTTCAGATGACGCATCTAGAAATTTTCTATCATTGTCAAGAAATCCTTGATAGAATAAAACAATGAAATGGTGTTCTTCCACAATCTGATGTGGACAGCTAGCGCATAGCTTCTTGAATCGCTCCCAGTACTCGTAAAGTGTTTTACCGGTTGATTTGCAAATGAAATAAATATCTTTTTGGATAGTTGTGCTCCTAGATGCGGGGAAAACGTTTGCATGAAGCATCTTTGAAGATCTTCTCAGTCTTGGACATCTCCTGGTTGTAGACTATACAACCATTCCTTTGCTGCTCCCCCAAGTGAGAAGGGGAATTCCCTCCACTGTACCTGTTCTTATGCAACACCTCAGGGTCTGCAGCTAGAGCACACATTTGTAAATTCTTGGATATGCCTATTGGGGTCTTCAACTGAAAGAACATATAATTTAGGAAGATTTTGAATAATGTTAATGCGCAATTCAAAATCATTTTCTAATGCTGGACTAGCTAGTTGGTTTCGTTGGTTAGTGAATTGTGGGGCATTAAGATCGCATAATGTTTGGTTAGGATTGCCAGCCATTGGAGTTTTAGAGTGATCACTGGATGTGTCACTTGAATCTATAAGGTGAATTTCTTAAAACACTATTTTCAAATTTTTCTTTCTCAATTGGGTTATTGTTCGCTCAATTTCTAGATCAAGTTTATTTAAATGGTTGTTTGAACTACGAGTCATTCAAAAGAAAAAGGAAAAAAATAAAGGGTTTTGAGGCACTGCCACCCTAGCAATGGTGCCATGTTTGACACATGCCTATCATAGGGCATGGAAAACAAATTATTTCATATGTTAAAATGTAGTAATGTGGTTGACCTAGGATTTCTCACAAAGAAGAGTGCACACAAAATATTTTTTCACATTAAAACAAGGGTAAAAATGTTGTGCTTTTGAAAGGAAATTTGAAATTCAAATGATTGAAAACTATGATATTAAAAGGGTGATTAGGTCAGTGTCAGTTTTCTAATAGTAATTCTATCCTTGTTCAATTTAATTCAAACCTCTTATTCTTATTTTATTAAATTGAGTTTCCATAATCGTTTCCCTTCACTTCCTTGGTGAAATTATGATTGCGAGAAAAAACCTTACCAATATCGTGGTTTGGTCAACACTCCTTCCATTTGTAAAATAGTTGTATTGAATATCTTTAATTAACATGGGCAATACCTTATGGGGTCTTGTTTATCCCAAACAATCAAGAACATTCACTACACCTTTTACACGTACTGACGATCATCGAGTACTTCACCACTAATCCCTGGTTTATTCCATAGTATATAAACCAGAAATTAGTGGAGGGAGATAATGATTATTTTACCAAGGAAAAAATCAATAACAGAATTAAAATTCAAGAACAATCACACTTTATATTAAAATACACTATATTAAATTGAAAACAACTTTTAAGAATAAATAAATTACATTCAATTACGTTCAAGAACTCAAGCATTACAACATAGAAAACCAACACTTTCCCAATCACTCCAAATGTTTACCCCACCATGGTAAGGGTAATAGAGATGAATGGGGAATAAGAAGGCATTAAAAAACTATGAAAAAGAAAATAAATAAAATATAAAGATGAAAAGTTCTCCTTCTTGGTGTCCTGGAAGGAATGTGATGGGGAATGTGATGCTTTGAGAGGGAGGAGTTCTCCTCCCTTTAAAGAAAGAATTCGTCCACCGAATGTTGACACATTTTATCCCCATTAAATGACATCTTAACGCATTTAACCCTTCATTAATCTTGTTCATAATTATCTTGGTCGTTTTCCCTAAATATCTAACCGTATTTGGACAAATATTCCGAGAGTTATTCCTGTTTTACTATGACAATTTATTCTGTCCAGTCAGACTCTCCAAAACGCCAACCCACAGATTAGGAAGCTTTAATGGCCCAATAAACGGCCAATTCACTAGGCCTTGCCTTCATTAAAGATTCTCTAAAACCCTTTGTGTGTTCCCCCTCAGAATTTCCCAACAATAGATCCCACCATGAATGAGTTATGGACCCCACACCAAAACTAGGCAGAACTGAAAATAGTTTTCTTGATCAAACTTGTGCGCTTCTTTTAAGCTTCTATATGGTCGATTCAGCTTTTAGTCCAACGAGATGAAATGCCTCCCTGGATGTGTATAATCTAGAAAAGAAATAATTTTTAAATTTTGATTAGTGTAGAAAATGTTATGGCCAAACTACCAAAATAAGTTAAAATAGTTGAAAATCCGAAATGGGCCATTTTTACTCTTCATCTCAAAATAACACCAATATCATAAAAATATAGAAATTAGTCATAGAGAGACACTTTTTTGGGTTTAAAAAAAATGAAATTTAATGTAAATTTAATTGAAAATCTTTGCTCTATCACTATTCCTTCTCTTGGTGCTTTGTGGATACTATCAAATGGCCTATCATCTATATAATATAATAAATGTGTAGGAAGATCTCATGGAGGGGTGAGTTTAGCTATACCTAGTAGGAAACTCTGAAATAACCAAACATAAAGCATCAAGAGACTAGTCAACTAATAATTATGATTATATTTTAATAAGAGTATGAGATATAATAATAAGAATAATAACCCAATTATACACTTGATATACTCTCAGAATGAAAGAGGTATCAACCATACTACTAGTCACAATATTCTATTCAAGGATTCCAAGTAATGATCATCCTAGACATCTCACTCTACAATCTATGATATCAATGATGGAGTTTATGTGATAGGTCATGCCCCTCGAGCCTCACTATATAAGTACTTGTTGAAACTCCAAATAGATTAATACATAGATAGGGTATCATGTCTAGTTCTCATGGGGGGCATCGAAAACCCTATCCAAAATAACCCATTAAGCAGGGGATTTTACACCAACGTAATTTGGTCATAATGTTTCCTCGAACACCACACATAGAATACAATATGATAGAGGATCCCACCACGTGCCTCATAGTGGGATTATAGAAACTCTACCCAAGAAAAATACTTAGAGGGGATCAAAATCCTATTTTGAGGATGTAATGACACACTGTACTCTCAAAGGGATGAAGCACGGGGACGAACCCAATTTATACTAGTCCTAACTGAATAGATAGAGGCCCTCAACCAACCTTAGGGAAAGTACATGGTGTGTACTGGGATTACACAACATGTCTTTCTAAGAGAGTCACTACCCATGTATCTCTGACCCATAAAACTTGTATTTATCGAAATACATGGTGTGTTTTAATTGATACACAACATGTAGAGATCGATATGGAACTTAGAACAGTTTCATGTATGGAAAATATCACATGGAATGTTATATTTTTCTATACATTTAAACCCTAGTTCCTCATATGAGGGGCTATGCAACCTTTGTTCTTTTTGAGTTCAAGTTATACAGTCAGGATTTTCAAAATAAGTTTGTGATGATCAATGCATTTATCCAGAACCGCTGATGTTGTCAATTATACTAGAAGATCTATCAATAATCATGGATTTGAGATCAATAGAGTCCTTCCATTTTTGGTGAATATATTCTATCCACTAATTATCCTAGAAATCATCACCCATCACTTCATCATGTCAAGATTCCCAAACCCTCAAACCAGGGATCTCTAAATCCAATCCAAATCCTTTATAATCACTGTAAACCATAAAAAATCATAAATCATAATAAAAAACCTATATAAATTAATCCATTGTACCAAAAAAAAGTTTAAAAATAATCTTTCATCTAGTTTTTCTCGAATTACCGACCAAACAAAATACCGATGATGATCGCATGTAGAATGAGGGGAGAAATTCAAAAAACAAAAACATGTGGAATGAACATAAGAAAATATTTGTGTTTGTCTCTATTTAATTTTTTAGGATTAATTAATGAAGAGGATTAAACAAATAATTATCAATTCCATGATATAGGAAGATAAAACATCAACTATAAATCATCCATCATCCTGATACTCAAACAGTTAGGATAATTAATCACGTTAAACATGAGATAATATAAAATGGGATAAACATGAAAAAAATCTTACCTAAAATATGGATTTATCACTGATGAGGAATGGTTTTGAATCAATATTCGTTGGTGAGATCCACAAGCTTCTTACTCATTTGTGATCCTTACGGTACTTCAATATTTGATCCATGGTCATGATGTCCACCTAAATTCGTCCAAAATCTCCTCTAAAATCCACAGGGATATGTGGAAAAACCTAATATTTGGATATAAATATGTATTTATTAAGGGTATTAGATTTAGGGGAATTAATAAACAACAAATCAATTTATTTACTATTCCTCCCATGATCATGCTGAATCCAATTTCCCAACGCGCTCCAAGGTTATGTCATGCCTATGGTAAAACCTAAATTCTTAATATAATGGCAGTATCATAATATAGATCCTAGAATCCATTCATGTGTTATTCAATTATTTCATAAAAACTGTGAACATGTTAAATAATACATTTAATATTTTTTTTATATTAACTCATAGTCTCACAAGGAAATGGACTCCTTCACCATCCCAGTACTTGACTCCCAAAATATTATTTAAAATATTTTGAAGTATTACCAAGAAAATAGAGAGATGTTAAATATAGCATCCCGTCTTTTTATAACATAGCTTTCATTCCATTACATGGAACTGAGGATCTTTAAGGTTTAGTGTCTTGGAAACCAGGAACTTTAAACATGAAAACATAAAACATTCTTCTAAAACACTTGAAAGGATTCTCGTCATGTTCATCCTAGGTTCATTACTGCATCACATAACCTGGAAGAATACATCAAAAGAAAGGGTGAGCAAAAAGCCCAGTAAGGAAGACAAGAGAAACATTTTACATGTGAACTTGAGATACTTCAATAAGGTCATGAAAAAGAACTTTAAGGCATGAGAATGAAATAAGGAGGCATATCATAATAAAAATAAAACATTTTTCATAACTTGAAAATGTGTCTACATCATTTAACATAGACAATCATGAACATATCACCAAGGTCCATCCCCAAGGTGTCATTTGAATATTATCAAGGTTATTCACCAAGGTATCTTGAAAATTGTAATCTCTAGTGGTTACATCATTACCCAATGCATTGGAGCGCTATCAGGGTGAACCCTTAAATTTGCCTTTATTATCATGTGAGCCACATATATCATCATCAAACATTTTATAAATAACCCATATAACATAAAGTAATGGGTTTCATTTCATAATCATAATGTTTTAAAAACTGCTTTAAAGACATGATCTTTACGTCACTTTAAACCCAAGGAAAGAGAAAGAGGGTTTCATGTATGTAAATCCCAGAATTTAAAATAGAACATTTTGATATATATGTGAATACCATTATAGAAATAAGAGCTTTGAGTATTCACTTTATAACATAAAAATAATTTTGAGAAAAGAGAGGCATTTTGAGACGAAAATTCTGCAGCATAACGGCTAAGTTACAAGGTTTTAGAAAACATTGAAAAGAGAGGGGACATGGGTCGAATAATCATAATTGACCCATAAAACAGTAGAGGGACATAATAATAAGGATATATGGACATGGTGATGCAATTTCAAGGACATACCATTTGAAATTAAAAACATGGAAGGAAAACAAAAATTAGATTACTCTTATGAAAGTTCGGCAGCCTAACGACGTTACTTGAACTTCAAACAAAATGATTTGAAAAGATCAAATAGGGTCTCTCATCATGTGAACATAATAGTTCAGTATGATAGATATAAAGATAATGCCCCAACATAATTAAAAAGTAACTTGGAAGACTTGACATGAAAGTAGAACTTTTAAAAGAATGAGAAGGGTGAAAGAATCCCCTAAAAAAATTCGGCAGCCTAACGGCGCCACTTAAAACTTCAAAATACTGAATTGAAGAGATCAAGTGGGGTCTCTCATCATATGAAGATAAGAGTCCCATATTATAGATATAGAGATCATACCCCAACATAACAAAAAGGAACTTGAAAGAATTGACATCAAAGTAGAACTTCGAAACGAGAAAGCTGAAGAACCACTTAAAAATTCGGCAGCCTAACGGCACCACTTAAAACTTCAAAATACTGAATTGAAGAGATAAAATGGGGTCTCTCATCATATGAACATAAGAGTCCAGTATGATAGATATAGAGATCATAACCCAACATAACAAAAAGAAACTTGAAATAATTGACATCAAAGTAGAACTTCGAAACGAGAAGGGTGAAGAACCACTTAAAAATTCGGCAGCCTAACGACACCACTTAAAACTTCAAAATACTGAATTGAAGAGATAAAATGGGGTATCTCATCATATGAAAATTAGAGTCCAGTATGATAGATATAGAGATCATACCCCAACATAACAAAAAGAAACATGAAATAATTGACATGAAAGTAGAACTTCAAAACGAGAAGGGTGAAGAACCACTTAAAAATCCGGCAGCCTAACGGCGCCACTTAAAACTTCAAAATACTGAATTGAAGAGATCAAATGGGGTCTCTCATCATATGAACATAAAAGATCAGTATGATAAATTTAGAGATCATAACCCAACATAATAAAAAGGATCTTGAAATACTTTACATGAAAATAGATCTTGAAAAATGAGAAGGGAGAAAGAATCTGTTACAAAACATTCGGCAGCCTAACGGCGCCACTTAAAACATCATAAAACGAAATAATGAGAGTAAGAGGGGATCTCTCATTATGTGAACATGAAAAGGGCAGTAAGAGGAGTATAAAATAACACCCTATAACATAAGAACATGGAGAATAAAAGAAATTACATAAAAGATATTTCTTGAAAAGAAAGAGAGAGATCGGATCCCTTACCTTAAAACAGAACTCGTAAAAATCAAAGGATGGGACCTTGAGGGCTTGGGGGCACCATGGGATGACTCCTTGGGAGGTAATGAGACCATAACTTCGTTGGGGGAGAGTGGGGAGTCGAATGTATGAGAGGATGGCTTGGTATTTATAGGGAAAGTGAGGGGACAATGCATTAATGGCAAAGGGACACCTCATTAGTGGTTTTGGCAAAACCATGGGCTTGCCCATGGTATTTGCCCATGGTATTGGCCACTTGGGACACCTCATACCTTATCTCACTATTCATAATTCGAACATATTGATTACAAACCTAATAAATCATTTAATGATGTCATTAAACAGCCGTAACTTAAAAACTGTATTTTCACTATTCATCGAAAATTCAACTTTCTCAGAATAATCCCAAAATTTCACCTTTACCAAATATCAACTCTGTGATTACAAATATGAACTCCATTTTATAAAAATAATTTTCTAAATATTTTTAATTTAATTTTTAAATAAAACACTATTCACCGAAAATTCATTTTTTTCAGAAAAAACCCCAAAAATTACCGTAGCATAATATTGGTGCTCTGAGTTCAAAAATGAAATCCGTTTTATAAAAATAATTATTTAAATATTTTTAATTAAATTTTTAAATAAAAAACACTATTCACCTGAAAAAATAATACTTGAATAATAATTTATGAAACCGTTATTTAACCATTTTATTGAATCACATTACTTAATCAAGGTGCCTAGATTATATTAATACTTTCTTTAAGTGAGATTACTAATCCATTTGGACACATTACTAATCCTAATCATAAAATCACTATTCATAATTTACTATTCATCAAAAATCAAGTTGATCTTATTAGACTCTAAATTTTGTACTGGACATAATTGTAGAAGACCATTTTTTGAAAATCATTACACATTTTAAATTATTTAAGGTTTACATAAACATTTTTTTTAAAATATCCTTTTGAAAATTTATCAAAAATATTCATACTATATTTATTCCGACATTTGAAAATTCATAAACTTCATAAGAAGAAATCCCAATTTTTATTTAAAACAAAGGATTACACAAGGCAGTTATGGTCTCCTTACATAGCCCCTTATCACACCAGCATAGGACCTAAGTGTAAGGTGTGCTAAGGTGAGAGAATCTGAGGGAGGCTCGGCCAACATCGCACGAGTAGTAATTTCTATCAGTTTGAACTTCTCACGAAGGCGATCCCGTTCTAGCTTCACATGATGAAGTTCAGCTTGGGTTTGGTCCAGAGCAAAGCCCTGTGGTGCTACCTCCTTCCCAAGTTTTGTTAGATGGGCTTCGATTGGTCCAAGACTACTGGGTGAGGCCATCGAATCTTCTTTCTATATTAATTAACCATGATTACTTGTATTTAGAGACAAAAATCAAAACGTTTAGTTTCTAGTGGTCATATTGACCAATGGTCATATAACAGTAAAAAACCAACAGTATCATTTTATTTATACTCATGTTATCAAATGAAACATTTTTGTTGAAAATAAAATAACACATAAAATTAGGAAACAAGATTTATTTAAAATTTTGGGTTGTTACAATCTTCCCCCCTTACGAAATTGTGTCCTCGCAATTTTTTTAAAATTATGTTTTGAAATTTCATTGAAAGTCCCACATCAGAAAAGGAGTTAGTAAAACTATTACTTTAAAAGAAAGAAAGGGAAGTACGAAGGTCACCCGAGTTAGCCCACACTAGGATTCCATGTAGGAAAACATGGACATGGAGGAGAAAACAAAGGGTCAAGTTCTGAGGGAGAGTGATAGAGAACATGATTAAGAGAAAGTTAACCATGAGAAAATCCCAAACTTATGATGTGTGTAAACGGTCTTTGATTACCTAGTAGTAAACGTAAACCAACATCATTTTTGTTTTACATTTCTTTTCATAATTTTGAGGAATTCATTTACTACATAGAAAAAAAACATAAGAAAATATACCTACCTTCAAGTAGAGTTTCATCCTTTAATAAGTCCCTACCAACACTAATCTTTTCTCCGAATGATGAGAATTCAAAAACACTTGGTCTCATAAAAGCACAAGAATAATCTTATAGAGAATCACATAATCTACAAAAGATTAACTATCTATTTCTTCTATCTTAAAATATTATCCCAAAAAACAGAAAGGTTAAAGTAAAACAACTCTTCAAAAAGAAAAATCCAATAGGAATGGAAACTACTTTTAAATCTTCAAAGTTCCATGGTACTACCCAAAGTTCATCATAGACCATTCCATAAATAACGGTCCTTAAAATTCCTCAAAATAAACCAAACTAAGATTGAATCACAAATACAAGAAAGATTTGGTAACATAGTCTTCCAAAATAAACTTCATTGTTCATCTCCAAACAACATCAAACAATCCTAACATCTTATAACAAATGTAGCTAACCTAAACATATTTTACCCAAGATAGGTTAATCATTCCCATAAGTAACCTAAATTGCTATAAGTCCACCTTAAATTCATCAATTCTTCAAAATATAAGTCAACCTTACTCCTCAATGAAAATACTATAGTAATCTATTTACCTCGATCATATAGGGTCCCCAAAATAGTGAACGTCTTCCAAAATAATAATCATCTTTTAATCCCCTAATCATCTTTGTCATATTAATACGAAAATTGTCGCATTTCCTATCACATTGGTTGTTGGGACACGTTATTCCATTTCCCACCATTAACTAAGAAGAGAAAGTATAATTAGAGGCTTAAATACTTAACCAATAATCATGAAAAGGAACTTAAAGCATATAAGGATAACTTGTAGAAGAAAAGTATACCCTAACTTGTGATCCCCTAAGTTCCCATCTAGGTTATCCATGATCATATATTCTTATGTGAATATTTATTTTATTTTATCATTGTTCCTTTAACAATGGTTCATACCAAGCTTATGAATTTACCAAAGCATATCCCCCGGGAGTGTCGTAACCAAGAGTGCAGCAAGGCCCGTTGTCGTGTACCAGTTCCTGTTCGAGTCTAGCTCAAAGCGGTGTTTTCAGGTTTTACCCCTATGTACATCTGTGCCAGAGCCACCTCTACCTGCTCGTATCCAGATAGGGATGTATTTGCTTGGCAACCCCTTACTCAATACTCACCAAAATACCAGGAAGATTTCCTATATTTAAACTTTTCTATAGGGTTATTCCTAGAGTTTTCATATCCTAATTTCCACAAATAACTAAACCATCCTTTGATACCAACTATAGCATCCCGTCTTTTTATAACATAGCTTTCATTCCATTACACGGAACTGAGGATCTTTAAGGTTTAGTGTCTTGGAAACCAGGAACTTTAAACATGAAAACATAAAACATTCTTCTAAAACACTTGAAAGGATTCTCGTCATGTTCATCCTAGGTTGATTACTGCATCACATAACCTGGGAGAATACATCAAAAGAAAGGGTGAGCAAAAAGCCCAGTAAGGAAAACAAGAGAAACATTTTACATGTGAACTTGAGATACTTCAATAAGGTCATGAAAAAGAACTTTAAGGCATGAGAATGAAATAAGGAGGCATATCATAATAAAAATAAAACATTTTTCATAACTTGAAAATGTGGCTACATCATTTAACATAGACAATCATGAACATATCACCAAGGTCCATCCCCAAGGTGTCATTTGAATATTACCAAGGTTATTCACCAAGGTATCTTGAAAATTGTAATCTCTAGTGGTTACATCATTACCCAATGCATTGGAGTGCTATCAGGGCGCACCCTTAAATTTGCCTTTATTATCATGTGATCCACATATATCATCATTAAAAATTTCATAAATAACCCATATAACATAAAATAATGGGTTTCATTTCATAATCATAACGTTTTAAAAACTGCTTTAAAGACATGATCTTTACGTCACTTTAAACCCAAGGAAAGAGAAAGAGGGTTTCATGTATGTAAATCCCAGAATTTAAAATAGAACATTTTGATATATATGTTAATACCCTTATAGAAATAAGATATTTGAGTATTCACTTTATAACATAAAAATAATTTTGAGAAAAGAGAGGCATTTTGAGACGAAAATTCTGCAGCATAACGGCTATGTTACAAGGTTTTAGAAAACTTTGAAAAGAGAGGGGACATGGGTCGAACAATAATAATTGACCCATAAAACAGTAGAGGGACATAATAAGAAGGATATATGGACATGGTGATGCAATTTCAAGGACATACCATTTGAAATTAAAAACATGGAAGGAAAACAAAAATTAGATTACTCTTATGAATGTTCGGCATCCTAACGGCGTTACTTGAACTTCAAACAAAATGATTTGAAAAGATCAAATAGGGTCTCTCATCATGTGAACATAAGAGTTCAGTATGATAGATATAAAGATAATTCCCCAACATAATTAAAAAGTAACTTGAAATACTTGACATGAAAGTAGAAATTTTAAAAGAATGAGAAGGGTGAAAGAATCCCCTAAAAAAATTCGGCAGCCTAACGGCGCCACTTAAAACTTAAAAATACTGAATTGAAGAGACCAAATGGGGTCTCTCATCATATGAAGATAAGAGTCCCGTATGATAGATATAGAGATCATACCCCAACATAACAAAAAGTAACTTGAAAGAATTGACATCAAAGTAGAACTTCGAAACGAGAAGGGTGAAGAACCACTTAAAAAATTCGGCAGCCTAACGGCACCACTTAAAACTTCAAAATACTGAATTGAAGAGATCAAATGGGGTATCTCATGATATGAACATAAGAGTCCAGTATGATAGATATAGAGATCATACCCCAACATAACAAAAAGAAACTTGAAATAATTGACATCAAAGTAGAACTTCGAAACGAGAAGGGTGAAGAACCACTTAAAAATTCGGCAGCCTAACGGCACCACTTAAAACTTCAAAATACTGAATTTAAGAGATCAAATGGGGTCTCTCATCATATGAACATAAGAGTCCAGTATGATAGATATAGATATCATACCCCAACATAACAAATAGAAACTTGAAATAATTGACATGAAAGTAGAACTTCAAAACGAGAAGGGTGAAGAACCACTTAAAAATCCGGCAGCCTAACGGCGCCACTTAAAACTTCAAAATACTGAATTGAAGAGATAAAATGGGGTCTCTCATCATATGAACATAAAAGATCAGTATGATAAATTTATAGATCATAACCCAACATAATAAAAAGGATCTTGAAATACTTTACATGAAAATAGATCTTGAAAAATGAGAAGGGAGAAAGAATCCGTTACAAAACTTTCGGCAGCCTAACGGCGCCACTTAAAACATCATAAAACGAAATAATGAGAGTAAGAGGGGATCTCTCATTATGTGAACATGAAAAGGGCAGTAAGAGGAGTATAAAATAACACCCTCTAACATAAGAACATGGAGCATAAAAGAAATTACATAAAAGAGATTTCTTGAAAAGAAAGAGAGAGATCAGATCCCTTACCTTAAAACAGAACTCGTAAAACTCAAAGGTTGGGACCTTGATGGCTTGGGGGAACCATGGGAGGACTCCTTGGGAGGTAATGAGACCAGAACTTCGTTGGGGGAGAGTGGGGAGTCGAATGGATGAGAGGATGGCTTGGAATTTATAGGGAAAGTGAGGGGACAATGCATTAATGGCAAAGGGACACCTCATTAGTGGTTTTGGCAAAACCATGGGCTTGCCCATGGTATTTGCCCATGGTATTGGCCACTTGGGACACCTCATACCTTATCTCACTATTCATAATTCGAACATATTGATTACAAACTTAATAAATCATTTAATGATGTCATTAAATAGTCGTAACTTAAAAACTGTATTTTCACTATTCATCGAAAATTCAACTTTCTCAGAATAATCCCAAAATTTGACCTTTACCAAATATCAACGCTCTGATTACAAATATGAACTCCATTTTATAAAAATAATTTTCTAAATATTTTTAATTTAATTTTTAAATAAAAACAGTATTCACCGAAAATTCATTTTTTTCAAAAAAAACCCAAAAAATTACCATAGCATAATATTGGTGCTCTGAGTTCAAAAATGAAATCTGTTTTATAAAAATAATCATCTAAATATTTTTAATTAAATTTTTAAATAAAAAACACTATTCACCCGAAAAAAATAATACTTGAATAATAATTTATGAAACCGTTATTTAACCATTTTATTGAACCACATTACTTAATCAAGGTGCCTAGATTATATTAATACTTTCTTTAAGTGAGATTACTAATCCATTTGGACACATTACTAATCCTAATCATAAAATCACTATTCATAATTTACTATTCATCAAAAATCAAGTTGAATTTATTAGACTCTAAATTTTGTAATGGACATAATTGTAGAAGACCATTTTTTGAAAATCATTACACATTTTAAATTATTTAAGGTTTACATAAACATTTTTTTTAAAATATCCTTTTGAAAATTCATCAAAAATATTCATACTATATTTATTCCGACATTTGAAAATTCATAAACTTCATAAGAAGAAATCCCAATTTCTATTTAAAACAAAGGATTACACAAGGCAGTTATGGTCTCCTTACATAACCCCTTATCACACCAGCATAGGACCTAAGTGTAAGGTGTGCTAAGGTGAGAGAATCTGAGGGAGGCTCGGCCAACATCGCACGAGTAGTAATTTCTATCGGTTTGAACTTCTCGCGAAGGCGATCCCGTTCTAGCTTCACACGATGAAGTTCAGCTTGGGTTTGGTCCAGAGCAAAGCCCAGTGGTGCTACCTCCTTCCCAAGTTCTGTTAGATGGGCTTCGATTGGTCCAAGACTACTGGGTGAGGCCATCGAATCTTCTTTCTATATTAATTAACCAAGATTACTTGTATTTAGAGACAAAAATCAAAACATTTAGTTTCTAGTGGTCATATTGACCAATTTTCATATAACAGTCAAAAACCAACAATATCATTTTATTTATACTCATGTTATCAAATGAAACATTTTTGTTGAAAATAAAATAACACATAAAATTAGGAAACAAGATTTATTCATAATTTCGGGTTGTTACATTAAATTCTCCATAACTCAAGGATTTTAATCTCAAAAATTAAACAAGACTACTAAAAAATGATATCAGTACTGGGATCACATCTAGGTATCCCACTCCCAGGTTCTCTCCTAAAGATTCCTATGATAAAACTAGACACAACCAAAGGGAATTTCTCACACACAAAAAAAATTATTCTACTAATCCTCAATCTCTACTAGGTAATCTATAATGTAAGGTTCATCATCAATGTTAGGATAAACATAGTTTATAAATTACATCAAGTTATGCACATACATCCTCAGATGCGAGAAGTAGAAGATGTCGCATACCCAATCTATCAATTATAGTATGTAAAAGTGGTACATCACCACATTAACCCTACATAGTATCAATAAAGTTCTAATGAATCATAGAGATAAAATTTTGACTTTCTCAAATATCCACAATCCACATTGAGGTGAAGCCTTCAGGAACACATGGTCTCCCTCCTTTAACTGAAATTGACTCCATCATTAGTTCTAATAATACTTTTACAGCTCTAGGTAATCTTTATCCACTTCAGGATGATCTACACCTTATCTCACATCACTTGAGGTAACTATGGAGCCATAAGTACTAACTCATCTAGATCAATCCAATAGATTGGTGAACAACAAGGTCTCCCATATAAGGACTCAAATGGGACTATACAAATAGATTAATGGTAGATGTTGTTATACATAAGATTCAATAAATTTAGGGGATCCTACCAATTATGAATAAAGTTCCACATGCAAGCCAACAACATGTTCTATAAAACCAGAATGGTATGCTCAATATAACCATCAGTATGTGGGTGAAACTCCTTGCTCAAATGCAACCATGTTCCAAATCCCTCCTACAGTCCTCTCTATAATAGTGATATGAATAGAGCATCAGGTTTAGAAACAATAATTGGGGGTAATCCATGAATCCGTAATATATCATACATGTAAAGGCACTATAAGATCTATGCTCAACTCTATTAACAAATACCTAGTATATTGTCTTAATTAGTGAGTTATTTTTTGAGCACCTAGATGAAATCATTTTCTATTGATATTTATGGTAGTAATATACAAAATTATATAGATATACCATCTAAATTCCACTCCATCACCTCATTTGGTTGATCTAAACCCATTACTACCTTGTGATCCACCCACACTTACTAAAAATTAGGGCATCGAGAGGCAAACATCACTCTACCCTTCTTGATTTTATCCACTAGAACCGACACCAAAGGTCTTGAAAAATATTTTTGCCAACCAGTATGTTCCACCAAGGGGGATTCATGAAAGAACATCATAACCTCCTCATGAAACATCACTGGTAACATCATCCATCCTATAGAAATTATTATATTCTCCCACCTTTAAAAACCCATTAGGATCATGCCTAGTGGATATCTATACATGCAAGGTCTCATAGTAATAACCTCCAAGACAAGGCTCTCTAAAATGTTGTAGATGCGATAGGGGTATGTTTCCCTTAGAAATTTGACTATTTTACGGAAATGAAACCATTATTTTGAAATGGTTTCCAATAGGTTTGTTTGTGGAATTGGAAACAACCAATGGTTTTTTATCCATAGGGACCTTCTTTCCAAAGGTAGGAATTATTTAGGTGTTTTAACCTATGATGCTTAAGAACTCACATTGTTCGAGAAGATGGGAGGTCAGTCACATCACACCCCTTTGGGGGGGAATTATTTCCTACTTCAAGACTCTCTTGTAGATATAAGATATGTTCATGAATCATTCATTAATTCCCAACTATGATATAGACCAACCCAAACTAACAATCAATTATTTTCTTGTGTGGAATTCAAAATCATCTATATGTATCAGATGATCTTCATTGATGGAGGTATCTGTATGTATTCCAGGTTCTACATCAATGGTATCCTCTCATATATGACTTAGGGATTTTTAGTCATTTTTAGGAAGATGTTGGTTTCTAAGCTACTTATTGGGGCACACTAGTGTTTTTGTTCATCCAGGTAGATGATGTTAACTATAGAATTTATCGTCATTTAGGGTGATGAGATTCTTTTTGATGTTATAATAGATCCCATATATGGGATACCTATATATCCTTGTGAAAGGAATCATAAATCACGTAGTTTAGTGACATTTAATGGGACACAACATATCAAATAAGGTCATGTAATAAAGAGATAACTATACAATTTAACATTACATGATAAGGACATCTAGGCAGAAGGTTCCTAGTCAAATTTTGGTGTAGGAATTATATTAAAGTATCCTAAGAAACCTAGAAGACATATGAGTTTCCAACTTCAATTAGACCTTGATGGGAATATGGTCTAGAGAGAATAGATTTGATTCGGGGTGTTGGGTTTGAACCTCAGAGAGGCTTCCTACATATCCCATTTGGATGGGAATCAAAGACCACATAGTTTGGTACTTCTCATAGGGGAGTACGTCCCTATGAGAGAAATAAGTTGAGGCATATTCTGCAAGAGGATACCCTTATAACAGGGTCCATGAGGGATTTCATAACTAATAGTGATTTAGGGTTCTTAATTAGGGTTTTACTTCTGAGTAGGATATTAAGGTTAAGATAATTATGATTGGGGATTTCTCCTAAGGGGGATGCCTCTTGTGATCAGGCCCTATGTGGGATTCATACGTATCCTTATTAGATTTGGAATTAGAGTTATCGTAGTTCAATCCTTTAGGTGGATTTTGTAGATATCATGATCATCAAAAACCAATAAGACCACAAAAGTCATGATCAATGTGGGAAATAAGAAGAAGTATAAGATTTGACAAACCACATGATTTTGCACCTTAATTGCTGGAATAGGACGGGGCTACAGTGGAAGATACTAGAGATATAGTGTAATAGGTGAAGTAAGATGGTGGAAGATGACGAGGCTATCGTGGTAATGTTTGGGGATAAAATATATCCCTCTCTTAATTTTACATTAAAAACACTTCCAAAGTAAGGAATATAGGTTGAGGACACCAGGTTGAGAAGGGAAAGGGATTGGGTACCCATCCCCTCTCAGACTCAGTGGCCTGGAGGCAAGAGGAGAAAAAAGTGAAACCTCCTACTAGAAAATATAGGGGAATACACTATAATGGATACCCTAAAATAGGTCACATAGTGAGGGAGGAGGATTTAATTCCATATCAAATGGAAATGAAAGTGTAATCTTTACCCTCAATACTATATACTAGAAACTACAGATCTTAGAGATGGGAAATTATGGATGGAGTCATATCCACAGATTCCGAGACCAATAACTACTCAACACTATCTCTAGGGTATGGTTTCTCATGAACATAGGGATAAAAACTCACATGCACCTTGATAAAATTCACTGGAAAACTAGAAAAGTGTGGTGAACATCTTACCATAGGAATACAAACTCAAATGGAGGACATACTAGTGTACCACTCATCCAGGTGGTGTAAATCCAGGGGTGTTGGTGGAGGTTTCATAATAATTCCTCTCAGACAAGGGTTACATAGAAGGAAAGTACCTTCCATAAATTAATTTTAATGAGGCCTCATGGATGGATTGCACATGTTGGATGGTAGGGAGAACCAATGAGGATCATATAGGGGTGATCCATGTAAGTGGGCATGGGTGAAGTGGGAATCACCTTGTGATATAAAAAACCATGATTAGTATACTTTGGTGAGAATTTTCTTGAGCCTTAAAGGGTCATCAAAGGTATTACAAGAAGTGATTATCTTAGGTTCTTATTTTATTAAGGGAGGATCGTGCTAGTATTTTTATTTAAGGTTTCAGATGGTTGAACCATATAGGTGTTATTTAATTTTTAACACTTAATGGACTTGGTATCACCATTCATCTCTAATTGCCTCTCTTTTAGGTGTTAGAGAAATTTATATAAAGTTTTGAGGGATATGGGGGAAGTAATAGGGAAATTAGAGAAGTAATCAACCTTCAGAATGATTCATCCTTGAAATGAAGACTCAGAGGGTCTATTTATAGAAAAAAATTAAACCAAGGGCGAAGGTGTTTGGTCGTGAAAGTTGGTGGCATGAAGGTTCTTATATGATGATGGTACATGGGGTACCATGAGAGAATTTCACCTTTAGGATTTTCATTTCATAAAATTATTCATCTATCTTATCCTCATTTTTCTATGGCATTTCCCTTCTTCACTTTTTCATTCATGCAATGAAACAGAGTGTCAAAAAAAATCTCCCCCTTAGGATTGGATTTGAATGAAAAAGATGGTATAATACTAAGGTAAGGGAATGAAAATGATATATGGATTGCATAGGAATCCACACTTGTCTATCCGCGTGGGTCTGCCACATAATCCAGTTTCACAGGTATCCTTCCTCATCTATAAATAGGGTCTTCACTTTACTGATAAAAACTCCCATGATTCATAAATTTGACCTCTCCCCACGCAAGTCTTTTTCATAGAAGCTTTTATTGTAAAAGATTTTGCTCATGTAGACACAAAATGTATTTGAGAAAGATTTTTTCCCACATAACTTTGAGTGAGACACTTTCATGACACATATACTTAGACTCCATAGTTAATTTTATAAATTTCCCTTATTTCCAATTTTTTTCAAAAAGAACCTATTCCGAAATAAACATGAATTTATTTTTAGGTTTAGTGCATCCCAATGAGATTGAAATTTCTAATGAACTTCCTATCAAGAAATCTAAATAAAATAATGAAGATCATATGGCACGATTAATATGACATCTATGATACTACCAATCTTGATCTGGTAGGGTATCTGAAGAAATTTTATCACTATTTTCCAAAGATAGATTATCTACCACTTTACCATTACGACCATCTGTGGGATGTCCATACGTTAGATTTGAAGAATTATCTCATAGATTCTTGGTTTCAAGACCATAATAACTTCTAATCGGATACCATTACTGGTGCATGCACAAATTTTAATGCATGGAAGGTAGAAAAATCACATTTTATACATTAAATCCAGTGTGATCCATAACTGAAACCAAGTACATCCGAACTAAATCTACACTATTATTCTTAAATTTTTCAATATTCACAGACCGATCAACTGAAGTGTTGGATGAAAGGTTGGGACTTTCACCTAGTTGTGGGTGTTAATCTTGTATGGACTTGGGAGTATTGGTTATAAAAAACCTTTGTAGAGTACAAACAATATTTTGAAATAATTGGAAATTATGGGCCTGTTTGGGTAGGCAGACCTACGTATATAAGAATGGAATTTTTTTGCTAGAACTACTGAGTCTGTGAAGTCTGCAGAAAAATTATTTATATTTGAAACATGGAGTAGCAGAAATCACTTTATGGGACATTCAAAAGATCTTTAGGGATATGATCCTTATAGATATGTATGGTGAATTCATTCCTCTAAAGGAAATATTGAATGACACCGATAAGACACCATTTTTAGCATGTGGGCTATTGAAAATAGTCTATAATATCAAAAAGGAAAATCCCCATATAGGAGGGGATATTGATCCAGAGATGCAGATGAGATTTTTTTTAGACAAAGGGTGATTTACACAAGTGCAAGCATCCAATGAGCTATCCCAAGGTGGTAAAAATAAGTGCACCTAATACCTTCTGAATGATTCAAGAAAAGGGGGATTTTGAAAAGTGGGGATATGAAATAGAACCCAAAATTACAGCCAAGACACATCTCATGGGTCTTTTGTCTATATGGATTAGTATTTATTTGTTTTCGGTTAATGATTGCAAAGGAAATAAAAGTCCTGGAACATTTTTTTTATAGAGGCCAAGTTGGAAGAGAATAAAATGTTGTGGTTGGCCACCCTTGCTTTGGAAAAAGTACCCAAGATCTTGTTGCACATTTATGAAGGAAAATATCTTTTCATAATTGACAGAAAATTCAAGGTCTTCTAGTGATGGATCAAGACTCATTTCCAGAATTTTGTTGTGTCAAGTGGGATCTAGGTCCTCAGGTGATCGATCTTACATTAATTAAATATTTCTGTGGTATTTCTCCCTTATTCTTAAAACCTATGGAAATTTGAACAAGCCTGAGTTTATTTAAGGAGTTAAACTTATTTCCTTACGGAAATCTACCCATAGGAAGGTTTTTTGATAATGGGATGACCATCATAGAGCTAAGTTCATACATTCTCTCCTTTGGGGAAAGTATGCTGGCAACTAGGATTGATGAATAAATCATATGCAAGGACTATTATTCTTACCTATTTTCCGGCCAATTCAAATGCCTGCAAAAAATTACGGTATCCCCTCCGGTGCATGTTATATTAGAACAACATCCAATGGTGGCTTGATAGTTATGGTTTCTTACAGGTATGGAAATAACAAGGGAAATGATTAATCTACCTATATCTAATACAAAAGGTAGGTTGACTACTTAGTATGCTGAAGGCTATATTGCATCATACCCCAAAGGGGTGCTAGAAAAAGTTGTTCCTTGGGTTGGAATAAAGTGGTAGATCAGGAAAGAACCTACTCGTTTGGAAGGTGCTTCATCTCCTTCAGAGGTTGATTCATTAGAGTTAGAGAGAAAGGATGAAGATGCTCTATGTTCATTGAAATGACCTCGTGTAAGATATAATCCACATACCAGAATCAAGAGGGCTACAACAGTACCACTAACTAAGGCTACACCTAGGAGGTCTAGTCTCCATTTCCAAGAAGAGAATTAGGTTCCATTTTCTCATCCACCATCTGTGATAACATGAATTAAGAATATTATTAAATAAAAGATTGTAGGATCATCCTCATAGAAAACCAGGATATATTTTTAATACATACAACGAAAGGAAGTCAAAACATAGAAGGTACATTATTTGATACTAAAACTATGTGGGATCTCTTATGTGAGGGGCTGCATATCCAGGAATATGAGATCTCAGAGCCCCTACTGATACTTTCTTTGAGGATAATCCTATTAAATTGGGAGTCTATATTTGGTATATATAGATGATTTTCTATGAAATAGACAATTAGGTCCCTACCACAAGGTGAGTGAAGGATATGATAGATCATTGTGCTGCTGAGTGGATCGATCATTCATCATTTGAGGAATGGCATGACTTTGTCGATCCAAAAGATGTATGTTATCTTCTTTTAAAACTCTTTTCTTCATTTACTATATATTTTATAAAAATAATTTTTTCTCAGGGTAAATACCATTTTAATTTTATGTTGGCTAAAATAAAATGAATCGAGGTTCCATCAACTCAGTATATACCTAGCGGTATTCTGATCGGGGCTGCTAAGTCACCTCCTGAATCAAGAGAGGAATCTATAGGCTAACAAGACACGAAAGATGAGATGGAGGGAGAGTTCCCACCCCTAATAACTGTTTTAGGGAGGTCAATGCTAGCCCTCATTTGAAGAAGATGAAGATTAAAGGACACATGAGGGTGAAATCCTTGGTTACATGCTTTGTTAGCAGTGGTATGTGTTACTCATATCATTAATTTAAACTTTATATAGTGAAAGTGTTTAAAATTCTTGGGGTTGAAGGAACTCCATATATTTATTCCCTAGTAGAAGTTACAAATTATCCTATGAGAACCAAGGAGGAAAATTCAGACTAGGTGTAGATTCCTACCAGTGAAACAACTCCCTTTAATGAAGAGGCATCTAGGCCAGAGAATACATCATATACTCCTTGAACTGCTCCCATCACTACTGCAGAGAGTGAGAGAGGAGGATTCTGTTATGTCAAAGGTATTTCATAATATGTCACATGATAAAGAATGATTTCCACTTTTATAATGTTTTAGGTTTATCTCTTCCACCATATAATCCTATGACGACTAAAGCTAACCCTGCGAGTACCACTGAGGAGGATATTCGGGGTCCCAAGTCATCTGGGGAGGTTCATGAACAAACACATCAAATTTTTACCACAAGTGAGATTAACATAGATCTTGGGATGTAAATGGAATCCATGATGAATCTTGACATGTCTTCTGATGAAATACTAGAACATACTTATATTTATACTACACTAGAAGAATTTGGGAACTATATATAGAACCAAATAGATGTGAGTATTCATTTTTTTCTAATGAATCTTTTTATTCCTGTTTCTCTGATTAGGATTTTTTGGAATATGATACTTTATCCACATAAACTACTACATTGATGGTGTAGGGATAAGATGTTTAAATAAATTTCAATACCACTATTGAGGAGCCGCCAGCTCAGGGGGACCTTGAAATGAGAAGCCTTCTTGAATCTCATCTATAGGTTCATGGTAAGATCGAAGGGAGTGTCCCACAATAAGAAGCGGCATCCCAAACTATAGAGGATGGGAAAGCTGGGGGTGAATATTCTTAGGTTTCTCACCTACTGTTGGGTAAGGATAACCAACTATTATATTTTCTCCCCAAACTTTCAATTCTTTTGAAGCTAATGATGATTTTAATTCATCATTTAGAAATACCATCTTTTATGTCTAGGTTTGAGGGAGAAGATTCCCTATCATATCGACTAGCATCGAAAGGAAAGGTTTCCACTATTTAGTACGGAAGAGATATGAAACTTCTTTGAGTTCCCTAATTCCAGAGTACATCCCTCCTTATGACAGTGAATCTAAATCATATCTTGAGTTGTAGAACGTTCTCCACATAACATGTCACAAGTATTGGTGAAGTATATAGAAAATAATCTATGAGGTTCCTCTTTATGAAAATCCTTCATGAATTCCATAGCTTTTAACTTTTTTAAACATATTGGATTTAGTGTATTTTATTATCATCTAACTCATACTATGGTGAATAGGACTTTTCATAGGTAGGACCAATATCAAAATTCTAAGCATGATATCATCAAGTCAAAGTTGCTCATCAACACTGATTACTACTGAGCTACGCTATCCCAAGTAGAGGCTAATCATCTCACAAAACAAGATGAATTAAAGAAAAAAACCATGGAGAAGATAGGTCAAGTTTCACTCCTTAATTAATAATTAAATACTTCTTAATGGGTACTTGAACAACTTCATTTTTCATTAGGAGAATCCTAAGAATAAGGGAAAATAACTATTGAAACTTCCAAGGAATCACTTTGTAAGGCCAATGAGGCTAAAGTCGGTCGGCTGAATAAACTTCAATAAGTATCAGATAGGGCTCATGAGTCCGTTAAATAGATGAAAAGATATGATTAAATCCTTTAGTATTATAAGATAGAGAGACTCTATTTTGTATATTTTCCTATAATTTTTCTCTATAAATGATAATAAATTTTTTCTAATAATAAAAGCATTCATCCCTATTTTCTTCCTATAATCATAATGTGAAAGAAGATTTTCATAGCATTACATTTTCATATCAGATAAATATAATTACAAAGACAGGGATGTGGGTGCTCTTAAATTTAACCTAATCTAATGGGCCTAGTGAGCATAGGTCGAATGTTACTAAGGTTGTATGAACAACCCTCTAAACATTGTTTCTTTTGTGTTATCACCATAATTGTTTCATAATCCCAATATGGAGGAGGCTTAGCAGTTGAGATTTAGATTTTTCTTAGACTTCCCCTTTTTCTTTTTGAGTTTTCAACCTAACAAGATTGGTGAATTTTACCTATTTATTTCTCAATAATTCCTAAACCATATAGAGTATATGTCTAGTGATATGATACTCAAATTTTTTATAGATTTACCTTTGTGAGTTTTTATCCTGGCGAGTACTATATCTCTTTTTTTGGGGAGTTTAAAGTCATTCATGTTAGACAAATAAAAATAAAATTTTAGTTCTACTAGATTTGACCATAAATTTTAAAATTATAACCCATACAAGGCTTGATGGCTAGGAATGTTATGATATTCTTTAGATACTTCCAAGGGGAATACTGAGACAATTATGTGATCTATAAATTGAATAAATGGTATTTGAGAATAGATAAGTTCTCCCCAGAGAATGAAATTACCACTGTTTGACAAACCCATTTTGAGGGATGTTTTATGCAAGTCCAACTGAGGCATATACCATATAGTCAAGTAGTTGTATCATTAGGTTTACTAGCCTGTTATGTGGGAAACTTATTCAAGGACAACTGGGGGCATGTACTACTTCGTCAGGTAAAGAATTTTTCAAGAATTATAACATTATTTTACCAATGAAAAATAAAATTTTGAGGTTTTTATGTATCAAGACCACAGTGGGTGTCTTTTCAAAGGAATGATTTCTGAGAACAAAGGAATCATCCATTCCAACGTAGGTGATGAATATAAATCCACTCCTACACAAATTTGATGTGTGAAGGAGGGTACATTTTTTCAAAAATTTTATTTCTGATATTGTTCTGTTCAGTTTAGAGTCATGCATCAAGGACATTTGGGCCTGTGTAGTTTCAAGTCATGCATCAAGGACATTTGGGGCTATTAAATTTCAAGTCATGCAGTAAGGAAATTAGGGGTTTTCATTTTCAAGTCATACTACAAGGAAATATGGGTCTTTTAATTTAAGGTATTTATCTTTGAAAAAAGGTTTGATGGTTTCCCATTTTTGATAATTTGTCTCAAAATGTTCTACTATGTTTAGGTATGGAAAGAGAGAGTTTTTAGCAATGATTTTGGGATTCCCAAATCCAAAGAATGATATAGGAAAAGGGATTGTGGAATTAGAGGATGTGTCTCCCAAGAAAGAAGTTACCATTGCTTGAAAACCATATTATGGGGAATATTTTATGCTATCCCAACTAGGGAACATACTGTATAGTCAATAATGGTATCCTTAGGCCGACAGGTCCGTTATGTGGCTGAGTTTATGTAAGGTCAACGAAGGCATGTACTGCAAATTCAGGTAAAGTAGCTCTCAAAAATTCTGATATTCTATTACTAAAAGCTGAGGAATTATTATAGAGATTCAAATTTCCACAGGCATAGAGTTTGGTTTGTGGAAATAATTTTTTGAATATAGAAGGGGTATTTCAAGTCATTATTTCCAAATAATGGTGGAAACAAGCTTTCTATGAAGGTTTGATCCAAACATAGGATGTATGGTGCCTATAGTTTTTGTTCATATGACTTGGACCAAAATATTATGGAAAAAAGGATGATATATGGTCAAATGTTCCCCAGTTATTCTAGTATACCTTGAAAAAGTTAATGGGTAAAGTGTAAAATAGGGTAATGAGAATTTCAGGTCAGAAGAAAGGATATGGGACAAATATTCAAGGGATGGCCACTGATTTACAGGTTCCTGTATACTATCATAAAAGATTAAATGGATATAATGATTCTCCCATGAATGAAGTTACCTCTGTTTAAAAAACTCGTTATGGGGACTATTTTATGAAAGTCCATCTGGGGCACATACTACATAGTCAAATAGTGAAATACTTTGATTGACAAGACCTTTATGTTAGTGAATTATGCAAGGACCACTAGGGAACATACTGAATATTCCGGTAAAGGATCTCTCAAGTATCATACATTATACCACTAGAATATAAGGAAATATTATGAAGATCTTAAAGTATTCAAGATTAGGAGTATACTTGTGAAAGGGGAAATTCCCAATAAACAAGGGAATTATTTGGATTGATATTTTCTATGAGTTTGGATTCCATTGCATTGATCTGACTCATATGTATAATGGTGACATCTCTTGTTTTCTTGGTGAGATCTCCAAGTATAGGACCCAAAATAAAAGCTCCTGCATAGATTTTTAGTTGTATGTAGGGGAGTGGATATTTTTATTTTACCCCATGTATGGTAATAGGATTTAAGACATAGTACTCACTATATATCTCAACGGAATTAGAATTAAAATATACATAGTTCTAGAAGTACTATGCAATTTGACATCATGTGGAGAGAATATTGGTCGTGAAGTTTAATGTCTTACAGAAAGTATGTGGGTGATTATGATATGAAAAGGAATATTTTGGATATAATAGGGTGTAAATTCGAAGAATCATTATGTATCTTTTTAGAGCAAGAATCAATTCACACATAGTTCTAATAGATACAATTTCATGACTAAAGTGGGAACTCGTATCAGATCTTCCCATGTATATCTGACTCAAACATGGGAGAGTAGGGGTTTTTCTATGTTGTTATGTGGATGGTCCTTGGATTGAGGATACATACATCATTATGTATCTCATACAGGTGATAATTATGCCACATGTAGTTCTTAAATAAAGGTCTCCCACCTTAATTGAATTTATAAGTGGAGGACGATGGGAGTTTCTTTGAATACGGGTTCATACATATGATGAGAACTCATATTGAATATCCTCACATAGATTTGACTCATACATAGAAGAAAAGAGGAATAATTTTCATAATGTTTTGACTGGGCCCAATATTGAGAGTCAGGGAATCCCTATGTATCTCATATGAGTTAGAATCAAGCCACACCAAGTTCTTGGAATTCCATGCAGTTTAATGTCATGTGGTAAGGACGAAGGTGAACTAATGTGAAGTGATAGAAATATTACCATTGATCCCAAGAATGATAGCATGGGCATCACAACGTATATTGTAGGGTTCAAAATTATGCCTTAAATGGTCCTTGATAGGCTCACTAAGTATACCTAATTCATGCACTAGATGTAAAGGGGATTTTTAATCATTGCGACTGGACCCAGGATTGGAGATCTGAGCATCACTATATATCTCAATGGGATGAGAATCAAGCCACATGTAGTTCTTGATAGCATCCCCCACACTAACTATAATTTGATATGAGGATTTGGGATTTAATATGTTTCTGATATTCTCTAGAATAAAGGTTGGGCTCAAGACAAAAATGGTATGAGAATCAAGCCATATATTCTAGACGAGTTCCTAATATAAATTTGGATCAAACACTGGGAAGGGGGAAATTTTTTCTTTATGGTTGCATATGGTCTTGATATTGGAGATCTAGGAATCACTACATATCTCATTTAAATGATAATCAAGGCACACATAGTTCTTGATGTTATTCCACATGCAGGTTTGATCCAAACACATGGAGAAATGGAGTTCAAGTGCCAATATGGAGTGGAAACGATGTGAGTAAGGTTTATACATGAAATCAATAATCTTTTAAGGGACTATAAAGAATATTAAATCATGATATCTGGGGTATTTCTTAACATAAAACAATGGGGTTGTTAACTAAATAGTTTAATATCATGATTTGAGGACAACTGGTGCTATGTAGTTTAACCTCTGGTAGCTAGGACCAAATGTTATTAAGTTTATCATCTTGCGACATGGATGATGATGTTACATAGTTTAACATCATGAAAAATGGATGAAAATGGTGCTATGATGTTTAATCTTCTTTAGCTAACACAAAATCTGTGTGATTACACAAAGTAATTCTTTAGGAACCTTGGATTGGTCGGACTTGTGGTTAGTTCTCCATCCATTGATATTAAGGAATAATATCTATTACAGTGTACATTATTTTTGGATTAAGGACCTCCCTACTTTGGATTAAGCTTTGGAGGATTATTTCTTGGTATCATTGGAGTCCTAAGGACTATTACCAATTCTTCTAAAGGAATGAACATAGGTGGAACTTCTAGTTGAAATCTCACGCTATCCGATTTTGATAGACTTACAAGTGATGCAGGGTATTCAATATCTTTTGATCCAATCATTCCTTCTCATCAAGTCATTTATAATATTTTTTTCTATATATAGTAGGCCACAAATGGAAATATGGAGGGATGGAAACTGCACCTCAATGGACAAGACTGCTTCCATTCTGTATACCAATGAGTATAGGGTTTACCGTATTATAGTACAAGTTGTGGTCTGATAAACCTATAATAAATACAAGATATTTTCAATAAAATGTTTCATATCATTATTAACCATATTACAGAGTATGTTGGATATGTTCCAGTTGAAATCCTCTATTTCTCCATTGTTCATTGCATGATATCGGGACAAATGGTTGGATTTGATATTGTATTCAAAATTTAGCTTCTCCACCTCAGTAGAACAGAAATTAGAGGAATTTTCTATCAAAATGGTATGAGGAACACCAAATATGTTAATGATGTTATATTTTTAAAAAATAACTATTATTTGGGCTTTAAACTATTTAGGGGAAGTACCTTAGCCCATTTGGAGAAGAAATATATGATAGTATGGATGTACTTGAACTAATTTACCATTGCTGGAGGATATAACCCTACTACGTCTATTACCCATATAGAAAATGGTCTAGATTATTTAGATTTTTTAGTATCTTTCGGGGTTGATGAATGGAATAGGAATGCACTTGGCCAAGATGACACATCTTAGTGAATTCGGTGCAATCCTGCAACATCGAAGGCTAGAAGTATCCAAGCCTTAAGATTCGGTTATAAATCCTATACGCAAACTGGTGGGCACCATAGGCTCTTGCATGTAATTCTTCCATGAAAGTCATAGTATCTTTCCCATCAATGCACCTAAAGATTATTCCTTTGAAAATATACTTTATAGTGGATTTTAGGTTGTTTTGGGCCGTCATAAAGAGTGAAATTGGTTGCTTACCACCAAATCTTCCCTCTTTCAACTATGTCTAGTGGAAGTACTATATCTTGGAGGTACTCCCTGATGGGTGTCATAAATCCTGTGGTAGTACAATATGGATCAATATTGTGTCTAACTTCAATAATTTCCTATACTCTGATATGAAAAAAGGGTGATATCATTCAGCGGTGGGAAATACTAATGATTGTTTCATCCCGATTTGGATCTTCTAAAGCTGTAACTGCATTTTTCAATGCATCTTCTTGGGAATTTTGTAACCGCAGAATTTAGGTTGACGTTGTTTCTAATAGGAATTTTTTTATTAACCCTCATATACAATCAAACATTGAAATTAACTCTTATTTTCTAATAGCACAATCCCCGTTGATTTTCTTGATTACCAACTCTGAGTCTCCATTCACTTACAAGCATTTTACCAGTATTTGATGTGCCAATTATAGGCCTTTGATGAGAGCCTAATATTCTAACTCATTGTTGGTAAATCATTTTGATAATAGGTATAATTATGGTAACACTATATTTTCTAGGGATATAAAAAAAATCCCAAACCCTACATTGTTGATCTTAGGGTCATCCATTTTCTTCCCATTGGACTCTTGGAAGCACCATAAAAATATATTTCCCATGTTTGGGGGATGTACTGAATAGATAATATTTTTTCATTAGGCATCTCAGTATTAAATGGTGTCTCTTATACAAATGGGTGCTTAATAAACAAGTATTCCAAGGCCATTCCATTTATTTATTTCTGATGAATAAATTGTATATCAAACTTCTTGCTAAATAACTGCCCCCCATGTCAGAAATCCTATCAGTATAAGATGACTGAGAATAAAATTAAATGGGTTATTGTGAGAAAACAAGTGAATCTCGTGATGCTGAATATAGTATTACAACTTCTGAACTATAAATATTAACACTGTGCAATTCTTCTCAATATCTGAATATCGAGTCTCTATATCAAGCATGGTTTGACTAAGGTATTACATGCTATTTTCATTCCCAAAATCATTCTTTTGTGCAAGTACTGAACCCAGTGATTTCTCTAAGTATATTACATACAGAATGATTGGATTTCCTTCAACTTGTTGTATTAATAGCATTAGGAATTATAGGTAATTCTTGATGGTATGAAATGATTCATGAAGTCATAGATCCATTTATATGTGACCCCATTCTTCATTAATTTGGTGATGGGGAAACACTTCCATGCCAGATTGGCTATGATGCGTTGGATGTAGGTTGAGTGTCCTTTAATTACTCCCAACACTTACAAGTTTTGATTAGGTGACATGCGAATAATAGATTTAATCTTCTTAGGATCAACTTTGATGACATGATGGTGTACAATGAAGCTAATAAATTTTCTTGAAGTTACCTCGAAAGTAAATTTCTAGGGGTTCATCTTTAGATTATGCTATCTAAAATTGATGAAGATGGTTTTTAGGTTAGCCAGGTGATCATAACAATGTCTGGAATTTACCACTAGATCATCAACATATAATTCAACAAAATTCCCTAAGAAGGGTTTGAGAATGTGATGCAGAGATGACTGGTATGTGGAACTAGAATTCTTCAAGCCAAATGTCATTACCTGATAGCAGAATATGTCTTGAAGAGATATAAAGGCTATGGATTCTTCATTTTCTAAGGCCATATGGATTTGGATATACCCATAGTAACTATCCACGAAGGAGAGGGCTTGGTAGCCAGCTATTGTATCAATCAAGAGTTCTGTAATTGGAACTGAGAAGTCATATTTGGGAAAATTCTGGTTGGGATCTCTAAAATCAATATAGAATCTGATTTTACCATTATACTTTTTCATATGAAAAATGTTGGCTAGCCATTTCAGGAATTACACCTCTTGAATGAAGTCAGCCTTGATGAGCTTGTAAACTTCAACCTTAATTTTAGTGGTGTGAGTTTTCTATGTTCTTCTTGCTGCATGCTAGTATCCCAAATGCTATTTTAGAAAACCCAAATGATGGGTGGACACCTCAGGATCAAGTCCTATAATCTCTATGTAATTCTAAGAAAACACATCCCGGTGTTGCTTTAGGAAGTTAGTACACATCTCTTATTCTTTGGGAGTCATGGAAACACTAATCATAGTAGGACATGGATCTTCCTATGTACCCAAATTTATTTCTCAAAGTTCATCCATAGTGGCAGATACACCTTCCTTAAATGTTGGAGGGATGTCCCTGAGATCTTCTTCTTCTTCCTCTGCTTCATACTTTACTTATTTTGCCTCATGGTTTACATTTTGTTCCTCAACTTGAAGGATAGGTGATGAAGATATATTTTTAGAGCTATAGGAGGAGTCCATATTTAGATATCCCAAAAAGTATGCAACTATTTCTATCCCAACAAATGATACATAGTCTTCTTGAATCTCTTAAGGGAATAATATGGGTTGAGAATCAGTATCCCCATATTCTTCCATTAGTATGTCAACTTTCTCCAGCTAGCCGTATGAAGAAGAGATTTACTAATTCTCAAGGGATGGAATGAAGACATTTTCATCCAGAATTTCTTCACCATTTAAAGTGTTAATGAACTCTTCTATTATGTTGTTTTCATTTTCCACAACTGACATTGTAGAAACCACTAAATGAGTTCTTGGATTTGGATATACCCTATCAATTTGATTAATTTGTATCACATAATTTGTATTGAGATGCTTGAATGGATTTACTAGGATATTCTCCAAGCCATTTAAGGAATTTATTCTTATAACATCATATTTCATGGACTATTTACCCCCTTATGGTAGAAATATACATTACTTTATTAATATTCACAGGATTTGAATGGGTCCTTGTCACCACGTAGTGTACCAATATGACTATTGACACAATATTTGATACATTGGGGGTAGTAATAAATGCATGATGATGTATCCATGATCTTATGAATATAATATTGAAAGTTGTGTCCTTACTGGAAACCATGAACATTTAAACAATCACAAGATCCCCGAACTAAGTTCTGAGTGTGATCTTGCAGAGAAGTTTTTTCTATTTGTTTTGATAATCCTATAACATCATAGTGGGAGGAGAAAATTGGGATTTAGTGTGACCTATCTGGTGATGTTTCCATTTCAAATTGATATTTACCCTAGATCCATTTTCAATGAAGGCTCATCGGACATCAGTGTCATTAATCATACTGAATAGGTAAAGGGGCCTGCCATGTCTTTGTGTGACAACATCCTCATCTTGTCCTGTGAAAGGTATGATCACAAATAATTATACCAGATCATTCTCTATATAGTAAAAATCTATAGAAGAGTCCTCAAATTTAAGTTTATGAGGGATTGATAATGCCTCAATGAGTGCTTCCCTGAGGTCCTTTGAATGATTGAGGGCATATGAGGTTGATAACTTGGTCGATACTTGGGCCAGTTGCTTCAAAACATCATACTTTTGATCTAGAGGCCTATGTTGCCTAGAATGGGGATGTTCTCTTATAGGTGATCTGGGATATGATGTTCCTGATATAGAAGGACCATCCTTCGAGGTATGAGTGGGAAGTGCTACCAATCTTGGTGGATTAGGCAAGCTAGGTCTACCTATCTTCCTAGAAGCTGGTTGTGTACCCTCTAATTGGTCTTTCAATATAATCATGTCAGATAAGAACCTTCCATGTATGGGGGAGTTCCCTTGTTCATAATAATTTCACTAGAGGGATCTCCCATGAGTTTCGACTGCATAAATAGTTCTAGAAAGGATGTGGTTGAAGTAGTGGGTCACATAACATCAACATCTTGCCCTGTATCCTCGACCTCATATTTTCTTACTTTAGTTCCCCAATAAATTTTGGGGAAATCACAGTCATAATCAGAATCATGATTTGAATAGGGATCTATTAAGTGAATAAAATTAATTAAGCTGATGATCAACTGCTAGTTTGATGAAGATTCTGCATGATAGGTCAACTCATATTATGTCATTTTGTGGGGTGGTACCCATACATTGGAGATGGTTGGAATGAAATATACTAAGTCCAAGGATAACTTCAGCCTTGAAAAGAGCTCATATTCTTTTATTTTCTCTTTATCCTTCTAGCCATGTCACTTTTTTGAATATTGGCCTTCAGTGGACATGGCTTTTTTTGAAGCTCTATTTTTTGTAGTGGAAGCAACATGAGATAGATTATGCTATTTCAATTTTGATTATAGAATGACATGAGTTTGGTTGATTTCCTTTCTGACTATACAATGAAGGAAATTTTTTCACAGTCTTTCATTTAACTTCTTTCCACTCAGATTCATCCTCTGGATTTGTAGCTAAAACACATGCTACTTGGGATGGTTTATTTAATTTTACTTTCCCAGAGTCCACCATATTTTATAGGAGGTTTTAAAAAAATACTCCTAGATGGGGTGACCAACATTTGATGGAAGATGAAATATTTTGGGAGGTATTTATGTCATTATTTATTAGGTTTCTTGGTATTTTGTAACTAAACTAAGTTGTTTTACAAAGTTGAGATGAAGTAGTTAGGGAATTAGTCATTTAGAAAATAATAGACCTTGTTTTTCTACTCCTTAAACTCTCTCCGCCTATGATCTCTTTGATCATATTTAAGTGGTTTCCATTGGCGTTGATGATTAGGAGGCATAACCCTAAGGTATGATGGTATATTCAATGTATGAGTAGGTACAAGGGCTGTCTTAAGTGTAAATGTAGCATCCTTTTCTTTTCCTGTTCTTCTTCCCAGAGCTGATGGAATTACTCGGGACTTGGATTTGGTCTCAATGATGGAATTATATACCTATTGATCAATTGAGGAAAGTTCCTAAAACCTTTATATATATTTCATATGGATCATTGGAGTGTTGAAATTGTCACAATGATTCTCTACACAAATGGGAAACAACACTTCTTTAGAGAGAGCCTTGTTTTAGGAATATGTTAATCCTTTCTACCAAGCAATGAGATCTAAGAATATTTCATTCTCCCATTTCTTGAAGTTTATGAGATCAAATACTTTTTTCTTCTATAGTGTTGATATTAACTTAAATATAAACTTAATATGGAGATATTCCCATCTAGTAATTAATTGAGACTATAAACTCATGTACCATAAAAGGCTGCCCCTATAATGATTTCACAACAAATCTGAGTTTCACGCTTTGAAGTTATTCAGGAGTCCCCATTATGGGATCACAGTAACAGATGAAATGCATAAAGTGATACTCTTGGTCTACAGAACCATTAAAAATTCAAAATATATTCCATTGTTTGGAGGAGGAGGTGTAGGATCTACCCATTCGGGGTAAGCTTCCTTTTTTGAAGCATTGGTGCACACCATCCTTGTATAGCTTCCAATCAAGTTATTATTAAATCAATAAAATTAATAATAATTTAGGAAACATATAGCTAAGTCAACAAATGAATAGGCCTAGTGAATAGATACTTAATGGGTTTGGCGACTGATAGGATCACTGGTGGATACACCAATGGTATCTATCATGGGTAACCAATAGGGGCAGGCATGTAAGGATGTGTCTGACCTAGATATGATTTCACGTGAAATATAGGGAATTCATGATCTGTATCAGTGGTTGTGAAAAACCCTATTTAGCCATTTTTTCCTCATGATTAACATATCCTCTTAATATTTTTCTAGAGGCTCTTATACCCGATGAGTCAAAAGATGATGTTTTACAACTGATTTATCAGAATCAACAAGATTGATAGGGAGTTCCTCTATTGCACTGAAAGGTAAATGGCCCAAGGGTGACTTAGATAATGACCATTACCTTGGGCTATCATCTATTTGAAAAGGATTCCACCTACATGTGATAAGGAATTAGACATAACTAGAATTGTATTTTCAAGTGCCTCATGATATGAGGGCTTTCTCGTAACTACATTGTCCATTAGAGAATTTTATTAATTATGAGAATCACTAATATAAAGAGAATTTTCATAGTGAATTCCATCATGGGGAGAACCATCATGGTGGATTACATCAATGGTAAGACCCTATCGCTCCTTGGTCTCCTTGACACATAGATGGTTTCTATGGCTCTCATTAAGAGATATTCTCTTGAGATCAACTATATTTTCATGAAGAAAGAATTCAAGAAGTAGTATATGAATGGTACCTTCATAATTACTACTATTTCTAATGTAATTTTTTAATGGTAGGGAAGGATCCTAATTTTCCATAGATAAATGTTTGATGGTTTCAACAACTCTAGTATTGAGTAGAGCCAGATCACATATTGGATCTTGATTCTCCAACTGTGTTTGATAATACTTCTTTTAAGAATTCTTCTCACAAGTAGTTAGTGACACTTTTTGGGGGAAGTGGTTGTCATAGGAAGGTGTATGTGACTTCCTTTTAGTGTCCACTGGAATATACCGATTATCTCCAGTTTGAGCGGGTGTATGTTCACGATATAGTTGTCCATATGATATAGGGAAATTTTCCCCATGACCCACTTGGACTGGAGAAGAGGTATGTGTCTGAATTTGGGTGTAATGCTAATAAGCCACTCCATGTGTTGGGATATAGTTGTTTATCTGTCCCCCAGGTACTAAATTCAACACTGCGATGATATCCTAGAAATTATTTAGGACATGAGTAGTGATTTCAATCGGCCCTTTCACCATTCCCTAGATGTATTTGGCGACTTCAGTGACTGAAACAGTAATGTACATCCATTATATGCTTGGAGTTGGTGTATCTGCTATCTCTTGTCCCCCCTTTCCTATCAGTGGATACTAACAGTACTCATGTGTGGGAATAGATAACTGGTTTTACCCTCTTCTTATTGTCAATACATTCTGTCTAAATTCTCTAGGTGGTGCCAAATGAGGCTGTTGGCATGCTTGGTGAGTGAAGTAAGGTGTATGTTTCTACTTGTGGGTTGCTGCTGGACTATATAGGTGGGATTCTTTGAATGATTCCAAATGATTATAATGGTAGGCTTGATGACTTTAAGATAGTGAATGTACCATATCATGATACTCCACTATATTTTTTTGGCAGGATTAGTTGGGAGTTTTCAGATGAATCTGTTGGATGGTGGGATGAAGGCGCAGAAGTGTATGTGCCTACATGTAGATTTCCACCAAATTGGGTTTGTGGGATTCTATGGAGGGGAAAAGGTTGGTACCTTCTCCCTATTGGACGATTGTCATCCCCAATGGGTTATCTTGTATGCCTGGGTCTAAGGGACTTAGTTCATATAGTCATAGGTGATATACTCATCGTGTTGAGGGTTTATGGCCACCGACGTTGGAGACTATGATTTTTGGTTGGAACCTTTAGGAAGGACCCTGTGTCTTAAAGATGGGTCCATAAGAAGCCTCTTGATCTGACTTCCTAAAATACAAGAGGGTTTAATTGTTTTGTTCTGGGGAAAATATCTCGAAATGGTTGAAGATGATGATTGATGCCATTTGCTTTTGGACCACCAGTAATCACTGACCAGACGACTAGGGGTGATTATTAAGTTTAAGGGCCTTTAGGGTGGCCTCTAGATTTGGGATGGTACCATGCTGATAGTATTCTTGAACCAGTTTATTAGAGACATAGAATTGAATAAACTATGTTGGTGATGGATACCTTCATGCAGAGGAGGATTCAGCCTAAGAAGTAGCTAGGGCATTCATAGGTGAAAGCATAAAGGAACCCATTGGATCAAAGGGAGTTCTTCTAAGTAAGTGCATGAGAATATAAGACATGCATGATCAATAAAAACCTTTTAAACCACCATCTTTTTGGATGAACACTTGCATGACTAATTTCTTTGTTCGAAATTCATTTACTTTTAGAATAGAAGGGGACTAATTTGTAGGTGACACTATCATCTTGGTTAACGATTCACGTAGGGTTCAACATTTTTCTGTTTCCATCAGAAATGTGACTTCATTGTGGAAATGAAAGAATTATTCCTAAAGAGTTCCCAAAAATCTCATTCATGGAACTGGAAACACCCAAAAGTTATATATCCATAGGGACCTGATTTCCAATGGGAGGATTTCATTAGGTGTTTTAACCTATGATTATTAAGAACTCACATTTGTCGAGAGGATGGGAGGTCATGCTCATCGCACCCTTTTGAGGGGAATTATTTCTTACTTAGGGACTCTATTTTATATTTAATATATGTTCATGAATCTTTCATTAATTCCCAAGTATGATATAGACCAAACCATAACTAAAAATCAATTATTTTCATGTGTGGAATTAAAAATTACTTAAATGTATTTGACATTCTTCATTGACATAGGTATCTATATGTATTCGATGTTATCCACCAATGGTATCCTATTATATACGATTTAGAGATTATTTATTCATTTTTACGATGAGGTTGGTTTCTAATCCACTTAGTAGGGCACTCTAGAGTTTATTTTCATCTAGGTAGATGAAGGTCACTCTTTAATTTATCGTCAGATAGAGAGGCTATTTTTTTTGATGTGAGGATCAAACCCATGAATGGGTTACCTATGTATCCTTGTGAAATGAATCAAAACCCACATAGTTCAATGCCACTGAATGGGACACATCATACCTTTTAAGTTCATGTGACAGAGAAATAACTGTATAGTTTAACATAATGTGGAAATGATGTCTAGGTTGAAGGTCCCTTGTCAAATTTTGGTGTAGGAATTATATTAAAGCATCCTAATAAACTTAGAAGGGATATGAGTTTATTAGTTCAATTTTGAACCTACTAGGGATATGGCCTAGAAAGAATAGAGTTTATTTGGGGTTTTGGGTTTGAACCTTAGCGATGCTTCCTAAATATATATTTTGAATGGGAATCAAAGACCACATAGTTTGGTACATCTCATAGAAGATTATGGCCCTATGAGAGAAATAAGGTGGGGATTATTCATAAAAAGGATTTCCTTGTAATAAGGTACATAAGGGATGTCTTAAATCATAGATATTTTGGTGATTAACTTGGGGTTTACTTATTAGGAGGATATCTAGGTTAATAGAATTATGATTGGGGCTTAATATTGAGGGGGATTCCTATTGAGCTCTGGCCTTCAGTGGGATTCCTATGTATCCTAATTAGAGAAGGAATTAGAGTTCTCAACTTTTAATACTTATGGTTGATTGTGTGGATGTCATGATCATCACTAACCTCTAAGACCATGAGATTCATGCTCAGGGTGAGAAACAATAGGATGTGGAATATTAAAAAAAATAAAATGCTTTTATTCTTTCACTGGTGGTAGAGGCCAAGGATACGATAGAAGAGGAAGAAGCTATGACAGAAGAGGAGAAGAAGGATGGTGGAAGAGTTCGGGGAGACTGTGGGAGAGGCCGGTGATACAAAAAAATCTTCCTCTGTTCACATTACATTAGACATGGTTCCAATGTATGAAATTAAGGTTAAGGATGATGAGGTGAGAGGGGAGAGGTATCCGGTACCCATTCCCTCTCAAACTCAATGGTCAAGAGGCAGAGAGGAGAAAAATGTGCAACTTACTTCAATAAAAGATAAGGGATTACACTCGAATGGCTTCCATAAAATTGGTCTTGTAGTGAGGGAGGAGGATTTCATTCCTTGTTAAAAGAAAATTCAAGCGTAATCCACACCCTCTATACTATAGACCAGAGGCTCTAGATCTTAGAGATGATAAAAAAAAAGATGGATTCTTATCCCTAAAATTCGAGACCAGGAACTCCACAAGAGTATCCTTGGGGTAAGGGTTCTTGTGACCATAGGGATACAAACTCACATGTACCCTAAAAACCCAGGACGACCAACCAGTGAAGTGTGAGAAACCTCTGACCATTGTAATATAAACCCAATTAGAGGACACATTGGTGTTCGACTCAACTAGGTTGTGTAAATATATGGGTCTCAAAAAATGGTGCCACATAAGGAAATATCCTACCATGAATGAATTTTAAGGAGGCCTCATGGATGGATCATGCAAACAGGAAGGTAGGGCGAGCTGAGGAGAATCTAGTAGGGGTGCTCCACACAAGTAGGTTTGGGCGAGGTGGGAATCCCCTTGGGTGATGAAAAACCTGGATAACTATACTTGGGAAAGACTTTTCTCAATCCTTCAATGATATTCATAGTTATTCCTAGAAGTGATAGGTATAATTTCTTGTTTGAGGAATGGAGACTCATGCATGTCTTTTTATTGAAGGATTTGGGCGGTAGAACTGTGCAAGTTCTATTTAATTTTTTAGAACATAATGGAAAAAGTTCCACTATTATTTCTTTGATTCCCTCTCTTTTAGGTGTTATATAACTACTTAGAAGGTTTTGAGGGACTTGAGTGAAGAACTATGAAGATTAGATGACCAATAAGTCTTCAATAAAAATTTTCCCTCCAAATAAAGACCCCAAGTGTCTATTTATAGGAAAATATGAGACCCCAAGTTAAGGTGTTTGGTTGTGAAAGTGGGTGAAATGTAGATTCTTGTGCACCGATGGTACATTGGGGTACCTTGAGTGAATTCATCTTTGAGGCTTTGTGATTGTTTTGATTCTTCATCTATCTTATCCTCCTTTTTCGAAGGAATTTACCTTTTTCACATTTTCATCCTTGTAATGAAACAAAGTGTTAATATGTTAAAAACCATTGAATATAAGTATGTTTCACCCTATTAATCCATTAAGAAAAAGTGCAATGAGGTTAACTTCTCAGATGCCTGTCTTAGTAACCATGAACAAGATCTCCCACCAAGACAATCTTTCACAATGTTCCACATCCGAGGAGTATAGAATATTTTATAGTCATAATCCTAGAAAATATATTGTCATAAAATATATCTTAATTTAATATTCTTCTATGAGAAGATATAAATGAGAAATTTGTGGTTAAAATAGATGAAAAAACGATCACCTATAAGGTAGTGTCACGAAATCTTTTGGGAAAATACTACCGCTGCTAGCTCCAGATCATGGGGCATATAGTTCTATTAATGCGGTATCAATGGGTAGGACCCATATTAAATCACCACAAGAATCATCATCAGACACATTTATTTATTTTATCAGAGGTATCACAGAACAATACATACTCAAAACCCTTATCTAACACTCTCAAGATGGGAATGGTCATCAACCTATGTTATAAATCCAAAAAATCATTTAGAAAAATCTATATCTTCATTAAATGATGCTTTTTATGAGTAAAAGTTTTCATGGGTTTAGATATCCAAGATAAAAAAAGCACAAATCTCCAATAGTAGTATGCAATACTAAAGAGTATACACACCTCAGTCATTCTCTTAGGTGGCTCCACACTGCCTCAACATTGGCTGGGTCAACAGATACACTATCTTTTAAGATGACATCCTGAAAAGTATACCTCAATAATTTAGAACATACACGTTTAGAGAATCCCCTATAGTCGGTGATATCATATTATGTCAAGTACCATCCTCAAGTGTCTCATGTGATCCTCTTCAAACACCAAGTACACTATAATGTCATCGATGAACACCACAAAAAAATACTATAAAAATGTATAAAATATCTAGTTCATGTGTTCCATAAGAACTAAAGTGACATTTTTCAAAAGGAAATGAATTACCAAGTACCCAAAATGACTATGGCTATAACAAAATGCAATATTCAGTGTATCCACATATTGTATTTGGATATGGTGATAACTCGACCTAAGGTTAATATTTAAGAACCATCTCACTCCTATAAACTATTAAAATAGGTAATTGATCCATGATAGTGGATAATTATTCCTTAAGGTCACCTACTTCAGGTGAAGGTAATCCACACACTACCTTCAGATCTTATTCACCTTCATAGAGTACAAAATTAGAGCTTCCCAGGTGGAAACACTGTGTCTGAGAAATTCCTTCCCCTTAAAGTCCTCCAATTTCACATTCAGATCATGAATATCTATGGGATATATTTGATATGATAGAATAGATATCAAGGAAGTCCCTGGGTGAAAGTATACAAATAATTCTATCTCTCAATGGTGAGGTAATCCTAAAACATCCTCAGGGAAGATGTCCTCATACTTCGTCGCTACTGTAGGAAGATAAAAGCCCATAACATCCATTACTCCAAGGGTAGTAATATAAAAAAGATGAGTATTCTATTATATCATCCTATGTATGATCCCATCAAACTCTTCCTGGTTTTACTCCTCAAACATGAATGAAAACCTCATTCCATCAAAATATATCACCTCCTAGAGCCTTCTAAAAAATTTAGAATAACCGTGTAATCATTAAATACACTATGGTTGGATTATCCAAGTGAAACGGGAAAGCCAAGAGATCAACTGAAATCTAAATGTCTCGAACCCTGGAAGTGGAAAGAAAAGAGTGTCTCACACACATGTTTTTATTTATGTATCTCAATTAGATAATAAATAAATCATACCAATAATCATCACTGGGTAATTGGGATCAAAGGAATCCCCTTTCAATATCTCTCCTCATCCCAACCACTAGCACCCTGAGCCTGGTGTGGAACACCATGGTGTGGTGGTTGAAATAATTCAAACCATATACCACCTCAAGATACTCCCCTTTATCCTCATCCATATCCACTACCATGTAGACCTATCATATATTACTAGTTTCTCCTCCTATACGGTCCATTGACTATCTTTATATCATCTGCATAGTGGTTCAAACAATCATGAGTGAGATGTCACAAACCATCACAAGAGAAAAAACACCTCTCTCTTAGAATACCAGAACCATCTAAAGAGACACAAACTGTAGAAAAATTATCCCGGTATAATCTCATGAAGCATTTCATGCATCCTGATGCCTGTATCATCCATCAACTACTAGTTGGTGAGGTCTTATCTCCTGTGTTCCCACTACCAGCACAAACTGTAAGCATCTTATTTCAAAAAAATCAGTCCATTACTAAATTCCACTCAAGAAATCCAATATAGGTGGGAATGAAAATAAATATCAATCCAACACTAATATCATATAATATGACCTACTCAAAGATAAATTCTTAGAAGAATGGATCATTAACTATATCTTAATAGGTTGGTGAACCTCAATGAATACTCTACCATGATCATGCTACCCTACTGAAGCTGCATATGCTCTTTTATGTGAACCACTCCCAACATGGCTAGATAAGAATACTCCCTACAGATATTATCAAGAACTAACAAATAGAGATCTATCTCATCATGTTTCTGAGTCACCAGACTACGCCATTTCCTTATGGAACCCTAAAGAAGACTTGCTGTAAGGACTACTATCTGATCTAGAGGTGTACTTACAAGGAAATTTTTTTTGTTAACTACCTATTGATAGTCCATTCATTCTTGGGGGTTTGGATAACCCTAAAACTTTGGAATTACAAACCTATTAAACTAATTCAGTGTGAAACGTGCTAGGTTTTTGGGGATATCAAAATTACTCAACATATTTTAATATTTTTTGGTGGTCAGGAAAACATTTATCTTAATATTGGAACCAAATTAATGGAGTTTTGATTGAATAATGGAATTATTTTTAGATGGGTATTAAGGATTGGAATGTTACTTGGGGTTTTAGATGAGTTTCAAGTGAATCAGTGCCTGAAAACACAGTTTTAGGAAAGCACAAAAAGGGGTACACAATTATATTAAATTGTGCAGACTCCCATGAGTAACTGTGTGACCCTCATAAAACACTAGACATGGCTTTTCAAATCATGAATCTAGGGGTACATGATTGTGTGATCCCTATTCAGTTATTAATAGAGGGGTATCACATTGTCTACACATGGTTTGGAAAACCATTCCCCTAGACCGTGCATGTATAGTTCTTGGACTGTGAGCACCACACAGTTGGAAAATGGTTAGCTAAACCATGTGGCCAACCACTGTGGGTGATTTATTTCAGATGAATGAACAATCTACCCCTACCTCTATTTAGGTATTTCCTTATATTTTCTTCCCATTTCCACCATACTCACATGCGACTTCTCCCTTTCCCTTCCTCATTAGGAATTGGACTCTTCTCCTAAAATGGACTCCAATTCGAACACTGTTGGTATTTTAGAGGTGAATTTGTAATACATTCAATCGACTAGATTCTTTTCATTGTTCATCTATCTATAAATAATGTTAAATATGTGTGAGTTATTTTGCATAATTTTTAGGGTGTTCATCTAAAATTATGATTTCTCTCATTTCAGATCTTTATAGGGTCCAATATCAGATGATATAGAAATGACTAGTACAAGGTATGTGGCTCCTATCTTTCTCCTTTATTTTTTAGATTTCTTATGGTTTGAATTCAATATACTCTATGTGGGCTATCCAAGAGGTACCCCTGATAAATTATTTCATTCATTATTAGACTGTTTAATTTATGATATGAGATGCCTATGGGAATATTCCAACTCCAATACATATGATTAAGCTTGGTAAATGGATTGGATCAACCTTGGTAGCTAGGAAAATTGTATAATTTTAATTAGATTAAATTATTTATATTTAATTAATGAGTTCTATGGGAATGTGATGGTCATGGACCAAGGGTTGAGAAGATATTGATCACCTAGACTGAGGTGACATGGTTCATCAGGTTGGGTGTGGCTTGAGACATATGGGGTGATGATGATCACTTGTTTGATACGAGGAGGTTGTAATGACGGGGGATTAGACCAGTTGATTTTGGAAAACATTGGGATTTAGAAACATGTTCATAGGGGAATGAGGTTTTAGATGATATAACCTCGGTTTTTTTGGATATATCTACTCACCGTTGTGGGATGACGAGCCATTAGAATCATGTGCACATGGATAGGACTCATTTGATGTGATTTTGACAAGTCATTGTTGGTTGAGGCCCCCATAGATTATGTTTCATAGGTGATGGTGTTGAAAATATGATATTATTGGGGTTATCACCATAGAAATCCATGTGGATAGTGATGGAACATCGATCGATGGTGTTGAGACTGTCGGTTTGGGGATTTGGATTCCAATTTTACATGAGGCCGTTGGGCCAAGATATTTGGAGGAAAATTATCATTGTTCCTCGGGACAATGACTCTTGGGAAATAGTGAATATAAATATATATTGGAGGAAATAGATTGCTGTAACTATAGAACTCATATTTTGAGCTAATGGGGACTTCATAGTTGAGGTTTGAGGGACTGAGGACTTGATTAAGAATTATGTTTGGTCATCAGGTTACAAGTTTAATGGAATAAGATTCAAGTGACCTTATTTGGGGTGTAACATAAGGGCTCTCCTGGGGTGTTATTTTTCAAGGGATTCCTTGGGATCTAATCCATGGATCCTTACCACTTCAAATATATATTTGAAGACACATGCTCTATAACAACCCAATGTTTTCAATGGAAATTAAATTCTTATAAATATGTCATATAATCATGAAAAATTATAACACAATGAAATAATAAGTTCTCTGTGACCTTTAAACATAATTTTGACACTTCTGTGTTTTGAATTTCAAAAATATTACATATGCAGTTGCGATCAGTATGATGTTTGGAGTTTGATAAGACAAACAAAATTTTTGGTGAATAGTTACATACCCTTATGAATAGTAATTTTAGCCTTATGAATAGTGAAATACCCTAAATAATAGAAACCTTACCTATAATAGTATATAAATTAGATTCAAGTGAAAATATTACGTACATATATTTTGGAATAAGTAAATAAATGTTTTAAAACTGTTTTTTAAGAAAAAATTATGATTTTAATTAAATATTAAATTAATCATATTTAGAATATTAATTTTGAAAAATGGAGTCCATTTTTAAATTCAAAAAATAAAAATAATGTTTAGGGTGAATTTTTGGGATTTTTCTGAAATACTAAATTTTTTTTGTGAATAGTAAAATACATTAATTTACTGTATCAATACATTATAATTTAAATCCACTATTCCTGACATCATAAGTGATTTAAGCACCTAAATATCAAACTCACATGAAATTATGACTATTTGTTTCTTGGAATCATCACTATTTCTTGTCTTATGGGAAAAAAATAAACAAAGGACTATAATATAATGAAAACCATCCTCTCCTCCACTATAAATACCACCCATCCTTACCTCTTATATCCACTCCTCTCAAGCATTATGCCTTTACTATATTATACCGAAATATCTCCTCAACCTCCTCTCCCATATCCAATATCCCTTGGTCTTATCCAAAGACCAAATCCTCTCCCCTTAAGAGGCTATGAAAGTAGATAAACTCAAGAGGTAAATTCTTCTTTCCAATTCTTTTAAGTTTTTTTCTTTTATTATTTATTTCTCACCTCCCTCCATCCAAATGGTATGATAAATTCAGTAGCATAAATGTACTAGAATTATATTATTCTAATGGGATATTTTATTATCATCTCTCATTCACTATTTTTTTTGTTGTAAAGGCACCATCCGAGATGTGTTAATTTACAACATTCTAGGACAATATGTTTTCAATTTCCATTACAATATTCAATTCCGGTCATGAAACAAATTTCATGGATAAAAAAGAAAAATATATGTATTTTGTCTCATATAGGGTTCTATAATCATTTTTTACACATTTTTTTTATTTATAAAAAAACCTGTTCTTTGTGGAAAAAATCACCAATTAAACCCAAAGTTTATCACTAATGTTTTATATAATAATTCAACTACACTCCACAAAACCAAATTAAATTTACAACCATTTAATCTCTTGTATGTTCAATAATATAATATAAATTCAATTCTAGAAAACCACTTTCATCTTAATGTTTATCTGTTCATGAATATAAGTAAACCGATAGTAAAAACTAAGAAAACAAACAGACACAAAAAATGAAATCAAACCTCTTAACCCATCAAAAACGTCATGAATGAACATTAAAATGTTATAATAAATCATTTAAATATATAAGGGGTTTTGGAATTATTAATTAATGAACCTAATTTGACTATTCAGGTCATTGATATCAAGTGAAGAATACCATCAGACTTAAGGTAAGTGATCCACTCTATTTCACTCTTATTCAAGAATGTCCTCTATGTTATACAATTTTATATGTAATACTTAATGATGAGGTATGATTTTGAACCACCCCATACTTCCCTCATGATTTATAAGTGATAAGAAACCCGCTTTATCTATCATTAAGTCCTCTTACGTAGACATGATACCATGTCGATAATTCGTAATGAATTCTACCTAAACCTCCTTTGTTTCTTTAGGTTTCTTTAACTTCCTTTTAACAAAATGAAGTTATCTTATCTTTTTATAGTCATATTTTATATTTTGTGTACATGTACCAAATTCATTTATCAAGACCCTTTCATCATTATTTTTCCGGGATATACATGTTTTTAAGTGATTCCCTCCTCAATACTTCCTGATAAGAAATCTTGTATTAAGGGAGATTCCAGAATTCTTACCCAATTTATAGTTCACTCTATCTTTTATTGTTTTTATAAAATAATTTTTTTTTATTTTGAAAACATTCCTAGTTCACTTATTGTTTTTTATAAAGGATTGTTTTCTTGTCTACATTAAAGGCTCAATATTATTTGCCTTCAAACCTCTCTAAAACGTTTTAATGATAATATTTCTTAAAAAAATATCTTAAATATTGTCATTCTAATTGAAATAACTTCCCATGATACATGATTATTTTACCTTATTAATGTCCATGTATTTTTTAGTTCCTTTATTTCATGGAAAGGTTTATGATACACCCATTTGTTATGGCTTATGTCATGATTCTAATACCCAATCCTTTCTAGGGGTAGCCCTTATATTTATATATGATTGATTATGTATGATTTATTATGTGGAAAACATATTAATGGAATATTAAGACGGGTGTGCCTAGATAGTTCTCCAATACATTGGGTAAAGTTAATCTCATGAGATGTTATATTGAATGGTCTTGGAAGTTAGTGTTGGCTTGTGCTACTATGTGAAACGATCTTGGCAGTTAGACTTGAATCGTACTAAAGACATGTTTTATGTTGCTTCCACATTATTATGTATCCTTTTTATATGATTCCATGTATATATGTTATGATTCCATATGTAATATGCGTTTTTATTTCATCATGTTATGCCTTATAACCCATGTTTTAAAGATTTATTCTAATGTTTATCCCCTTGTTGGGATTTTTAGCTCGTCCCTTTATTCATGTGATCCCTAAGGTACCCTATGTAGTTGTAAGGGATAAAAGGAAGTTAGGTTCTTTTTATGAAGACTAAATAAAGACATGTTATATTTAGTTCCATGTTTTCAGTTTTATGTACCTAGTCTTTCAATACACTATACTTTATGATCCTTGGCTTGTACTCTAATTTATAATTATGCTTAAAATCATGTAATGTTTTATGTAAAAGGACATGGTTTCTATATTTGGTATCATAGGATGGTCTTGTTTTTTTGGAGACTAGGAATAGAGCACCATAGTGAGAACCTTAAGGATGAGACTAAGTATAAGAAAACATCCCTAAATTTTTGTATATATAGAGTAAGTGGTTTATCAATAAAATATATCCCTGTATGAATACAAATAGGTAGATGGGGATCTAGAATAGATGTACCGAGGAGTGAAAAAGCTGATAAGGAGTTTTGGGCCAGACCTGGGTTATCATGTTACATGACAATGGGCCTAGCTGAACTCTTGGTTTGACACTACTAGGGGATATGCTTTTGTAAATTCATGAGTTTAGTACAAACCATTATTAAGTGAATAAATAAAATCCCATAAGAATATAATTTAAGAAATAGATCAAGGATAAACTAGATTTAAACTTTAGGGATCACAAGTTAAGATATACTTCTCTATTACAAGTTTATCCTTTAATGTTCAAATTTTCCTTTTTATTCTCAATAACTAAGCATTCAAACCTTATAACTGTAATTTATTTTTCATAGTTAATGGATGAAAATATAATAACATTTGGAAAAAATCAATGTGATTGGGAATGTGATGTTTTCCCTAATGATATGCCTGATACGATGGGAATGGGTGCTCAAAAAGTCATGATAGTACTTGCTCAGCTGGATTGAGTTATGAAAAATAACATGAATAATGTGGAACACCATCCTCTTCCAAAGAAAGAACAAGTTTTCATTAAATCCTTCATTTGAAAAAGGCCTCCCATTTTTAGTGGATCATCTAATCCCATCCTCTTGGAACAATGGATTAACTCTATTGAAAAGATATTCTCTATCCTCCAGTGCTTGGAATAATAGAAAGTTGTACAGGTGGTTTATCATTTTGATGGGGAAGTTGATCAGTGGTGGATACTGATCAAGAATATATAGTCTCAAGATGAAATTTTTTCAAAGGATTGGGAAAAATTCAAGAGGATGTTTTTCAGTAAATATTTTCCTTGAACCCTCTGTCTCAGGATAAAAATAGAGTTCCTAGGTCTCAAGTAGAAGGAAGATGAGTCCATTGGGGAATATGAGAAAACATTAAAAGGCTTCCAAGGTATTCCTATGAATTTTTCAAGAACACCAAAAGATTGGTGTATCACTTATTTAGTGGAGTAAAGCCGATTCTACAAAAATAGTTGGTGGTTCAATACCTCTATAGTTATGAGGAGATTTTACATTTTGACCTCAAGGTTGAAATGAATATTGGAGACTATCAGTGGTTTCTTGGGTCTGGTGACAAGTGAAAAATAGAGAACAACATGGGTGGTTCAACAAAAAAATACCATGATGGAAAGAATTATGAATATCGCACTAGTCAATTTTGTGGGAATAAAAATCCTAGGAACTTTCTAAAGGGAACCAAGAATTGCATAAAATGTGGAAAGTTGGGAATCTGGAAAAGAACTACTGAATGAATATGGAAAATCCTACTAATGTGGAAGAAGAAAGGAAGGTTTAGATCCACACTCAACATATAGTGTAGTGTTAAAACTTCAAGGATCATGGGGATTATACCAACAATTTCCCTAAGCCAAGGGTTGGCAGAGGAAATCGACAATAACCTCCAAGGCAACACGGAAGGGATTATGCTACCACTACTGCTGAGGTGGATCTGAACAAAGATGTGGTGATAGGTATTCCAATTATTCATTAAATAATACAAAACATAATATTTGATTCTGGTTCTATGCATTCTTTCATATCTTTCATTTTTAGTAAAACTATTCAAAAACCTCCTCAAAATTTGGAGGAAAAGTTATCTATGAGAACAAAGAATAGTAAAATTATTGCATCAACGGTTTATAACTCATCCCCAAATAATGTTTGTGGACTGAACCTCCCAGAAAATATTGGTATACTTCATTTAGTAGAGTTTTGTATTATCTTGTGCAGGGATTGGATATCTTTATAAAAAGACAACATCTACTTTTGGGAAAGGTAGATCACTCTTCACATCCAGAAGCATCCTACGATTCTTTACAATTGTAAAGAGAAAGATGAATCTATTTTAGAATTATTGTCTCAAGTATGGATATTAATTATTTATGAGAATTAATGTCTAGCTCAAATGATTGAGACAAAGGAGAGAATATCTCTTTAAGATATGCCCATCATGATGAATTACACTTATATATTATTAAAAGAGGTTCATGGCCTCCCTTTTGCTCAAGAGGCTGTGTTATCAATTGAACTTATTCCTGGATCTCTACCTATATTAATTAAACCTTATAGAATGGCCACCATAGAGATGGAAGTGCTGAAGAAGAAACTATAGGAGAATTTGGAGAAGGGTTTTATATGCCCGAGTGCTTCACCATGGGGTTCTCAAGTCCTCTTTATCAAGAAGAAGTATGGATCAATGCACCTCTACATTAATTATAGTGAGCTCAATAAAACAACGATAAAGAAAAAGTATCCAATACCATAGATATATGACTTGTTCGATTAGCTTCATGGGACCTGTTATTTCTCAAAGGTGGACCTTCAGTCGAGATATCACCAATTAAAGGAGAGAAAAAAAGATATGTCCAAGACTTAATTTTGAATGAGGTATGGGAACTATGAGTTAATAGTGACACCCTTTAGAATCACTAGTGCCCCATAAATTTTCATGGATTTAATGAATATAGTCTTTATAGATTACTTCTAAAATTTGGGTTAGTATTTATTGATGATATTATGATATACTCCAAGATCAAGGAGGAATAGGAAGAGCATTTGAATACTATGCTAAGTACTTTTAGAAGGGAGAAGCTATAGGCAAAGTATATTAAATGTGAGTTCTAGATGGAGGAAGTATCATTATGGGGAAATGTTATCACCAGAAGAGGGATATCTATAGACCCTTCCAAGACAAAGGCAATCAAAGAGTGGCCAATGCCAACATCTGTAACAGATACCCGCATCTTGCTGGGCCTAGCTCGGTATTATTGACGTTTTGTGAAGAAATTTTCATTATGGTAAAACCCAATGATGAAGCTGACACAGAATGGTGTGAAGTTAGTATAGAATAAGGAACGTGAACACTATTTAAAGGAGTTGAAAAAGAGGTTAATCACTATTACAATACTCAAACTCACAACAAGTGGATAACACTTTTTGGTGTGTAGTGATGATTCAAAGATAGGATTAGTCTGTGTGCTGATTCAAAATGATAAAGTGATAGACTAAGCCTCAAGGTAGATGAGAATTCATGAGAAAAACTATCCCACGCATGATCTAGAGTTGGCAGTTCTGATATTTTCATTGAAAATCTAGCTGCATTATCTCTATGAGTAGAAGTGTTAGATATAAACTGATCAAAAGATTCAAAAATATATATTTACAAAAAAAATAGATTAATGTCTGACAGAAAATATGGATAGAGCTCATTACTGCTCAACCCACTACTATCCTAGTAAGGCAGACTTGGTGGCCAATGATCTAAGTAGAAAGGATCCCGCGTCTTTATCAATGATGAGAATTGAAAAGGATCTAATATATTTATATTCATAGAGGATGTACATGGAAATAATTTAGGGATAAAAATCATCAATACTTTATCAAATGATTACTCAACCATAAACCATAGAGAATATAAAGTATTATCAATGAAAAATGTGGAAATTATGAAAATGGTGGAAGCTATCAGAAATGGGAAATCCTCAGAGTTCATGATTGAAAAGGAAATAGTTGTAATATTTGGATCACAATTATGTGTATCATCTGATCTAGAGATAAAGAAAAATATTTTGAATGAAGCACATTTCCCAACCTTCTATGTTTACCCAGAGAGCACAAATATGTATCGAGATATATGAGGAAACTTTTGGTGGGACAATATGAAGAAGAATATTGTTGAGTATATATCAAAGAACATAGTTTTTCATCAAGTTAAAGCTAAAAGACAGAAGTCTAAGGGGACGATAAAACCTCTACCCATACTAACATAGAAGTGGGAGAACACTACAATAGAATTTTCTCTATACTTCAATGGACATCTAGAGAAAACAATGCTACATGGGTTATTGTGGATCATCTTATAAATGAAACTCACTTTATCGTGATTCGATAGGACATATCATTAGATCAAATTTCATGGATATATATCAAAGAGGTGGTAATAATGCCAGGTGTACCACTATCTATGGTATTCAATTGAGATATGAGATTCACCGTGAAGCTCTAGAAAAGTCTCCAACATACTCTAAGCATTGAACTGAACATCAGTATGGCCTATCATCCTAAAACTGATGGCCAATATAAGCTAACTATTCAAACACTAGAAGACATGTTGAGAGAATTTTCTATGTAATTCAAAGGAGGATGAGACCAAAATATTCCACTAGTTTAATTCTACTACAATAATAGTTTCCACTTGATCATCTTAATGGCACTATATGAATACCTTTATGGGAATAGGTGAAGAACACTTGTGTGTTGAGATGAAGTCAGTGAGTATAGGTTTCCAGGACCGGAAATCATTGATGAAATGGTGGGGAAGTTGAGAACCATTTAGCAGCACATCAATACAACCCAATGTTGAAAAAAGAGTTATTAGAAAACCGTCAATTATACCATGCGATTAAAGTTGGAGACTTTTTATTTCTATGCATATCTCCATGGAAGAAGTTCATGAGGTTTGGGAATAAAGGGAAGTTATGTCCCAGGAACATCAATCATTTCAATATTCTTGATCGTGTTGAGGTTGTGGCCTATCAACTAGCACTTCCATATACCATGTCCAAAGTACATGATGTCTTTCATGTATCCCTGTTAAGGAAGTACATACCAGAACCTTCACATGTACTCTCTTATGAGGTTGTACAATTGGAGGATGATCTTTCTTATGAGGAGCAGCCAGTGAAGATCTTGGATCATAGAGACAAAGTTCTACATAACAAGAATACTCACCCGGTGAAAGTATTGTGGTGGAACTATACGTATTAATAGGCAACATGGAAACTATAGAAAGAAATAAAAAAAGTACCCACACTTGTTTATGGATTAGAATATAAAATGAAATTTCGAGGGAGAAATTTCATAAGGGGGGAAGAATGTAAAGACCTAATGATTTTGAATGGAAATTATTTTCTTATAAATATGTTATATAATTATGTGAAATTAAAACACAATGAACTAATATGTTCTATGTGTTATACATAATTTTGACACTTATGTGTTTTGAATTTCGAAAATCTTACATATGCAGTTGCAATCAATAAGATGTTTAGAGTGTGATAAGACAAACTTAATTTTTGGTGAATAGTAACATACCTTTATGAATGATAATGTTACCCTTATTAATAGTTCCATAACCTAATGAATAGTAATGTTACCTATGATTGTATATTAATAAGAGTAATGTGAAGGTAGGATTGACCTATATTTTGGAATATGAAAATAAATGTTTTAAAACTTGTTTTTAGAATAAATTATGAATTTAATTAAATATTAAATTAATCATATTTAAATAATTATTTTGGAAAAAATTAGTTCATTTTTGGATTCTACACATAGAAAAAATAGTTAGGGGGAAATTTTGGGATTTTTCTGAAATACTTGAATTTTTGGTGCGTAGTAAATTACATTAATTTACCGTATAAATACACTATAATTTAAATCCACTATTCATAACATCATAAGTGATGTAAGAACACAAATATCGAACAAAATTTCACTTATGAATATTCTTGGTCTGGTAATCATTTTTATCACATGTCTTGTTGGAAAATAATAAACTAATGATTATAATATTATGAAAACCCTCCTCTTTTCCACTATAAATACCACCCATCCTTACCTCTTATCTTAACTTCTATAAAGACTTATTCCTTGATTATATTCTACCTAAATATCTCCCAAAGATCCTCTACCACATTTAACATCCCATGGTCTCCTCAAAATACAAATTCCTCTTCCCTTAAGAGGCACTAAAAGGAGATAAATTCAAGGGGTAAATTCCTCTTTCCAATTATTTTATGTTCTTTTCATTTCTGGTTTCTTTACTCACATCCCTTCACTGAAATGGTATGATAACTCTAGTTACATACATGAAATAGAATTATATTATGCTAATTTGATAATTAATTATCATATATCCTTCACTCTTATTTTATTTTAGTAGTAAAGACACCAATAAAAATGAAGGCCTTCAGGCCATTCAGGCAAGGATGACGAGTTTTCAATTTCTATTACCATATTCAATTCAGGTAATGAAACCATTTTAATGGTTGAAAAAGACAAAAAAATATTTATTATGTCTCATATATGGTTCTAGAATTATTTTTTACATAGAACAAAACATGTTCATTGTGGAAAAAAACCACCAATTTACCCAAAAGGTTATCGTCAATGTTTTATATCATGATTCGAATTCACTTTATATAACCAAATTAAATTTAAAACCATGTAATCTACTGGATGTTAACTAATTCCATATAACTTCAATTCTGTAAAACCACATTCATCTTACATGTTTATCCATTCATGAAAATAAGTAAACATATTGTAAAATCTATGAAAACAAACAGACTCGAACAATGAATTTGAACCACATAACCCATAAAAAACATCATGAATTAACTTAAAAATTTTATACTTAATTTTTTACATATATAATGGGTTATTTAATTATTAATTAATAAACCAAATTTGACTATTCAGGTCATTTATATCAAGTGGAGAACACTATCAGACTTAAGGTAATGTATCCTCTCTATTTCACTCTTATTCAAGAATGTCCTCTACGTTATGCCCTTTTATATATAATCTCTAATAATGGGGTATGATTTATAATATTTCCCATATATCCCTCATGATTTAGAAGTGATAATAAAACCCGTTTTTCTCTCTTTAAGTCCTCTTAAGTACACCAGATACCATGCCGATAATTCGTAAGGGATTCTACTTGAACCTCCTTTGTTCCTTCATGATGCCTTATCTTTCTTTTACCAAAATAAAGTTATTTTATCTTTTCATGTTTATATTCTAAATTTTGTGTACATGTACCATATTTATTTATCAAGACCCTTTCATCATCCCCTTTCTGGGATATTATTGTTTTTCAGTGATTCCCTCCTCAATACTCCCCGATACAAAATCTTGTATTATGTGAGCTTACCAAATTATTACCTGACATCAAGTGTAATCTATCATATATTTTCATTATAAAATAATTATTTTTATTGTGAAAAACTTCTTGGTTCACTTCTGTTTTTTTATAAAATATTTATTCCCTTTTCTATTTTAAAGTCTCAATAGTATTTTCCTTAAAACTATTCGAAAATGTTTTAATAAAAAAATTTATCAAATAATTTTTTTACATGTTCTCACTTATAATTTAAATAACTTCCCATAATACATGAATAATTTACCTTATGAATTTACATGTATATTTTAGTTTTTTTCTTTCATGGACCCTTTTATGATACACCCATTTTTATGAGTTATGTCATGATTGCGATACCTGATCCTTTCCATGGGTTACCCTTATGTTTATATATGATTTATTATGTGTGATTAATTATGTGGAAAACATATTAATGGAAAGTTAATATTGGTGCACCCAGATAGATCTCCAAGGCATTGGGTAAATTTAAGTCTCATGAGATTTTATGTGCGACGGTCTTTGTGGTTAGCCATGGATTATGATATTATGTGAAACAATCTTGGAGGTTAGACTTGACTCATACTAAAGTCATGTTTTATGATGATTCCATATTATTATGACTCCATGTTTATATAATACCATGTTTATTTGTAATGATTAAATATGTAACATGACTTTATATGTCATCATTTCATGCCATCTAAACCACATTCTAAATCTTTATTCTTATGTTTTTACCTTGGTGGGATTTTTATCTCATCCCTTTATTCATGTGACCCACTGGGTACCCAATGTAGATGTAAGGGATCATAGAATGTTAGGAGTTATTTATAAAGAATAAATAAAGAGATGTTATATTCAGTTCCATGCTTTCAGTTTTATATACCTATTCTTCCAAGACACTATAATTTACGATCCTTGGCTTGTACTATGATGTATAATTTTGCTTAAAATCATGTTATGTTATATGTAAAAGGATAGGGTTTCTATATGATATATACCAAATATATATTCAGAGGCACATATTCAGACTTATACAAGAATTGGCCAAAGAAAATATAATGTTCACTTGTGGATTATGAGAACAAGTGGATCATGTAACATATTTAATGTTTGTGATTCAATTTTTTATTTATATTTATAATTGAAGTACCTTTTTGATAATTTTTTTAACAATGTTTTTTTTTGAGAAATAACATTTTTGTATTAGAGTTATTTATTTTCTATAAATATGATCCATCTTCATCATATTCAGAACATCGAATCCAAAATAATCGAAGGTATAATTTATTGTTTTCGGGAGAATATCTTTTCCATAATAAGGGAAATAATAAATATTCTAAATAGTTTTGAAAGAAAAGTGTGAAATCATGAGATAAAAAGTTTTCATACTTTCTAAAACAAAGTCATATGTTTCTTTACTGATCAAGAAGTTCTAAAATGTCATGAAAAACTTCATGATAAAATCCTTTGAAGAAATGGTGAAGTGGTTTGAAGAATTTAAAAGTTGAAAAATGGATTTTCATAATTAGAATTTTTTAATCAAATTTTCATGATCATATTTTTGTAATCATATTTTTATAAAAAGAATTTCCTAATCAGAGAATCGTAACCAGTATTCTGAGGAGAATCATAACCAATATTCTATGAAAATCATAACCTGTATTATGAGAAAATCCTAGCCAGTATTATGAGAGAATCATAACAATAATTCTACAGAGAATCATAACCATAGTTTTAAGATAATCGTAACTAGAATTCTATAAAATGCATAGCCCTAATTCTAAGAGAGTCTTAACCAACATTTTATGAAAATTGTAACCTGAATTTGGTTAAAATATAATCTAGGTGGAAAGAGGAAGGGATACTCACAATCAAATCCATTGTAGTCAAAATATTATAATGGGATGAGAAAGAAACAGATTGTAACAGGTTGAAAAATAATTCTTAATGATATGATTATGTAGAATAATTTAAGTTCTCAAACATGACATTCATTTTTTCAAAAATCTCAGAGAAATATAAGAGGTATGAAGAAGTCAAAGATAATGTTTAAAGACGACAAATTTTTGATGCTTTGAGATTTGAGGAAGAAGGAAAGATTTCATGTTTCCCTCTTTGTTTTATAAATTTCCCTATAAATACTTCCTCAGATCCTTAGATCATTGTCGATTTTTCTATACATGAATGAATGGAAGAGAGATATCTAATTGAAGGAGAATTTTCTTGATCATTACAAAAGAGTTTGAGCTTTTTAAAAATTGATTTTGTGTTCATTGTTTGGAACAAAATTATATCTATATTACAGAAACACAATATTGAAATAAAACATATCCAGATTACAACAACATTGTATTGAATGGAATTATATCCATAGTACAACAACATTGTATTGAAAGAAATAAAATCCAAATGAAAACAACATTGTATTTAAAAAAATCTGATCTAGATTACAATATCATTATATTGAAAGAAATAGGATAAAAAATCTAGCAACATTGTATGGAGAGAATCAAGATCCAATATCTTTAGATTGTGAGAATCAGATCTATCCAAGTAAAACTAAGAATTTGGACTGAGTATTTGTAGAGTAGTTTTAACAATGATTTTATTATTTTTATTGGATCAATTTTCTTAAATGAAAACATTATAAGCCGACGAGAGTTAGTATAATAATTTCTATCAGGATATGGAAGGTATCAAACCGTATTTTCAACAATTTGTATTCACTTATTCATAATAGTGGATTTCCATAGACCCACAAGATTGTCCATCTAAAGGATGTAGGTACTCACATTGAGGTCAAACCTTATAAATCTTGTGTGATTTTCTTTCATACCTTCTTTTCATGCATGAGCATTTAATAAAAGTTGATAAGGATATAAATATTAGTAGGTTTTAGGGGTTATGTTTCTAAATGTTTTGAAACTTATAAAAATAAAACAACAAATTCATCCCCCCTTATCAGTTGGTATTCGATCCTTGGAACATAAATTTTTATTAAAGAATTAAAGTTCCTTTGTTGAATCCTTATCATGGATAATATCAATTCTATCAATATTAGAGGCATTCCTACATTTGATGGAAAAAATTTATTATGGATGAAAAAGTAAGACGATTCATTCTCTCCTATATCTTGGACTAGAAGTTATATATACTGCTACTATTGTTTTTCAACATATTAACAAAGATTCTCCTATAATGTTTTCAGATAAGAGAAATATAAATGTTTATAGAAAGGATATAAATGCTATTCTATGGTCCTTATTTTAAAATTTTTATCAGAAGGTGATGGATCTCAAAACATTAACAAATATATGGGACAATCTAAAAAGTGTTTTCAAAGGTAATAAAAAAGTTAATGAAGAAAATCTAAAACTCTTGCACAGAAAGTAAGAAGTAATTAGAATGAGGGATGAACAAACAATTGATGAATAATTCACCATAGTAAATGAAATCATTTGAAATTATAGGATATTTTGAGATTTTTTGGAAGACTATAAAAATATGAAGAAACATATGAGAAACTTTCCTGACATGTTTTATTCTAAAATTTATTATTTAGAAGATAAGGATGATTTATCTCTTGATGAATTGAATAATGTTATTTTTTCATACAAAATAAGGAAAGCCCCAATTTTTTTAAAAAGAACATGAAATATGAAAAGTATTTTGAAGATATGAGAAATATAAAAATCAAATATTTTAAAGAAGAAGATCCTTGCGAGTCTACATATAAAGAGGATTATGAGCTAAATGAAATCATGTCTCTTACATCTAAGAACAATCAAAGAGAGAGAGGAAAGTATGGAGGTAAAATTCTTCCCAAATTTTTTGAGTTTGGTGAAATTGGAGACTTTTCTATAAATTTACCCATGATTAAAGTTGGAGAATATCAAGATGATTCTGATGGAAAACCTCAATAGAAGAAGTGAAAAAAAATGATAAAGAAGAGAAGTACTCTATAAAATTCAAGACAAAGTTTTGATGAAAAAAACTATATATGTTTATTAAGAAGGTTGAATAATAATCTACTAAAAATGATTATTCTAAAGATAAAAGTTCAGAAAAGTTGAGAACCCTCATTGAAAAAGTTGATAAAACAAAAGATTCCTCAGAGAGTAAAGAATGTGGTGAAGAATATTATATAGTGTCAGCTTAGAACTGAAATTTTTTTCTTGTATTAAGCAAAAAAACTCGTATGAAAGAAATTAGAGTAATTAATAAAGATCGTGAAGAAGTTTATGATAGAATAAAGGATGTCCATAAGCAGAAGGATAAATATATTCAGGTGAATTTAAGGTACAAACTTCGAATTGATGAATAAGGAATGATCTTTGAAGATATTAGAAAGATTCCGTAAGATAATGAAGAAGAGGTTAAAAAGATGCAATGAAAAATTCTTGAGTGCAAAAGTACCAAGATAAAAATTAATGAAAACTTTATCAAAGATATGAAAGTAAAATCTAAAACTTCTAAAGTTGTTGGGATGGCTGATTATGAGAATCGTGTGAAATCTTATCTTACCCAAAACAATGTTTTATCTGATTATTTTAACATTTCAGGTATGGGAAAAGGTATTGGGAAATCTTAGGTGGATAAAATAAGTGAGAAATCTATTAATTATACAAATGTAGAAAACCCACTAAAAAGAAGACAAGGTCCACATCTTGAGTATGTTGGAGTTGAAAGAAGTTACCTACCTCAACAAAGTTTCTATAGAGAAAGATCATTCTTGAATTGAAAATCAATATTTGAAGGCTATTTCTGGTGTTTTGGAATCTATGGGAACCAGAATTATAATTTTTGGAACAACTTAACTCTACTTGGAAGAAGTTTTTAGGAAAGTAGAAGAAATAGTGAAAGAATAATGATAAACTGTCATAACTCATAAGAAGTTTGAAAGGGGAATTCCAATGATGATAGAAACATTCCATTAAAGACTAAATTTTAATGTCTCGAAGATGTTTTTAGAAGATGTGATTATTTTGGTCATCATGACAAAAGATATATGAAGCTCCTCTAAGAACAAGTTTTTTATGATATAAAAAAGAAGAAAAGAAGATGGTTGAGGAAAGATCTTTTTTTGTTGAGACAGATTTGAAGTCAAGTAAGAGGAATAACCAATGTATTCTTGATAGTGGTTGTTCTTCACATATGACATGTGATATAAAAATATTGCAACATGTTTAAAGTCATGATGGAGGAGTAGTTACATTTGGAAATGACAGTTCTTTACAAATCAGAGGATTCAGTATGGAAAAGATTGAAGTGGAGATATTGAAATATAAAAAGTTTTACTAATTTATGGGTAAAAAATAATATACTTAGTGTAATTCAACATTGTGATGATGAAAATTAAGTAATTTTAGAATGGATTATTGTATCATAAAAAGTGTGGAAGATAGAAAAGTCTGTACAAAATTAGAAAGAACTAGTGGGAATCTCTTTCAAACAAGAGAATTAAATATCTCTTATTACTTGAGTGCTGAAGATGAAAATAGATTATGGAACCAAATACTTGGGAATATTAGGTCGAAGAACATGAATAAAATTTCTAATGTTTATGGTATTCAGAATTTTCCAAAATTGAAAATAAGAGATGAATAAGTTTGTATTACTTTTCAGAAATGAATGATTATTAAAAAAATACATAAGATAATTGAGATTAAATCTACCATACCACTTGATATTATTCATTCTGATATATATGGGATGATTAAACATCAATAAAAAAATTTGATTTATATATTATTAATTTTATTGACGACTTCACTCAGATGAAAAACTTCATGTTCATGGAGCACAAGTTAGAGGCTATTGAAATGATCAAATGATTCAGAAAATAAGTTGAGAATGAATAGGGGTTTTTTATAAGAAACTAGGAAAAGATAATATTACTGAATTCATAATAGATATATTTTAAACTTATCCAAGAAAGAATGGTATCATGAATCATTATATTCCTCCCTATACTCCACAAAAAAGAAGTAGTAGAAAAATAATAATAGAATCTTTGTTGAAATGGGAAGAAGTATGTTGGAAGAAAAAACATTCAATTTTCTATTAGAGATAATCTATTAGTAATGTTTTACATGTTCAAAATAGATGTTTGTTGAGACTGGAAACCAACATGAATCCTTATGAAATGTCGTTTAACAAAAAAAATGTATTGAAATAATTAAATGTTATTTGAATTACATATTTTTTCAAAATCAAAAATTCCAACTTGGGAAAGATTGATTAGAAGGTTATGAAATGAAATTTCAAGGGTTATTCATGAAATGGGAGAAGTTACAATGGTTAAAAAAAATGTTTACAAGGGTTGGTGGAATCATATTATGGGAAGGTAATTAAAAATCAAAGTTCATTAACAAAGGTTGTTGAGAATGATGAGGAGGATCAATTGGATATTTCCAACAATAGCGAAATTTATTCAAAACATCCTTATCCTGATTAAAAAAAATTATGTGACAAGTAAATTTAAGTTGCGGATGAAACTTTGAGATTTCATACCTTACAAAGACATGTTGAATCAAAAAACATTATTGGGAATCAGAAGGCTCCGGTTCAGATCTGAAGAAAGTTGAGACTTTAGAATCAGACTTCAATTATCTAAAAAGTTAATCATGAATCAGTTTCAGAATTAATTAAACATAAATCATGGGTTGATACTATGAATGAAGAGGTGTTTTAGATTTAGAAGAATGAAACATGTGAACTTTTTCTATGGCCTACAAATAAAAATGTTATCAGAACAAAGTGGATTTTTTGAAACAAATTGAATGATAATAGAGAAGTTTCAAGAATCAAAGAAAGATTTGTTCATGCACACGATCCTTAGCTCAGTTGGTAAGGAATCCATAAGTGCATCCAGGAGACCTGAGATCAAATCCAGCCGGAGAAATTATTTCTGGGGTACTGTTGCAGTAATGTAGAAGTACTATAGCAGGTACTGTAGCAGATACTATAGCGGGAACTGTGCAGTACAGTAGCAGGTACTATAGTAGGTACTGTAGCATGTACTGTTTGGCACTGTAGCAGTCATGAATATACCCCTGTTTGGGCCTTCGGGCCACCGATTTGGTCCCCGAGTCCTTTAAGGCCTTCGGGCCACCTAGTCCTTCGGGCCAGTAAGGCCTTCGGGTCACCTCAAGGCCTTCGGGCCACCTTAAGTGCTGATTCTAACCAAATGACCTACAAAGAACATGCTCTTCGAGGAGGATGAGAGATGAGATTTCACCAGAACAGAAGCTAAACAGATTGCAAGAATGAGAGGGTATGGAACCTGCCATCGGGACAAGCCTATTCATGAATGGAAATGCCTAGCCGAACAACCCTGCAAAGGTAGAGAGTTTATTTCATGATGAATATGCTGGGGAGGAGTAGTTACAAATAGTTAGTCTAGGTTGTATGTAATGTTTGAAGCCTACGGGAAAATGAATTCCTCTAAGGCCTACGAGCCATGTAATACTTCCTCCTACGAGCATTGTAAGGGTTCCACCTCACCCCTTGAAATGTGGATTGTCAAAATCAATAAAAAATGAAGGCCTTAGGGCCATTAGAGGAAGAAAGATTTGTTCCTAAAGGATATGAACAAGTGGAAGGTGTGTATTTTGATGAAACTTTTTCCCTAGTTGCAAGATTTGAAATTATTATAATGTTTCTTTCAGTGGCCACACAATATAATTAGAATGTTTATTAGATGGATGTAAAGTTAGCTCTCTTAATTGGTGAGATCGAGGAAGACGTTTATATTGAGAAAACTTATGGGTTTCTACTTGATGAGGATGAAAACAATGTTTGTAAATCGAATAATGCTTTTTTATTCGATTAAACAAAATCCACGTTCTTTGTATTTGAAGCTAGAAAATTAATTGAAAATAAATAACTTTTCTGAAGGAAAAGTTGATCGCAACATGTATGTGAAAGATGTTGACTCTGGAACATTAATTGTAATTGTTTATGTTGATTATATAATTTTTTCTGGGGGTGAATAAAAGGTTTTTGAAGATATTTCTAAAGAAATGAAGAAGAATTTTGAAATTTAAAAGATGGGAGAATTAATATTCATCCTTGGATTACCAGTTAAATAAAAACACATCTTCTTTTATCATGAAAAATATTCCAGTAAATTGTTAAAGAAGTTTGGGATGGATGAATCCAAATAAGTTTCAGCTCCTATTTTAGTGAGCACAATGTTGAGAAGTGATGAATCTAGAATAAGTGTGAATCAGAAATACTTTCAAAAGATGATAGGAAGTCTTCTTTTCCATACAGGTTCAATGATTGATATTTTCTATATTGTGGTTCTGTGTTCCATGTATCAAAGTAAGCCAAATGAATCCCATATGTTGGTAGAAAACAGAATTACGAGATATTTCAAAGGAATAAATTCACATGGTTTTTCATACAAAAAAAATGTTAGATAGTGTTTCATGGTTATACTGATGCTGATTGGGTGGGAGATTGTAATGATAGAAAATCAACCTCATGAGGAGCATTTTTCTTGGGTGAATATTATTTGAGTTTATATAGTAAGAAACAAATTTTAGTATCACTGACCATATATGAACCCGAATATATTACAGTTATTGAGGCTTGTAATCAAATATTGTATATTAAAGGCCAACTAGAATATTTGTATGTGAATGTTTCTAAACCATTCATGATACTTTGTGATAGTAAAAATTTAATTGATATTTCTAAGAGTCCTGTAAAACATTCAACATCAAAACACATTTTTATAAAGTATCACTTTATAAAAAAATGTCGCTACTAGAGTTGTTTTGTTGGAATACATTTCAACAAAGTATCAGATTTCTAATATCTTTAAAAAAGTGATCCCCAAATAATGGTTTGTGGAATTGAGGCTTCAAATACATATTCATCCTCTTATTTATTCTTCCTAAATCTCATAAGGAAGATACACCCACTGTTCTTGGAATTATATTGACAATGGGGGAGAGCTGGTAAATAACTTTGTACTTTGTAAGAAGTTTTTACTTATCTTTTTTATGAATTTAATGTTCTGGTTATCTTATAATGGGGGAGGGAAAAATAAAAGTGATAGAAAAATAAAGTTATAAATTTAATATTTAGGTATTGAAAATATGAAAAGAAAAGTGAGGATATGTTATCTTTACTTGGACAAAAAAATTTCTTTCCACTGAGGGATGTAACTCCTTACAAAAATTACTTTATCCAGTAATGTAGTTTTAGGACAGTCTCTTTTGGGAAAGGCTATGTTTTCAAGAAATTCCAAAAACCTTAGTTGTAAAAAATTATTATAGTTGAAAATTTGTTATGAGGGTTTTCAAGAAATACAAAGGGAGATATTGAAGTAACTTTTTGATAAATTTTTTTAAAAAAAGTTTTTTATTTGTTGAAAACTAATTTTTTGTATAAGAATACTTTATTTTATAGGAATCAGATCCATCTACATTGTATTTAGACCATCAGATACAAAAGAATAAGAGGTATAATTTTTTTTGGGAGAGTATCTTTACAGTAATCAGAGAAAGAATGAAGGGGCATAAGTGTTTTGAAATAAGAGCATGAAGTTAGGTGATAAAATGTTTTCATACTTTCTAAAACAAATTCAGACAATGATTTTCTGATCAAGAATTTATTATAAGTCATGAAAAATTTAATGATAAAATCATTTCGTAATCAAATCTTCATAATCATATTTTTTTAATCATATTTTCATAATCATATTTTCATAAATAGATTTTCATAATCAGATAATCGTAATAAAAATTATGAGAAGAATCGTAACTAGAATTCTATTAAAATCATAACCAGCATTCTGAGAGAATCGTAACTAGAATTATTAGACAATCTTAACCAGCATTATACAGAAAATCATGACCAGAATTATGAGAGAATCATAACTAGTATTCTTGGAAAATTGTAACCAGCATTCTGAGAGAATCATATCCATCATTATGTGAAAATTATAACCACCATATTGTAAAAATCAGAACCAGATAGAAAGAGGAAGGGATACTGGCAATTTTATCCAGGATAACCAAAAGATTTTAATGAGGTAAAAAAGAAATAGTTTGTAATAGGTTGAAAAATAATTCATAATGAGCTGAGTTTGAAGAAGAATTAAAGTGGTCAAACTTGACATTCACTTTTGAAAAAATCTAGGATAAATATAAGGAGGTATGAAGAAGTCAAAGATGAAGTTTAAATGTGAGATATTTTCATAGTTTTGAGATTTGAGGAAGTGGTAAATATTTTAGGTTTCCCACCCTTGTTTCCATTGTTACATATAAATACTTCCTCAGATCATTAGTTCATTGTTGATTTTTATATAGATGTGTGAAAGGTGGAACACTGGAGAAATTTAAGTGCAAGTTCTCATATGATTGAAGGATAATTGTTTTGATCATTATAGAAGAGTATTATTTTTTTACATATTGATTTCGTGTTCATTTTTTTGAATGAAATCAGATCCATATTACAAAAAAAATTGTATTGAAATAAATTGGATCAAGATTACAACAACATTCTATTGAAATAAATAAGATCCAGATTACAACAACATTGTATTGGATGAATTCTGATCCTGATTACAACAACATTGTATTGAAAGAAATCAGATCTAGATTACAACAATGTTGTATTGAAAAAAATAGGATCCAAATTATAACCTTATTGTATTGAAAGAATTCAGATCTATGTTACCACATCATTATATTAAAAGAAATTAGATCCATATTACAACATCGTTGTATTGAAATAATTAAAATACAGAATCCAACATCATTGTGTTGAGAAAATCATGATCCAACATCATCGGAGTGAGAGAATCGGGTCAAACCAAATCAAACCAAGGATTTGGACTGATCATTTATGGAGCAATTTAAATAATGTATTTATTCTTTTTATTGGATCAATTGTTTTAAAATAAAACATTATAAACACACAGGAGTCAGTATAATAATTCATATTAGGAGATAGAAGGTGTCTAATGAGAGTTAGCACATGTTGTATTCATGTCTTCATAATTGTGGATTTCTATAGACCCATGGAAGTGGCTGTGGAAAGGATGTAGGTTCTCACATTGAGGCCAAACCTTATAAATATTGTTTTATTTTCTTTCATACCTTATTTTTCATGAATGAGTGTTAAATAAAAGTTTATAAGGATATAAATATTAATAGGTTACAGAGGTTAAGTTTCTAAAAGTTTTGAATCATATAAAAATTAAAAAACTGATTCAAACACACATTATCAGATATTATTTGATCATTGGAACATCAATAATACATTCTCATAACTATATGTTTAAGATATGAACATGTTGGTGCTGGCCTAATGAGATTATTTTCTCATCCTATATGAGCCATTCAGGATGCATATAGACATTATGTCTTTGAGATCAGGTAAGTTATTATGATCAAGATATTGAACTTAGTGATTGAGTTATGTTTCTTAGTATAGGATGTATGGAACTGGACCATGGTGGTTCCTCTTCTTTACATGGAGTTTATTTTTTGAGTTTATAATTCTTTATATGTATGTTCTGATATGTACATCCACGGGAGACTCTACATGGCTATTTTTTATGACCTGATATGTTATGATTTGTCTAAAAATTGTCTAAATTTGGGATATTATTTATTACGCATTCTACTTTATTATGATTCAAATAAGTTTATTCTATTTATTCTCTTGTTTATGGTCATTATTCTGATTTTATATTTATATATAGACAACTATATTTTATCAAAATGAGGGCATAGTCTCACCACTATTATTTTTCAAACCCTCGGTGCCAGTCAGCAACCATTTTTATATAGGGAGGCATGAATAATGCCTATTGGAAAACCATATCAGAGCACTATTATAGTTGAATGTGGGGTCTTGGTGCTAAACCTGGTATCATCTGAGTTTTCTTTTCCTTATTTGGTCTTAATATTTGGGATATGGTAGACTAGAGACAAGGAAATAATTGAAACATGATAAATATCACGTGTTTGGGTGCCTGTATCCCCATGCATAGGGAAAATAATAGGTTTCAAGGGGTGGAAAATTGATGTTATATTGAATGATTTTATACCTGATTTGATTTCTACCTAGAGTGGTGAACATGGGTGTGAAAGTTATCTATTATGTGGATTTTGACCCTTGGGCTGATATGGAAAGAGAGGTTTGTTTATGCATCATGATAAGAACCAATGATTATATGATGTATTCTTTCTAATGACTATCATTGGAAACCAAGAATATGATAAGAGGGGTTGTGCTGTTTAATGTGTCAAAAAAGAAGCTAAATAGTGTTTTCCTGCTTAGCCTCTTTTGGTGGAATTCTACTCATCCATCCCATGCATGTGGTTCCAAGGAGAAATTCATGTGATTATATATGTATGTGATGTATGGGATTGACCGTGATAAGGGCAGGTAGATATGGAAAACAAGGTAGAGTTGTTTAATGTGTCAATAATGAAGCTAAACAACATTTCATATATAACTTATTTTGTGGTATTATACCGAGCTACCCCATATTGACTCATGATATGTGATGTCAAAACATGATATGGGAATTTAAGGGGCCTAGTTGCTGAATTATATGTGATGTATGATACCATTATCGGTAGTAAAGGGGCTATGAGACCAGATTATATGTGATATCTAATGCTGATATGGGTTTTTAAGGGTCCATGAAGCCAGATGTCATGTGACATGTGTGCGGTATGGGAGTATATGGGTCTTGAGATGCATTACTTATTACAACTTCCCCTATTTTCAATATATATACTATTATTTTTGTTCGACCCTAGTATTTTTTAGTGGGATTTGGACTAGATATGTTCTAGTGGATCATTAGTTAGAAGTTATATGGTACTAAATGAGTGTGAATAGGATCAGGCCCATGAGGGTTAGGATGATCATGATTCATAGGTATAGGCTCTGATACATGTAGTTTAGCCTCAAAAAAAGAAATATCTTGGGCCATGGATTGATGAAAATCTTAGGTTGAACTTAGTTCAAGTCATACTTGGAAATAATAAGGGATCTCAAGGAGCTGATCCATCTATAGAATAACCAAATCATAATTTTCAGTCTGAACTCCCACCTTTGATTCAGGGTGAGGGTTGACCATAGGAAGTAGAGAACTGGATAGAGTCAGTGAATACAATCTTTGAAAATATTGAGTCAACCCCAGGGAAGAGGGTGTAGTTGGCGACATATATTCACTGGGGACTAGAAAAGTAATGGTGGGAAGTATAGGTTTAGGTAGGCAGACATGAGAGACTATCTTGGAAGAATTTTGAGGCCAGGTTCCTCAATAACTTCTTCCCAAAGACTTTTAGGGCATACATAGGCCACGAGTTCATGAATATCTAATATGAAGACACAAATTCCATGGAATATATGTACAATTTCATATAAATTTATCATTTTTCACCATCTATAGGTGGTGGCGACGTCACTGAGGCATGTTGTTTTAGGGATTGGTTACATAATGCCATCAGAGTATAAGTTAACATCTTTAGAATGAAATCCTTTTCAGAGGCATTGAAACAGAAAGTGATAACCAATGGAAATATAATGGAATTTTCATATTCAAGATGGGTGATATTTTCAGGTCAGATAATTAGTGATGATTCAGGTAGCAGGATGTAGGGTTATGAGGAGAGAGAGATTCTGGTAGAGTACATTGGAGGGGATCTTCAGTAGTGAGGTACCAGTGTAGGCTGGTAGGACATGTCTTGAGTCAGTGTGAGTATGCTCCAAAAGAGTTTCAAACTTACATCCATATGGGGAATCTAGATAGGTTCTATCGGAATCCTTCTTTGATAGATGGGATCTAGAGACCAAGTCACACTTTGGGATCTAAGGTAGGACTGACATCAGTACAGGGAGCTGGTAGCTGAGATTCAATTTCATTTGGAGGTCATGTTAGAGATAGTGGGACCCAACAATGGGGTCAGTGGCCGGTAGATAGTATAGATGTATAGGGATGTCAAGCCTTAGGTAATTGGGCATTAGGCTAGGTTGACACTATTGAGCTTCATAGTGTAGAGAAGACTGGGGATCTGATTCTAGTTAAATGTACGTCATAGGAATCACTAGAATTTTTTCTTTAACATTGGAAATTTTTTGGTGCACATGGAGAAAGGGTTTTCTTTGGAAAAACAAGACACTAGTTAGTAGGCTGAGATAAGTCATTATATGTGATTTATAAATATATGATGAGTGTTGGAGTATGGATTTATGTGTTAAATGATGTGTTGATTATTAGTATATGAGGTGTATAGGCATCTGGGAATCAATGTAATGTGGGTTCCATATGAGGGGATTGGGCATAAAAATTTTCACAGGAATAAATATATGTATACTTATGGTGCATGACTGTTGGAAATATGTTGAGATATAGAAAATTGGGCATCTGATGAGATGCACATTATTATGAGTGTTTTGTATGGAAAAAATACACATGGGCATCTGTTGAGATGTAGGTCTTGATGGGTTTCAGATATGAAACATTCATGATTTGACCAATTTATGTGGTTAATGAATGACTATGTGTCATTGGAGGACATTGAGTCCGGGGATAGTCCGTTGAACCGTCATAAATGTTTAATTTTGGGTTGAAAGTGAGTGGGTAGGTAACTCCTAAGGTGGAGAGTTCCTTGAGGGTAGTAGACCTATAGATTAATAACTAAGGTACATCAGGTTGATATAGATGACATGGGTATGTTTGGTACCATCATTAGGTAAATCATAATGTCTCGTGATGATCTATGTTATAATAGGGAAAATGTAACATCACATGTCATTGAGTGAGTAAAAATTCCACAACCAATTTTATTTTTTGTATTTGGTGGTCCGACCAACATTTATCATGATATTAAGAAACAAATTCTAGAAGTTTTACTGACCAAAGTCCTTGTTTTTAAATTAGTTTTAAGGATCCAAAAGTGCCTCGAGGTTTTAGATGAGTTTTGGGTGATTTGGCCCCCCAGAACTCAGTTTCATGAAAGATTCAATAGGGGCGCATGGTTATATTTAACTATGAAGTGTCCCTGAAGTAACCATCATACCTCCTTCAACACAAGACATGTTTGGAAAACCATGTAGGTGGGGGATAATAACTGTATGAAACCTCAATAATTTTTAATAGAGGTTAATCACATGGTCTACACATGGTTTGGAAAACCATACACCTAGAATGTGCATATGTTTTGCTTAGATATTGAGAACCACATGGTTGCTTCATGGTTATTTAAACCATGCAGCCAACTAGTGTGTGTTATTTACTTGGGGTAAATGACCAAACTTCCCCTACCTATATTTTGGGGTTTCCTCCAGCTTTCTTACCATTTACACTGCATAGAAAAGGGGCTTCTCCCTTTTCATTCCTCATTTTGATTTGGAATCTTCTCCTCATACAGACTCTAATTTGATCGTTGTCTCTCTCATCAGTAGCCTACATGCAATACCTTCATTCTGATAGCTTCTTTTCTTCATTTATCTCACCAAAGAAAATGCTAAATCTATAGAATCTATTTTTCTATATTTTCAGGTTGTTTGTCTAAGATACCAATTTATTTCATTTTTCATCAATATAGAGGCTGATATCAGATGGGTGAGCACCTACTAGTATATGGTAGGCGGTAACAAACTTTATCCTTTATTTTTAGATGTTTTTGGGGTTCATTCTATAAACTTCATGTGGGAATTCTGAGAGATACTGCAAAATAATTATTTCATGTCTTATTAAATTGTTCAATTGATGATATCAGATGCCTAAGGTCATTACCCTACTGCAATACATATCGTTAATACAATTAAGGGGCTTAAACCAAATTGGGTAGTTTGGACCATATGTATAATTTGAATTAAACTAATTTCTTTTATATTGAATTCTTTAGTTCCATGGGAACATGATGATAATGGAATATGGATTGAAGTGATGTTGATTACCTAAAATAAGGTGACATGGTTAATCATGTTGTTCATGACATGAGACATATGAGGTGACGATGACCCCTTGGTCGAGCGGATTTGGTTTTTAGGATGGGGGCTTGACCCATGTAATTTGGGATAGTGTGCATATTTAACATCATATTCATAGTGTCATGGGGTTTTTGATGATTTTTCTTGGCGTGTCTGGTTATTCCCACTCACCATTGTTAAATGGAACTTTTTTGGAGTAGTGTCCACATAGATAGGACTCCATCGAGTTGGTTTTGACCACTCATTGTGGGTGGAGGCCACTTTATATTATACGACTTAGGTGATGGTGTTGACCATATGATCTACTTGGGATGATCACCACATAAATCCATGTAGATAGTGATAGACCATCCTTTGATAGTTTTGATACCATCAATATGGGGATGAGGCTCACCATAGCACTTGAGTCCATTGGGATATGATATTTGGGGAAACATTTTCACCATGCCTTGGGACATCAACTATTGAGACAATGGTGATTATATATATATATATATATATATATCGGAGAACTGATATCATTGTGCCATATGAAATCAAGATTAGAGCCGATGAGGACATCATAGTAGAGGTTTGAGGGTCCCGAGACATATTTTCTTGTGTCGTTTGGACACTAGGTTACATGATTGATGGGTTGATATTTTTGTGACATGATTATGGGTGGAACCCAAGGGCTTACCTGGGGTGTTATTCATCCGGGGATGCCTTGGGATATAAGAAATGAATCATCACCACTGAATATATATATATACACACATTTTTTATTCCATATATATATTTGGGGGGAAGATATTCAGAATTATATAGGTGTTGTATAATTATGTAGAACACTCACCTATGGCTGATGATCAAAAATGAAGTGGGTAAAATATTTAATGTGTGCGGTTCATTATTTTTTATATTCCTAATACACCTACATAATTATAAATTTAATATTATAACACATTGGTGGTGTTATACTAAGATTATTCCCACACCCAACATGGTCCCTTCAAGACACTTTTAGACTTTATGTCTCTAATATTAGGTTAGGGATTGAGATCAGAATCATGAACTTAGTGACCGAGTTATACTATCTATCATGGGATAGATGGTAGTGGAACATGGTGTTTCCTTTACATCATCTAGAGTTTAATTTCTTACTTTATAATTCCATATAAGTATATACAAATATAGTCTTCCATGAGTGACTATACATGATTATTTTTTGTATGGCCTGATATGTAAGGAGTTAGATTATTACTGTTACGGCTTATTTATGATTCTTATTAGTTTTTTCTATTGTTTCTATAATTTTTTTTCCTTATTATACTACAATATTTATATATTAACCATTATTATTTTCCCCACCAATGGGTAATGTCTCCCCACTATCATCTTTCAAACCCTCACTGCTAGTCGACAACCTTTTCCATAAGGGGAGGCATGCCTTAGGCCTAGTGGCCAATAGGCCAGGAGCATAGTTAATGTGGAAAACTGGGTTGGGGTGCTATATAGTATTCTCATCCTTTGGATATCCATGACTTGTACTGCCGGTTCAACCTACCACTCAATGGGAGGTGAAAAAAATGGAAACCATTAAGAGGTACCACCTCATGTATAAGACCAGTGACTCCCCAAGATTTTGTAAAATAATTTTTTTCCAAATAAATTTAAATTTTCAGTATTTTTATTTACATGAAACACTATTTTTATATTTCATTACAATAAATATTGAGTTTATCTTTCGTCACACTCAACATCGAGTTTAAACAAAATATGACACATTATAAAAATATTATTATTTAATATGATATTAATGACCTTAATATTGGAATGGTGAGTATGAATAATATTAAATATTTTTTGAATATACATGTCTTAATCATGTATTTAAAATGAATTATTTTAATTAAATATAAAATTAAAAACTATTTGAAAATAAAAAAATCATTTTCCATGAAACATTTTTTATGAAAAGAAACACTTTTTACCTCAAGAAACTAAAAAAATAGTTTATTTGAATGATTTTAATGAAATTAATATTTTTCATATTCAATAAATTTTTTAACATTCATCTTATGTGTTTTTTACACAAGAGATAAGAATAAATACAAATTTATGGATAATTTTATTTTTTAAAAAATTTGTCACCATTTTTGAACACTTATTATAAAACTAATTTTTTTATCACTTTTAAAAAAAATTATTTGAAAAAAATAATTTTTTTTAAATGACAATAATAAATTTATATCTATGTAAACTTTTTATAAATTTCTGAAACTTTTATTTTTATTTTTCAATAGTTAAAAATACTGAATTTTAATTGAAAATTGAATTTTTAATTAAATTATAAATAAATTAAAATTATATGTTAAGATATATTAAATTTAAAATTAGTTCAATTATATATATATTAATCCATTTTAGGTAATTTTATTGAATTTAATAATGAAATTTAGTATATAAACTTCGTAAACTCTTGAACAATTTCTATTTAAATCCATGCATTCTCATCACATCTATAAGATTATTTTTATATTAAATTTAGAAAATTATAGGATTTAAATTAAGAAAAAAGTAAACTGTATTTATAAACATAAAAATTTATATTATCAGATATTTTCAACTTGATTTTTGACCAAAATGAATAGTTAAAATAGTAAAAATAAATTGTCATATTTAAGGTAAAAATAGGTTTACTAGGGATTTAAATAAAGAATATATATATTAAAATAAAAATAAGAATTGTAAAATTACTATTTTGTTTATATATTTCAATATTACCCTAAAAAATTTCTAATATATGGTTATTTTGAAGAATTTTTCTTGGTAAGGACCTTTTATTGTGGATTCTTTTGAGAAATATCCAAGCAGTCTCCAAGTGGGTTTCTTTCCCCCACGTATAATGGTCCGCCACCACCCACCACTTCTTCAAACCTCTAAATACATAAAGTTCATCCAAAACATACCAAAATAACTTCCCATATTCCCTCCTATAATCCTATAATTCTTATTTTGTGTATAAATTCAACCTAGGATGTCTTTCAGTAAAAATATAAGCAGGTTACTAGAAGACGAGGCAACGTACTTCGACGAGCTTTTTTATTTTATTTATTCCACCACCTCCTAAATTTTTTATTAAATAATGCTTATATAATAGCATAATTATCTTACATATAATTATATTTTATTATGTGAATTTAATGAACTATAACCTTCTCTACTTCTGTAAAATTGGTTACGAAATCATCATTCGTTTGTAAGGTGGACAACCACCTCACAAACTGATGTCATTCAATTTTCCATTACCACCTCTCACGATTGGGTATGAGAATGGATTATATATATATATATATGATATTAATAACATAATTATAACTCTAATATCATTATATCATATATAAATTAATTAAATATCATTCCTTAGGGGATATGATAACAGCGTTCATGTGTAGGACAGACTATCTCCTCACGAAGTGATGTGATTCATTTACAATAACAATTTACATTAAATATTATAAGGATAAAATTAATAATTATATATGATATAATTACACAATTATGATACTAATGACATATATTTAATTATGGAAATATAATATATCATTTTTTATCTTTTAAGTAACTGAAAGACGATAACATCGTTCATGTTTGTGTGGAGTACCACCTTCACGAAGTGATGTGACTATATATTTTCATCACCACACAACATGGATGATATGCATAATTAAATTTAATGAAATAATATTGTATTTATCATATTATTATAATTATGTAAATATATAATAATACATACCTCATTTCCATAATGATCGTTGGATATTGGAAACGTTACTCATGTGTACGTATGACCAACTATCTTCACGATCACAACATTCTTATTTTATCAAAACATATTTCATGATTGGTCTTAAAAGAAATAATTATTTATAAATATGATAACTATTTCATGATTATTATTCTGTAGATAATGGAACCATGATTAAACTTAGAGGACCAAAAATAACAAATCAAAACGTATATAAAAAACAAACCTGTTAATACATAAATCGTGACTTTGACATGGAATTGTTAATAAAAAGACAACAAATAGTCATAATTAAATCATATATAGTATTATATATATAAGTATGGTTCTATAATAAATGTATAATAAACTTATATTTATTATACATGAGGTTCAAATGATCATGAAAGAAGTCTAGACTTATGGTAATGGATTTCCATCTCTCTTTTTAACTTTTGGGAGACACGTTCCATATTAACCACCTATTTCTTTTTATGTGGTTTTTATATTCCCATGAATGTATTTTATGATTATTATAATGAAATATATTTGGATTTAAATTTCCATTTAAGGATATCTCTTTCATAGGGTTTATGGTTCAAAAGATACAGTTGTGCTAAGGGATTTTCCTCTCAATTTTCAATATTTGATAAATCTGTTATGTTATCCACATTACATTATAACATTTCAAGGTAATTTAAAAGAAAGTATTTCAAAAAGTATTTTATTAATTTTTAGATTTAATTTTATTTTTAAAAAAAAATTATTTTCCTTAATAAATGTTCCAAGTAATATTACAAAAACATTTTACATCTATAATGGCTTCTGTTGATGTTACCTATGCATTGCATGGTATATTATCCAAGGATACCAATCTTATTCCTTCATGGAATGGTTTATTTTTAAGATTGAATTATGTTTATAAAACCCATTTTATTTCATGGATTATCATATGATTAATGTTTTATGATCTTGTGGAACACATTCATATGATTTTAATTATGTGACAGGTGGGACCTATATCTCCCTCCAATGGATTTGGTAAAGATGGATAAATAATGATTAAATATTATATGAATTATCCTAATTAAATCCTCATAATTTTATGTGTGAACATTATAACATATTCATAGGGTTATTCATAGACCCATATTTCATGTCCATAGTGTTATGTGTAGAACTGGTTACATTTGCATAAGTTTATAAGAGGGTAATATTTCATATAATTAACTTAATGACTGAACCTCTTTCAATTTATACATGTCCATAATGTTATAAACTAATGTGTATTCTAAAAATATATGTCTTTGGCCAATTTTATGTTCTCATGTCTCATGTTCTTTGATTCCCTTATGATTTATGTCTTATGAACCATCAATATTTATACCATGAATCAATATTACTATCTTTGATGTAAAGTGTATGGTTTAAAATGGTATGATCATGTTCTAATACCATTATGTTTATGTTATTCTTATAAATATAAATTATTTACCCTTAATGGCCATCTAAGATAACCCCTTCTTATGCTTCCTTTCCCCAGGTTATAACTAATGTTTTTAAGTTGGGTATGTTTGTAAAGAGTAACAAAGGGGAAGCCTTCAATGGGATAATCTAAAGATCTTTCACCAAATTAGATGATTTTGTACCATGTCTCAAAATATAGTATACTATTATGGTCTATAGTCATGTGTTTATATAATGTATTGAATGTTTATCTAAAAAGATGTATAATCCATGCATTATAAGCGTGGGTTAATATAGTCAGTATCATAGGAATGGTTTATTTAACCTTTGGAAACTAGTATGAGAAAACATTAGTGAGATCCAAAAGAATTTTTATAAGGATATATCTTGGGATGTCTCTAAAGATAAGTCTAAGGATGAGTCAATGTAATGAAAAATGTCCTTTAATTTTGGTAAATGGAAGAGCAAGTGGTTTCCAAGTAAGTACATCCCTGTATGGATAATACAAGTAGATATAGATATATCAAAATATAACAAAGGGGGGATATCTCTGAAATTATAACTTTGATATAGAATTATTCATCACTTAGAGAACAAGAATTTGACTTTCTACACAACTAGCTTATCAATCCCATAAGATATTGTTTGGAAATTCAAATACTCATTATGAACCATCATAAGGGATATAAATTTATGATGACTATGAATTTCCTATGATTAACCTAAGGTTTCTGAGATTAAAAACTGGGTTTCATGATTTAGACATCTTATATAATATTTTTCACATTTTTGTGGGTTTTTCACTATGATTATAGTTCACCATATTATAATTTTATATCTATGACAATGGATGGAACCATAAATAATCATGTTAATACTAAATTTAATGGATAATTTGGTTAAATTGAGAAACCAAATTGGATTATGATGGGAGAGATATAGATTGTGATTATTCATGATCAAATATCGTGATATATTATTAAAAACATGAACTTGAGAATGACACCAGATGAAATCAAATAAGTGGAAGATAAAATTTTGTAAAATTTCATGTGATAATGAACACATAAGAAATAATATTCAACATCCTACTTTACAATAAGGTATGAAGAAGAACCTAAATAATTTCTAAAATGGAAGGGAAGTTATTATCTATGTTTTAAATAAGTGAATATAGTGAAGAATTGTAGAGGATTTCAATGTATTATGTGTGGGGAAGATAGGAATTATCCAACACAATGACATGACCCAATAATTAACTATATACTAGGGATTGACCTATTATATTTCAATAATTTAAGTGTAACGATCGAAGTAATTATGTATTCGGATTAAAGGATTTTGTTTTATAAGTATTTTCCCAATGGTACTTGGGTAGTAAGAATCATGAAACATATAATGATTATGTAATTTTTGGAAGAAAATATGTATCCATGTAAGATTATCTTAGTATTTTTGGATTCCATAATGGGTAGATATGTTTGAGGTTTATCAGAAGTTTAAATTATTATACACCCCTCATGTGGTTTTATGTGATGATATTTTATCAATATTAAATATATTTTAGTTTACATTTATGGAAAAAACCTTTTAGTGTTGAGGAAGAATGAATTTTAATGGAATTATAATTAAATGTATTGGAAACATTTAAGGTTTATACTATATTTGATTCTAAAGTAATTAGGGGTTACTAATATTTCAAAATAAATGTATTAATATTGTTTCTGAAAAGAAGATAACCTGCTAGCTGGGAAAAACCTGTTGCATCTCGAAAGGCTCTGGGGCTTGAACCCACAACCAAAGGAAAACATGGGTATATCACCTACCACTGTAATACATGAATGATTAATTTTGGTGGGACAACCTAATGAGATATATTTCTATGTATTAATCCAAATATTTAGTATCTTATAAATTCAAGGCGAAGAGACAAAGGTCTAAAAGGATACTACAACCATTATCCTTACTAGAATGGAAATGGGAAGACATCACCCTGGGTTTTTTCATGATACTCCCTAAAAAATATAAAAGAAAATATTAATACATTTTTTATAGTTGATCATCGTATGAAGTCATCATTCTTCATACATATCATAGAATATTTCTCTTGGGATATGTTTTGCAAGAAATACCTTAACAAAGTGGTATGTTTTCAAGAAGTAACAAATTAAATTATATCTGATTTGGATTAAAAGATTACCTCAATGTTTGGGAAAAGTCTCCAGTAAGCTCATGATATAAATTTGAGTTTTTGAACTATGTATAATCCTCAGGTAGATGGTAATTCTAAGAGAATAATTTAAACCCTAGAGGATATCCTAAGATATTAATCGATGGATTTAATAGGTGGTTGGCATCACACTTGACAGAAGTTCAGTTTCCTTACTATAATAACTTTCACTCAAGAATTTTTGTGGCTAATTATTAATCACTTTATACATATTAGAATTAATTTTTAGAAAATAATATATTGGAAATTGAGTAGTTGATGAAATGGAAGAGAAATTTATATCCATTCAGTAACCCATAAGGAAAATACAAAGTTTATATAAATGTTTTACTGATAATTGTCAATGAAATATAGAATTTGAAGCTGGTGATAATGTGTTTCTATAAATTTCGTTATGGAATAAATAAAGGAAAACTAAGACATATGTATATCCACCCATTTAAAATTATGGATCATATTCATACCATAGCCTATCGCTTGTTCCATCCACTAAACCTCTTTTAATTCCATGATGCATTTCATATATCCCTCATGAGAAAGTAGATACCATATCCATCACATATACTAATCTCAGATTTCATACCACTAGATTATGTCATTTCTTATAAAGAATAAATAGTATAGATTATTTATCATAGAATGTTCTACGAAACAAGACCACTTACCTGGTCAATGTTGTGTGGTGAAAACAATAACTTGAGAATTCTGTGTGGGAACCTAAAGATGTAATGAGAAAAAATTATCCACAGTTGTTGGTACAAAAGTGATGTATTTAGAGAGAGAATTTAATTTTAAGGGAGGTAGAATGTAACACCCAAAGATTTTTAAAAATATTTGTTCCAAATAAATTTAATAATTTCAATAATTTGTGTTACACTTAACTTAGAGTTTATATTTCTTTATGCACAACACTGAGTTTCGCTTGCATCACATGCAACACCGAGTTTAAATGAACCATGAAATATTTTTAAAATATTATTATTTAATATGATAGTTGTCACTTAACTATTGGAATGGTAAGTATGAATAATACTAAAAAAAATATGAAAATATATGGTTTAAACATGTATATAAAATTAATTATTTTAATTAAAAAATAAAATAAAATAAAAATTTAAAATAAAGAAAATCTTTTTCTGAAAAAGTATTTTTATGAAAACAAACATGTTTTACCTTAATAAATTAGAAAAACCAATTTTTACGAATTATTTTAATTGAATATAAATTTTATATATTAAATAATTATTTAAAATTTATCTTATGTGTTTTCTATATAATATATAAGAATAAATCATATTTCATGCTTAAAAATTGTATTTTTCATAAAAGAAGTTTTTTCAACTTTTCTACGCACTTATTTTAAGAATGATTTTTACCAATTTTGGAAACTTTATTTGAAAAAATAAAATTAATTTTTGAAATCATCATATAAAACTTATCTTATAGTCATTTTTTGATATTTTTCTAAAAAATTTAATGTTTTTAATGAATAGTGAAAAATAAGGAATTTTAATTGAAAAATGCCATTTCCATTGAATTATTAGTATAGATAAATTATATTTTAAATTGGTTTTAAAGTAAAATAAGTTCAATTAAATATATATTAATCGAATTTAGTTTCATTTTATCAATTTCTTTTTTAAATTCGATATGAAAATCTTGTAAACTTTTGAACATTTTCTCCTTGAAAACCCGCTTCCTCAACGAATCTGCAATATTAATTTTAAATTAAAAAGTTTCCACTTCTAAAATTTGATTTATTCATAAATTACTAAATACTTAGAATAATAATAATTTATATTATATAATAAGGTCAACATAAATTTTTTCCAAAAATTATAGTGAAAACAATACAAATTAATTAACGCGGTTAAGGTAACAATATGTTTACTAGGGGGTAAACTTATAAAATAAGGGTTAAAATGGATGTAACACTTCTTAAATTCATATTTTATAGAAAAAATTAAAAACTATAATTACCAAGATCTAATATATAGTCATTTTATTGTTTTCATCTTAGGAAAACCCTTTTATTTTGGATTCCTTTGGGGAATTTCCATGATGTTTCCAAATGGGTTCCTTTGACCGACTAAAAAAAGACCACCACCACCCTCCACTCCTTCAAACCTATGTAGAAATATAGTTCCACTAAAACCTATTCAAATAACTTCCCACATTCCCTAATATCATCTTAAAATCATTATTTTGGTCATAATTCCACCATAGGATGGATTTTGGTGCAGAACTATGGAGATTACCTAACGAAGATGTAAAGTTATTCAATGATATTTTTTATTTTATTTCTTCCCCGACCTCCTTAAATTATTATTAAACCATGATGATATAATAACATCATTATATTAAATATACTAAGATTTTTTTATGATAATTTCAATTCCTAAAATCATCTCCACTTCCATCTAATGGGTTAGAAAGGCATCACTCATGTATATGACATACTACACACTCATGAACTGACGCCATCCATTTTTTCTACTACCACCACTCACTATTGGGTAAGCTTATGGAAATAAATTGTATATATATATAATATTTATAAAATAACTATACATATTAATTTGTTATATATATATATATTGTTACATTCCATTCCATAGGGGATACAACTATGTTGTTCATGTGTACGACGGACTACCACCTCATGAAGTGATGTGATTCGTTTCCACTAATGATTTATATTGAAGGTAATAATGGAAAATTTAATAAATATATATAATATAACTAACATAAATTTTATATTCATGATATAATAATAATTCTTAAAATATAATATATTATTTTATTCTTACCTTTTCACTCACTAATATATGATAATATCGTTTGTGTACATGTGGACTACAACATTCAAAAAGCGATGTAACTCTCTATTTTCATCACCACCAAATATGAATGAAATGTATAAGTATTTTTAAATAATTAATAATTTATTTATGATATTATGATAAATATGTAAAGAAAATATATTACTTACCACCTCTCTATAAAGATCATTGAAAATGGAAATGTTACTCATACTTATGTATGACCTACCGTCTCCATGACCATTTCGTAGTTCATTTCTAGAAAAACTATTTCATGATTGATCTAAAAAGCATAATTTATATATAACTATGATAATAATTTCATTATTATTATTCTTGAGGTAATGTTACCTTGAATGAAGTAAGAGGACTAGAAATTAAAAATCAAAACATATACAAAAAATAATGTGTTTATTACCCAAACATGTGACTTTAACCTGGAATTATTAATAAATGAGTAATAAATGGTCATAAGAAAATAATATATGGTATCCTATATATAGTTAAGGTTATATAATATATTTATAATAATATTATATTTACTATACATGAGGTTCTAATGAGTATGAAGGAAGTATATTCTTACGGTAATGGATCTCCATCTCACCTTTGTTACTTCTATGAGACACATTAAATATTCATAAAAAATTTATTTTATGTGCTGTGTATAATTACCATGAATGTATTTTATGATGATTATATAGAAAATTATTAGGGTTCAAATACCCATTTTAGGATCTCTCTTATATGGGGTTTATGGTTCAAACGTTACCAAAGTGGTAAGAGATTGTATCCCCAATTTACCTTATTTGAGACATAAGTAATGTTATGCACCTATCTTCTTATGTGAGGTTTATATGCTTTCAATATTTAAATTTATATCATGAATATAGTTATTTTAATTATATTCATTTAATGTTATTCTTTCTTCGGAATTTCATTTCAAAGCTACCATAGTGGTAAGCTTTTTTTGTTTCAATCTCATCATTTAACAAGATTTTTTATGATTATACTTCTAATGATGAAATATTTTGATGTATCTATAAAGAAACGCCTGAATTTAATTATAATATATTTATTTCATGAGAATACTTTTACCTTCATTTTACTCTCTTTATGTACTCAAGAGTTCAAAAGAATGCTTTTAATAAAAAAACACCTTTATTTCTCTATTCAGTCTAAAACCATTTTTCTTCTAAAACTGAGTTTTCAATTTTTTTTAAAAAATTCATTAAATTATTTTTAAATACATTTTTACCCATTTTTAACCTTTGAAAAATGTTTTTAATGGAATATTCATGTCATTTTCCAAATAGTTCTCATTTGGATTATACCGAAAATATAAAAGGAATATTTCTTTTAACATGTATGTTATAAACCAAATTTACCAAAATCATGACCATTATTTTATTTAAATCTTTCATTATATGTTTTAAAGGATATTTCTAATGAAATAAATTTTCAAAATGATTTATGTTTTAATTTTTTTCAGAACTGAAAGGATATTTTCTTCAAGAAATATTTTAAATGGTTTTAAAACCTTATTTATCTGTTTTCATGGATATTTTTAAATGAAATGGATTAATGAAATATTTTTAAATTTTATGTTTTATGAAGTTAATTTCAAATAAAATTTATTTTCCTCACAAAATGTCCTAAGAAATATTTCCAAATCATTTTCCATTTATGATGAAATCTATTGATGTTACATATTAATTACTTGGGATATGATCAAAGGAAAACATTAATATTTCTTTTCTATGAATGGTTTGTTTTTATGATGGCATGATGTTTATGAAACACATTTAATTTCATGGGTTTTAATATTATGAATGTTTTATGATCTTGTGGGACAAATACGTATGATATTCATTATGTGTTGAGTGGGACCTATATCTTCCTCCAATGCATGGGGTAAATATGTGTAACTCATGAGTAAATATGTTAAGAATAAAAATATTTACATGATAACAATTTTATGTGTAAACTTGATTACATGTTCACTATGTTATATAGGGAGTTTCATTTCAAGTCCATAATATTATGCATGGACGTGGTTGTATGTCTCTAAGTTTATGTGAGGGCCTAGTTCCATATCCAAAATTTAACGAGAAAACCTATTTCTATTTATAAATATTAAAAATGTTAAAATGTGATGTGTTTTCTAAAAATATATGTTTTATTACATTGTTTTGTTCTCATGGATCATGTTATTTTATTCCCTTATGATTCATGTCTTATGGAATTCCAGTCTTTATTCCACGAGTCAAGATTATGATATTTGATATTCTGGGTATTCTTTTAAAATGTTATGACCATTTTACCATAAAATTATGTTCATGTTATTCTTATGTATCTCCCTTGTTTACCCTTACTAAAAATTTGAGGTCACCCTTTCTTATGTTTCCTTTCCTCAGGTTGAGAATAAAGGTTTTAAGTAGGGTATGTTTGTGAAGAGTACAAATGGGGAAGATATTTAATAATATCTTGAAGATATTTCACTAAATTAGTAAACTACATAACTAGTCTCAGAATACACTAAATGTTTATGTTCCTCAAGACTATTTTTTGTAATTTATTTTATATTCATAAAGAAAGATTAAATATCCATGGATTATAAGCCCGAGTTTCTCTAGGACCCAAAAGAGAAGACTCATTACTAGGAGGATCATACTCATGATCCTTTTATGGAATCATAGATGAAAATAAACGTATACGCATATTAAAACAAAATCAAGATGTTACAATGTTGAAAAGTGTATCTAGGGAGCCTAATCAAGAAGGAACTGAAAACCTCACACCATTCTAAGATGATTCATGTGCCAAATATTTATCTACTAACAAACCCTACATATACCAAGTCAAAAATAAGTATATAGGATTAATAGTGAATATATATGGCACTCATAACACCAACATTGGAGTCTTATCCCTATGATACAAACTCAAAACACTTCAATACCATTTCCCATGTTCCCAAACCAATTCTCATTGTAAAAAAATATCCAAACTACTACTCTAGAATGAAATTGATCTGATACCACCCAATTATAAACTGACCCATTGAGTCCCTAATTACCAATAGTAAGATAATTTTGACTTCCCAATCCCTCCATTAATATTATAGGGGTTAGAAAGTGGTGTCGAGTAAGCGCATAACACACAAGGGTTGCCTTAACCCAAGGTACCTATACTAATGAACACATCTCCAAATACACATACAATGAGAAAGGATAAAATACAACTGATATAATAATGAATATAAAACAACTATCCCACATCAGAGTATGAAAATATATTTTAAATAATAAAGGGTAAAATACAAGCCCACTAAAAACTAATAAGAGAGACCAACAATGCTAAATAAGTGGGGGATATAGTCAAAGGAAACACCAGGTCCAACCACAGCCAGTCTAGCTCACTATGATCTGTCTAATTATGGTCCTCCTAGGACACCATCAAATAGTATTTAATCTATATAACACATGACATGTGTTGGAGGATCTCATACAGGGGTGAGTATAAGAATAACGAATAGAAATCCTTGAAATCACCAAACATAATGTTTCATGAGACTAATCACCTCATCATCACGAATATATATCAATCAGAATATGAGGCACATTAGTAATAAAATAACCCATATATAATCACGATAGACTCCAAGTCTCAAAGATGCCTCATCCATACTCTCAGCCACATGATTTTGTTCAAGGATTCAAGGAAATTCTGGTTCAGGATATCTTACTCCATGATCCATTCTATCACTAATGGAGTTTACACAAGAGGTAGTGCTAATTGGGTCTTTCCAATAAGTACACCCCCAAACTCCAATGAGATCAATAAAATGATAAGGGATATCACTAAGTTGTCATGGGGGACACCGAAAACCCTATTCATAATAACCAACTTAGTAGGGGATCGTATGACCTTGTAAGTTGTTCAAAATGATTCCTCAAACACCACCTAGAGAAAAAGATATGATAGAGGATCCCACCATGGGCCTCAAATATGGATTCTTGAAACTCTATTCAAGAGAAACCCATAAATGTGATCATAATCCAATTTTGAGGATGTAATTCCACACTCTAACCTTTTAAGGATGAACTAAGGGGAAGCACCAAATTGATACTTGTCCAAAATGAAGAGATTTAAGGCCTCAACCTTCCTAAGATAAAGTACACAGTGTGTATAAGGAGTACACGACATGTCTCTCTATGCCTAGAACTAACCTCGTATCTCTAAACCACATTCTATGTATTTCTCCAAATACACAATGTGTTCTACTACATACACAACATGTAGATATTGATATGGAAATTGACATACCTCTCTCCAGAGACTGTGTACTATAGATTATGCCTATGTACTTCGGGACATGCCCACGTGCAATCCTATGTAACCCTAGCGTACCTGACAAGTTGTCATCACCATGTCACCTGGCATGTGATGTGTGTCACATGGTGTGTGATATTTTTCTCTACATGTGAACTATAACTCCACATATTATGGACTGAAAATCATGTTTTATTATCAAGTATACATTTTTTAATTGATATTTTTATATAATGTTTAAAACACAATTTTCATATCATAAACACCACAACTTCATTTGATTCCACTACTAAATTTGTTGATAATCATGTATTTGGGACTGATTGATCCCTCACGTTGTCGATGATCGGATCTTGGACTCTAATTCACCCAGAAATAATCACCCTTAAATTTTCCATGTAGAGATGTCTAAATACACACACTAGGGATATCCAAATACAAATTCAATCCTCTATCATCATTAGACACCAATAATGTATTTTTGATCTCAATCTTCAAACTATGGCATTGAATCTATTATACCAAGGATTGTTCGAACAATCATTATTCAACTATTTTTTTTTTCAAATCATCTACTAAATGAAATATTGATGATGATGAAAAGTAGAACGAGAAGATTAATGAATAAAACAATAACGTGAGGAATGAACCTCAACCAATGTTCATGTTGACATGTTTTTATTTTCATATTTAAGGTGAATGAAGTGGAATAAACAAATAAATATCAATTTCAAACTTTTATAAAGATGATACATCAACAATAATACATCAAATAAATGGTGAAACTTTTAGAATAATTGATTCATGTTCAACATGTGAAAATAAAAAATATGATAAATCCAAAAAATAACTTCCTACCTCATTTTTGGATTGATAAATTATAAAGAATGGTTTCACCTCATTGTTAGTTAGTGAGATATAAAAACTTTGCTATCAGTAGAGAACCTTGCAGTACTCTGATCAATGATCCAAAATCCTTCCATCCACCAATGATCCCCAAAAATATCCTCTCAAATCACCAGGGTTATGTGGATAACCCTGTGATTTGGATATAAACATGTATTTATAGAGTAGATCCAGTTTATGGTAATTAATAAACAATATATATATATATATATATATATATATATATGTATATATATATTTCCACCTATGATAGCACTTAAACCAATTGTGTGATTCTCTCTAAGGATATGTTGTGTTTAGGATAAAACCCACATTCCAAAATTAATGGAGGTCATAAATTCTCAATCCAAGACTCTATTATCGAGTTATTCCATTATTTAAAAAAACTCATGCTTAATATATAATAAGTTTACAATTTTATTATATCGACACCAAGTCTAATCAGGCATCAGAATCCCACACTATATCAGTGCCTAGCCCACAAAATATTCTTTAAAATATTTTATTGTATTATAGTGAAAATGAAAAACTGTACAAACAATAGTATAATAGTGATGGTAGTCAATCCTATACCTATCTACGAACAACACCCAGAAAGAACTCATTTATCCAAATGGACCAAATCTAGTGTTATGATGATGGTAGTTATGCTTATAACCATCCATGATCCAAGATAAATAGAAAATCATTCATCCAAATTGACCGAATCTAGTGTTACAATGATGGAAGTTACGCCTATACCCATTTCTGAGCCACAACTAGGATGAAATCATTTTCTTAAATAGACCAAATCTAGTTTTATAGTGATTGTACATATACCTATAACGGTTTGAGAGCCATGTATACAATGATTTTTTAAATCAATTTTTTTGAGAACCATGTTTGACTCTTTCCATTCTACATTCAATATTTCAATGGTTTTATATTATCTTAATGATCTTTCTTTATAGAGTATCATAGGTTATTATTATGTAATAAAATAGCATAAATAAAACCTTTTAAATGAATGAAAATTAATAATAAATATATTCTCCATTCATTGATAAAATAATGAGAGTATTATCCATAACCTATTGTCTCCCATAGATGTTAAAAGTAAAAAGAAAAAAACTAAAATAAATACAAACAACTTTACTAAGTATTTTCTTACAAATTAACGAATGCTAGATGAGAAAAATTGATTTAATGATGAAGGTTGATCTATTTGATAGTTTCCCATTTAGTTTTTCGATTTTTTCACTAAACATAATGATTTTTATCCAATACCTTCATCTAAGGACCCCCAGCCTAATGCTTGATGATAGAAAATACACATTCACCATTTCCAAAAAAGTCTCATAATCTTATAGTTTTTTTTTTGTTTTCGTATCTTTCTAATCATGATTTTTTTTATTCCTTAGTAGAAAAAATGATGTATCACCATAGAGGAATCCTCCAAATCATCCACATGATGGTTAGAAATATAAAATTAGATGATTTTATATTCTTGGGCTGTTATTTCCTCTCAATAGGTGAGAAATTTATGAATGAGAGTTTTAAGTGTTAGTAGCTAATCCAACCTACTACCAAGCTATAATATAATAGAGAAAGTCCCCCCACTTTATAAAAAACATTCATATAAAGGAGTCCCCATGATGACATCTGTACAAACCCGGACCTCTTTTCAGGTATGTTTTTCCTTTTTTCTGGAGTTTTTTGAGAAAAATGAATTTTCTGGAAATTTCAGAAGTACATTCCGTTTACTTTTTGAGTTCATGCCGTGTACTCTTTCCCCAGCTCGAATCCGTGTGCTGGCCATGTCTAGGCTACACACACAGTGTGTAAGGCTGAGGTGGAGGCCGGTTATTTCGGAGTATGGAAAATTCGAAGTACACGCCGTGTACTCCAAAAGTACACGTCGTGTACTCCAAAAGTACACGCCATGTACTTTCTGTTTTTTCATTAAACGGACCGGGTCGCGTCTAACCCCCATATTCATCTTCTTATTCAGTTTTCGACTGTCCGGGAGTGACTGTACGACCGGATCATCGAACGAAAACCTCGTCGTCCGTTCTCGGATTCGAGAACGAGCAGTTGCGTTGGAATCGCAGTGGTGAGTTATTCCTTCTGCTTTAGCCTTGTTTCTTGATTCCTCCTCATTTCCAAGTTATTGCGGGATGAACGTTTTGTGTGTTTTCTCAGATCTACGTCATTATAAGGGGAATCTGTCATCGAGGTTCACGTATATCAATCTCCTAGGATCGAGGTAGGTGGTTTTTGCCTTTTGGTTGAAAGTTGATGAATATTATGTGCAAATTACACCAATACCCTTGAATGGGTTATTGCGTGTTTCCTGTTTTTCCCTTGCTGCTTGCCTGTTTTTCTTGATTTATTTTGTAGAGGTTATTGCTTTTGATTAGAGTATTTTGTTTGTGCTCAGTTTCTTTTCCATGCCTAGTTGTAGGATTGTGGACTATTGTTTTATTGTTGCTATTGAGCCTTAGTTGATAGCCAAGTAGTTCTTGAGGTTTACTTGGACGATGTACACGCGTGCTGAGCATGTATTACCTTTTACTCAAGACTGTGAGAATCTAGAGTAGTAGACCAAAGGGAGAATTGACGGAAGGGATTCTCCAGAGTGTCTTTTTAATCACGATGTGGGACCAAGTAAATAATTGATGGAAGGGCTTCTCCAGAGTGTCTGTAATTACGACGCGGGCCACAGGGGGAATTGATGGTGAGTGCTTCCCTAGAGAGTCTGCCTAATTACGTAGCTGAACCAGATGGGTGAGACTGTGTGTGCCTCCCAGAGGGTTGCTAGTACTTAGAGGTTGAACCATAGGGGTTAGATTGTGAGAGCTACTGAGAGGGTTACCTATTTACTTTTTGTTGCTGGCTGCTTACTTGTGTGTTATGCTTGTTAGAACTGTGGAATGTAGCTGTTGTGCTTTTCTGTTTAATGCTTCTTTTTTTAGTACTACCATGTATTCATTGACTGTTAGGCATAGATCGTTGGGTGGTTGCCTTCTAGGATTGTATCTCACACCCTGTTTGGGCCATGCTTTTGGGCCCAAGCATACTATGTTGCTGCAGGTATAGATAAGGGAAAGCGCCCTTCTACTTCAGGAACCTAACTGCACCAGGAGCGGGGGAGCATGGGACCGAGCCATGGCTCGTGATGCTGAGGAGCTTATTTTGTTTTTCTTTTGAACTTGGTTTCAGTTGTATTTCAACACGTTGTTGTGTTTGCCGTTTTACTTAGATACTTGTACCTGCCGCATGATTTTCATCATAGTGATATCTCTACATTGCTTCCGTCATTTGGGTTCTATTGTTGTGCCTGTTGTTTACTGCTTCTGCTATTTATTGTTTTTTCTTACCTTGTATACCTTACTGAATGAGGGCATAGTTTCCCCACCGACTCACCAAGGCCCTCGCTGCTAGTCGGCAGCCTCTGGTGTTCGGGGAAACGTGTTTGAGGTCATGTGGAGAACCAGGTACAGGGCACCAGTGGAGGGGCTCCGGACTCGGGACGTTACAAAGTGGTATCAGAGGAGTTCTATTCTCTTGCTTTACTATTTGGAGACTTTATCGAGGGATAGGACGGATTCGGTACTTGGTATTAAGTTGTGCTCGGGAGTAGATAACCCGTGTACAGGGAAAGGCCATACTACCTCGTTAATTACAATTTGCTGGTTTTGAGTTTTATGGTTGATATGTTTTCACCTAGAGTGATTCACATGAATTGTGCGGTTATTGTTTTGATATTTCCGTTCTATTTTTTTCGCAACCCGATGAGATGAGGGTATTCCATCTCATGCATCATATATGCACTTGTAGAAATCACACGTCATGCATTCTTGCCATGCCATCTAGGGTGAATTAGCGATTGCATGCGGTTGTGATAGGCTCTCTGTAGATTATGCATGCTGTTGTGATAGATGCTTGATAGAATCTCTGCTGTTGTGTTATAAAACTTTTTGTTTTGTTCTTTGCTTAAAGTGAACACCGAAGTTTGGTTCTTGAGGTGTTATGGGCCCTCACAGATCAGAATTTGGAACCTTTTCCCTTGTTTTAGTATTTCTGGAATTCTGCGTAGTTTCCGAGCTACTGCCCAGAAAAACCCAGAATACACAGCGTGTACTTTTTAGATACACGCCGTGTAGTTTTCAGGCCGTGTCACTGACTGTGTGAGCAGAACACGGCGTCATGGGAGTATCTTCTGGAACACATCGTGTACCAATGGTACACACCATGTGAGTTTGGAGTCGTGTACCCGGCCGTGTCACTAATAACACGGGTCAGGAAAGCTCGGGTAGAACACGCCGTGTCCATAGGGAACACGCCGTGTAGTCCTGTCCAGGTACCCGACCGTGTCACGACCAACACGGGCCAGCGTGACCTTCCTTTCCACACGCCGTGTTTGTTCGGAACACGCCGTGTAGTCTTTCCCAGGTACCCAGCCATGTCACGAATAACACAGGATGGTTTCGCCTTCTCTTATACACACCGTGCTTGTTCGGAGAACTCCGTGTAAGGTCCAGCTGTGTAGACGGACGTGTACTCAACAACACGGACCGTCGAAGCCTTGTCTAGTGCACGCTGTGTTTGTTTCGAACACGCCGTGTAGTCTCGAGTTGAGTCAGACCGTGTGGGATAGCCGTGTAAGGAGACTCGGGAAGGGGAATAGTTTTCAAGTACACGCCGTGTGTGGGGGTCAACACACTGTGTCGTTTGTAGTGTACACGACTTGAGGGGCAGGAGTACACCCCCATGTCAATGGTTTCAAAAGACACGCTGTGTAGTTTTATACATGTCGTGTAGTCGTGTTTTGAAATCTTGTGTTTTTTCTTCCCCTATTCCAATTTTTTACTCTTGTGTTCTCTGTCCTTGTTTCCTGATCTAAGGTGTGCTTTTGATATTTCATAGCTATGCCTCCGAGACATCCTCTGGTCATACGTCTGTCGTCAGGCAGTGATCAGACACCGGATATAGCGGATCAAAGACTTCATGTCGATCCCCCAGCCAAGCCAGCTTTGGCACCGGTTGTCGTACCAGTTGCAGGCACGGATGTGAAGTTCAGGTAAGGTTTCATGAGGATGATGCTGGCATTCCAGGGAGCACCACCTCATGCCTTGTCTATGGAAGACTTGACGCCTGTATTTCAGTAGCAACATCCTCCCACGTTCTCGGGGGATGGAGGACCTCAGGCTGCAGAGTCGTGGCTGGAAGCCATGCTGACAATTTCTAGAACTTGGAGACGCCTCTAGAGAGGCGGGTCAAGCTCGCCACCTACATGCTCCGAGACTCCGCCAAGAGGTGGTGGGATGTGATCTCACAGGCGGGTCAGCAGCAGGCTATGACTTGGGAGGAGTTTCAGCGCGTGTTCTACGACTACTTTTACCCGGAGACCCTGAGGGCCGATCAAGCCTAGGAGTTCATGAGCTTAGAGCAGGGTACTATATCTGTCATGGAGTATTCCTCACGTTTCACTGAGCTTCACCATTTTACACCCCTTCGGGATGGGAGTTGGGTGTTCTTGGAGTGGAATTTTGAGGATGGACTCAGGCGGGAGATCCGCTCACAGGTGAACATATTCCAGCTGACTTCCATTACTTCTATTGTCAATCAGGCACTGATTGTGGAACACAATCTGAGAGACTCTGGAGCTGTGAGCCAGGGCAGTTCTTCTTCCATAGCTAGCTTCCCTTCGGATGACAGCAAGAAGTGCCATAGGGAGCCTACGCACGGTGATGCTAGGAAGTGAGACACATCATCAGGAAGCCAGGTGACGTGCTACCGGTGTGTCCGGACAGGGCGCACGAGACCGTAGTGCCAAAGAGACCCCGTGGAGTGCCGATCTTGCGGCAAGATGGTTCACCTTCAGCGTTTCTTCCAGGTTTTCTCACCAGCAGCAGGTGATCGGGGTTCTTCCATGACTCCTCATTTAGGGGAAGCACCGCCAGTTTCTCACCAGTCGGGGAACTGGAGTTCTTCCCACTGTTCGGGATGAGGTGGAGGTGGAGGTCGTGGCAGTCAGCCACCAGTTTCTCAGCACCAGCATGGCGGTTCAGCTCAGAGTGGTCATCCAGGGGCGCAGGGCCGCGGTGCAGGCCAGTCTTTCGCCGTGGAGCAGACTTATCATGAGCAGGATCCTGGCCCTTGTACTATTTGAGGTATGGTTTTAGTAGCCTCAGTTTTATCTTCAGCCCTTTTCGATACTGGTGCTACGTATTGCTTTATCTCTATTGTTGTTGTGGAGATCCTTGGACTCTACATCTTTTCTTCTGCTGACTCGTTGACACTAGACACACCCTTGGGGACAAGGACATCTAGTGTACGCCAGTGTAGAGAGTTCCCTCTCGAGGTTGCAGCGTATCGCTTAATAGGGATCTCTATGTCCTAGATATGACAGGATATGATGTCATCCTTGGCATGGACTAGTTGATTCCCTTCCGGGCAGTTGTCGACTGTTATCGCCGTAGAGTGAGTTTGATTTCACCAGAGTGTGAATCTTTTCTACATAAAGGCGAATGGGATGTTCACTCGAGTCGGGCGAGACTTGATCATCTTGGGCTAGGAGGGGTGACAACCCAGATTTCTAGCCTCTATCTGGATGATCAGGGGACTCCACAGTTGGACTTTCCTCCATTGGTGGATCGCTTCAGGGATGTCTTTCCAGGGGACCTTTCAGGTTTGCCTCTAGAGCGTGAGGTAGAATTATCTATTGAGCTCGTGCCAGGAGCGGCACCGATGTCCATTCCTCCATATAAGATGGCCACACCTGAGTTGCAGGATCTCATGAAGCAGTTGGAGGAGCTACAGGATAAGGGTTTCATTCGACCCAGTACCTCTCCTTGGGGTTCACCTGTTCTATTTGCGAAGAAGGTAGACGGTACGCTTCGGCTTTGCGTGGATTATCGGAAGCTGAACCAGTTGACAGTCAAGAATCAATATCCTTTGACGCTGATTGATGACCTTTTCGATCAGATTTGAGGAGCTCAGGTGTTCTCGAAGATCTACTTGAGGTCTGGTTATCATCAGTTGCGCGTTAGACCATCAGATATACCTCTGACAGCCTTCAGGATTAGGTATGGTCTATACGAGTATACAGTCATGCCGTTCGGCCTCACGAACGCGCCTGTAGTTTTCATGGAACTAATGAACCGAGTGTTCCATCCTTACTTGGACTCATTCGTCGTGGTCTTCGTGGACGATATCTTGGTGTACTCTCACACTCGACACGACTATGCCACACATCTTGAGATCGTTCTGAGTACACTGAGAGAGCATCAGATTTATGCTAAACTCTCGAAGTTCCACTTCTGGGTGGATCAGATTCACTTCTTAGGCCACGTCATCTCAGAGTCAGGAGTATTAGTGGACCCAGAGAAAGTGAGAGCTGTAGTTTCCTGGGATCATCCGAAGAATGTCTTTGAGGTACGGAGTTTCCTAGGGCTGGATGGATAATACAAACGCTTCATTCAAGAATTTTCTCGTCTAGAAGCACCTTTGACAGGTCTGACCAAGAAGGGGGCGATGTTCTTATGGTCAGATTCTTGTGAGTCAGCCTTTAAGGAGATGAAAGGGAGGTTGACGTCCGCACCGATACTATTCTTGCCAGAGCCAGGCAGGAGCTACACTATTTACTATGATGCTTCGGGTATCAGGCTGGGAGCTATGCTTATACAGGTAGATGGATTCGTTGCGTATGGGTCTCGGGAGTTGAGGCCACATGAGAGGAACAACCCTACGCATGATCTGGAGTTGGCAGCTGTTGTTCATGCCTTGTGCTTTTGGAGACACTATCTTCTGGGAGAGCACTTTGTGGTCTTCACTGACCACAAGAGTCTTAAGCATATCCTCACTCAGCGTGATCTGAATCTGAGGCAGCGCAGGTGGGACGAGTATCTTCATTCTTTTGATTTCGAGCTTGCCTATACGCTGGGAAAGGGCAACGCCGTGTCTGATGCGTTGAGCAGGAGAACTCAAATTCAGGAAGTTCAGGAGGCCAGTAGTGAGTGGCAGCTGATGGCTCTGTTCTCTGAGATGCATCTGGAGGTGCATGACAGACGGGGAAAGACTTTTCTATCTTCTGTAGCTGTTACCTCCATGCTACTTGATCGGGTACGGATGAGGAAGCTATCAGACTCAGAATGCTTAGTCCTGTGGGAGAGTGTGTCAGGAGGGGACCCTCTTCCTGGATGGACAGTGGGTGAGGATGAGATCTTGCGCTTCTAGGGATGCGTATGGGTTCCATCAGACATACGTGAGGAGCTGATGTGGGATTTCCACTACTCTGTTTGGGTAGTTCATCCTGGCATCACCAAGATGTATCAGGACCTTCATCGCCAATACTAGTGGCCAAGTATGAAGAAGGATGTTGCTGGTTTTGTCTTGAGATGTTCTACTTTTCTGCAGGTGAAAGCAGAGCATCAACGACCAGCAAGCCTTTTACAGTAGTAACCCATTCCGGAGTGGAAGTGGAACGATGTTGCAATGGACTTTGTGATCGGGTTTCCGAGATCACCCCGAGGGAACGATTCTATTTGGGTTGTCATCAACAGACTTACTAAGGCTGCTCACTTCTTGCCGATCAAGGAGACCTTCAGTGTCGATGATCTGGGACGACTTTACATCAGAGGGATCATTCTTCTACATGGAGTTCCATGCTCTATTGTTTCAGACAGAGATGTGTGCTTTACCTCTCGGTTCTGGCAGGGACTTCAAAAGGCCTTGGGTACACAGGTACTTTTGAGTACAGCTTACCATCCCCAGACTGATGGCCAGTCTGAACGCATAATCCAGGTGCTTGAGGATATGCTCCGAGCTTGAATCCTTGACTTTGGCGGTTCTTGGGAGAAGCATATTCCTCTGGTGGAGTTTTCCTACAACAACAGTTTCCAGGCAACCATTCAGATGGCACCATATGAGGCTTTCTACGGTAGGCCATGCTGATCACCGTTATGATGGCTGGAGGCAGGAGAGGCAGCTTTGCTAGGACCTCGTCTTTTTCAAGAGACTTCAGAGAAGATAGAGATTATTCAGAAGAGGATGGATACAATGTAGTCTTGACAGAAGACTTATGCTGATCAGTGGAGACGACCTCTGGAGTTCAAGGTTGGTGATCAGGTTTTCCTATGTGTTGCACTGACATTGGGGCCCCAGAGGATTCAGAGACAGGGTATGCTTTCACCGCGTTACGTCGGGCCGTTTGAGGTCTTGGAGAGAGTGGGGCCGGTTGCATATCGGTTGCAGCTACCTCAGAGGTATCAGGCCATGCACGAAGTCTTCCACGTCTCTCAGCTGCGATGATACTTTTTAGACCCATCTCACGTCTTTCAACCCAAGGAAGTCAATCTTGAAGCGGATGCGTCATTCGAGGAGCATCCTATCCAGATTGTCGATTGTAGTACGAAGGTTCTCCGCGGGCGGTCTGTTCCTTTGGTACGAGTGCTATGGCATCACGGGCGAGTACAAAACGAGACCTGGGAGAGGGAGGTCGATGTATGATCACAGTGGCCGGAGCTGATTGGGGTTTCTCCTTCTCCGCCTCATTAGAGAAATTCAGGGACAAATATCTTTAAGGGGGGAAGTTTGTAAGAACCCGGACCTCTTTTCAGGTATGTTTTTCCTTTTTTCTGGAGTTTTTGAGAAAAATGAATTTTCTGGAAATTTCAGAAGTACACGCCGTGTACTTTCTGAGTACACGCCGTGTACTCTTTCCCCAGCTCGAAGCCGTGTGCTGGCCATGTCCGGGCCACACACATGGTGTATAAGGCTGAGGTGGAGGCCGGTTATTTCGGAGTACGGAAAATTCTAAGTACACGCCGTGTACTTTTTTTTCATTAAACGGACCGAGGTCATGTCTAACCTCCATATTCATCTTCTTCTTCAGTTTTCGACCATCGGGGAGCAAACATATGGCCGAATCTTCGACGGACGACTGTCTCGCCGTCCGTTCTCCGATTCGAGAACGGGCAGTTGCGTTGGAATCGCAGCGGTGAGTTCTTCCTTCTACTTTAGCCATGTTTCTTGATTCCTCCTCATTTCCATGTTATAGTGGGATGAACGTTTTGTACGTTTTCTCAGATCTACGTCATTCTAAGGGGAATATGTAGTCGAGGTTCACGTATATCGATCTCCTAGGATCGAGGTAGGTGGTTTGGGCCTTTCGGTTCAAATTTGATGAATATTATGTGAAAATTCCACCGATACCCTTGAACGGGGTATTGCGTGTTTCCTGTTTTTCCCTTGCTGCTTGCCTGCTTTGCTTGATTGCTTTAGTAGAGGTTATTGCTTATGTTAGAGTATTTTGTTTGTGCTCAGTTGCTTTCCCATGCCTAGGTGTAGGATTATGGACTGTTGTTTTATTGTTTCTGTTGAGACATAGTTGATAGCCAAGTAGTTCTTGAGGTTTACTTGGACGATGTACATGTGCACTAAGCATGTATTACCTTTTACTCAGGACTATGATAATCTAGTGTAGTAGACCAAAGGGAGAATTGACGGAAGGACTTCTCCAGAGTGTCTTTTTAATCATGATGTGGGACCAAGTGGAGAATTGATGGAAGGGATTCTATAGAGTGTCTTTAATTACGACGCGGTCCACATGGGTAATTGACGTTGATTGATTCCCCAGAGAGCCTTTAGCACGATACGAGACTATAGGGGGAATCGATGGTGAGTGATTCCCCAGAGAGTCTACTTAATTACGTAGCTAAACCAGGGGGGTGAGACTGTGTGTGCCTCCCAGAGGGTTGCTAGTAATTAGAGGTTGAACCATAGGGGTTAGACTGTGAGAGCTACCCAGAGGGTTACCTATTTACTTTTTGTTACTGGCTGCTTACTTGTGTGCTATGCTTGTTAGAACTGTGGAATGTAGCTATTGTGCTATTCTGTTTACTGCTTCTTGTTTTAGTACTGCCATGCATTCATTGACTGTTAGACACAGATCTTTGGGTGGTTGCCTACTGTAATTGTATCTCACACCCTATTTGGGCCATGCTTTTGGGCCCAAGCAGACTATGTTTCTGCAGGTATAGATAAGGGCAAGCGCCCTTCTACTTTAGGATCTTGACTGCACCAGGAGCGAGGGAGCATGGGAACGACCCGCAGATCGTGATGCTGAGGAGCTTATTTTGTTTTTCTTTTGCACTTGGTTTCAGTTGTATTTCAGTACGTTGTTGTGTTTTCCATTTTCCTTAAGTACTTGTACCTGCTGCATCATTTTCATCATAGTGATATCGCTACATTGCTTCCGTCATTTGGGTTCTGTTGTTGTGCCTGTTATTTACTGTTTCCGTTTTTTATTGTTGTTTCTTACCTTGTATACCTTCCCGAATTAGGGAATAGTTTCCCCACCAACTCACCAAGGCCCTTGCTGCTAGTCAGCAGCCTCTGGCGTTCGGGGAAACGCGCTTGAGGTCATGTGGTGAACCGGGTACAGGGCACCAGTGGAGGGGCTCCAGACTCGGGACGTTACAACATCACAAACATGGCTCCATGCATATTATCTTATAGTCTTGTTCTTGATAGTAGTATTGGGATCCATACTATATTTACTTATTGTGATATGTATATTGTTTGGAATCTATTTTTTTCATGAGGGGTTTGATTTAAAAGGTTGACATGTATAAAGAAACCATTTTTCATTTCTTTTCGATTAAATTTAGGGACTGAGTTGATTAGGGTGATCCCTACCAATGTATTTCTCATCATTATTGTAGAAAGAATGAAATAAGTTACAGAAATAGAATCCTTTGTTTATAATACTAGATACATTACACTCATAATGAAAAGTGGACATGAAAATGAATATTCCCTATAATTGTTGGAATGTTTGGATACATGGTTATTTTGAAAGGTTCCAAAACCCACAACAGAAGCTGGTGGGCCGAGGATGATAAAATTTTTGTTGGAAGATTGACTATACTTGTTGACGTCGACGATCCGGCCCTGGAGAGGTCATATGATCTCACTTAAATTGTAAAGAGCAGAAAATTATATTGAAAATGAACCCGTTTCAAATCTGAATGTGCGCTCAACTGCAACTCTTTGCTGGTGATCATGGCTTAAATAATCCATAGTATATCCACTTTAGATCATCCTCACGTGCACCAAAATCCAATAGAATGTCGATCGTCAAATTCTAGGTGCTGGCGCGGTGATCCGACGGTGCTTTCGACACCCCGATGATCACTGCATCGATATCTCTTTGATGCTTGAAGAAGAACTTAATCTGATATCTTGGATAAACAGATTATCTCTTGATGAAGAGGGAGGAGAGATAGTCTCTCAATTTTCATCCGATGAATGAATGAATAGTGATTAGGACACCAAGAAATAGATCCACCTGTCATATTTATTGTTGAATTGATAAAATACCCAGTTGGGTTCCTCGGCTCTCATTTATTTAAAAATCCACTAAATAAATAATTTTGATGAACCAAACGGCTTAAATATTATTTATTATTCTATCACATACTTGTAATATATAAAAAATATTTTATGTGATAAAAAAATGAGTCATTTAACTCAACTTGTTTTCCTGCTTAATATTAAACGAACCTTGAATATTAAAATAATATTCATTCGATCAATATTATCTCGTATACACTAAAATTGTAGTTATATTAAATAAATTCAATCCCAAATATTGATAACTTGAATATTAATGAATTTATTTAATTATTTTTTGGGATCGATACTTTGGAACACACTCGAACCCCATGGTGGGGCCCACTATGCCCATATACCTATTCAACTGAATAAGGCAGATTCTTGAATACACTATTATGTGCGACCCTTTAGGACCTTATCATGATAGCAGTGAATAAATCCATAGACCAAGAGCAGAGTAAAGAAACCCATCATGGCCACTAAAGAGATAAGTATAGTCATAGCAACGACTACCATCCTACGAACACTGACTATGTACTATAATCTCTTTTTCCTTAAATATCTCATAAATCAAGACGCAAACTTATGTAATCATAATTTCTTTGTGTTATTATTTATTAATCTATCTAGATGTATTTACCTTTGTACTGCTTTGGCTAAAGACTTATGAAGGAAGCACCATCTTGATCAACCAGGTCTGAGATATAAAACTTCAAAAACTTGGAAGCGAAAAATCCTTTCTTGACAATTCAACTAATGTCATACCTCCAACGACACACCCAACACAAGCTACCTCACCATGATTTCAACACTATGGTTTTTTACAAACATTAAATTACGTAATTAATTGATAAAAAATTGTAATTGACTCAATTCAAGAGACCAATACACATGTCTGTAGATAGGAACAAACAATGACACCCAAAACATGTGGTGTTCCTATTGACATGTCTTTACTCATGATATCACTACTAGATATCACCAAGTTTGAAATTCATGAGAATAAGCCTCAATGCTAATGATCCCCAAACACTTAATAGTTAGACATCTACTGTGTCTAGACAGTAAGATGTATCTAGACTATAGAACATATATTTAATATTAATGTCATAGTATCTCAAGGTTCTCATTATAACCTACTATCTTCTACAACCTCTCATTACGACAATTAAACTTTTTACATTACCATTATAATAGTGGACGTAGAAATGTCTACACTATAATATTAAGATGAAATCCTGAATTGCTAACTATACACATGATATAGAAATCAAAATTACTGTATAGTTGGGTCTAGGGCACCCAATATTTCAACACTCCCACTTTTAGAGCCATCTTGCTAACCAAATATATTAGCTACTCACATGATGAAAATCATGTTTCTACTGAGTAATGGATTTAACTCTTGGGCCTTCCACGTTTTCACCATTTGGCATATCTACTATATGCAACATCATCTCCTTGAGTAAAACCTCTCAAGATAAGGAATCCATGAGTATATCATTTTTTTACATTATCATATCTTGAAACATTAGCTAGTAATAATATAATAATTATGATAATAATTTTATCATTAGGTGAGAATCCAAGAACTGGAGAAAATCTTTGCATTTAACCACTTCTTATTTTCCTTAGAAGCTGCAATGTACTTGGAATTTTTAGGTATGGCTACCACTAGATTTTATGTGCTTGAATCGCTCATCAGCTTTTCCTAACTGCGATACTAGATCAAATTGATATAAGGATTACTAGTTTGTGTCCTAGACAAACTAGAATACTTTATTCTCCATATACTAGGCATATATCATTTGTACTCACCAATGTACAAGATGATAGTTCTGACGACTTCACTTGTAGTGATCCTAGATATAATTGATATCCGCCTACTATAAATTATATCATGAAAATATCAATTATAATATGGAATATGTGATTGATCCATTTATAAAGTGTATGGAACTTAATTCACAACTTTAATATCTTACCATGCTCCGAATAGGTCAACCTAGAGAGATTAAGCCATGTGTCTTTGGTAACAATTCTGAACATGAATTATTCCAAATTGATTTTTTTTTCAGTACAATGTAACTTTATGTATGATTTACTAGGTCCAAAAAAACTTTAGATCTATTTAGATAGATCCAGTTCCCTAGAACATAGGTTGCTACTTTAAGTCAATCATTAGAGAATATCTCTTAACCTTGTCTTATCTAACTGTAATACCAAGTTCTGTTTTCCATATTTTTTGAACATATTTCACTTAGAAACCATTAGCGCTCCCACTATCCTTTGGTAGACATAAGGAAAAGATTCATTTGAAATGAATGCTCTAATGTCATATTGCTTACTTTAATCTAGAATTGGATTTTAGCAACCTGCAACCTTCATTAGAATTCATTGGTGTCATCATCCCTTTCTGGTTGCGTCTTATAGACACCATCCATGGAACATGATCTTGATATCCAATGACCAATAGAATGATCTTAGAAGTTAGCTATGAGAAGTAAAATTCTAATAGTTTTTGGCATACCGACTTGGTATGACCAATCGAGCCGTATTGGTATCAGGCTTGTACCATCCATGTATCATCTAATTTAAATACCCACCACAATATTCAAATTATAATCCCCTTTTCAATTTGATACATGGATTCCATTATTGAATTTTAGTTGATATTGTCTATCTTAGCTCATTGCCATATAATGCTTACTTGTAGGATTTATTATTCTCAATTAATAAATTATCACTGGCCGTAGTGAATATAAAACCATCACCATGGTTTCATCCTTCCTACACAGTATGTATCTCTGGAACATTCTTATCCCACAAGTATTTGTGGAACTTGTTCCTATGTTTACCATTTGTGAATTTTGAGAATTAACTATGTCCAAGTCAATTCATCTCCCACTATCTCTAATAGATATGTTCCCCCTTATATAGAAATTTACTCTAATACATGACTACATATTTGCTATCTTAGGTATTAATGTAATATCCTAAGAAACAATTAGGATAATTTCTTAGATGCACCATGTGTTCATCTTGATGCATGTTTGTTTATATATTAAGAAACTATTTTAATCCTAATATATGATCTATGAAATAATGTATTTTCACCATACTATGACTCATATGATATCCATTTGTCATTTTAGTTGGCATATAGGTTATGGGATTTCACTGTTATTTGAAAAGAAAGTCTTGAAATATCATGGAAGTTACCGGAGGTTGTAACATTCATATAACTTACATCATATGTTTGATGTTTAAATTGTGCATTTAGGAATTTCTCCATGCTAAATTTTATTAATCAATGTTAACATGTAAGACTCATTATCAATCCTCTTTATGAACATCAATGTCATGATGTAGGTAAGGTAATGTGCGTTTAGGAATTACTCCATGCTACATTATCATGATTGATGAATGCTTGGTCAAGATATTGTTCTACATGATGATCCTTAGAAACTCATATCTTATGACCATTCATATAATTCACTATTAAATTCCTTAATAAATTAAAGGAATCTTATGAAGTATATTTACCTCTAACTTTCCTTTGGAATAGTTCATGCTGTCTTGTTGAACTAACCGCAGAAGCATTGTCTCATAACTTTTTTTCTAACGGTTTCTTTTTCTAAACTAAGGATGTCAATAATACCAAAGGTGTTTATCTGTACTAATCCTAAATACCATACTTGGTATATTCATGACATCCACTTTTTATTTTTACTTGACAAATAAAAAAATTACCACAACTAAGTAGGTCTTACATTTTATATTCATCATGCATTTCCTTTGTTTCAAGTACCAGTGAACTATTTTTTGAATATTTTACCACAAGAAATATTCATTCTAAAACATGGAATAATGTATCATTATGACCAAAGAGGAACCTGAGATTAATGTTTTGGTTATACTCAATAACTTGTTCAATTTGAATAAATCACTTGGAAATTTGAAGTTATGTGTTTCTCACTGATGACCTAGGAATCACCCTTTCATAGCTACTTGGAGAAGAAAAATTTATCCTAGTAATGTTTCTATACTTGGTTATTGTATTTAAATAAATATATGTGAAAAGCATACTGTATTTTAATACCCAAGAAGTATATGAGAAAACAATACTTTTATTTTACGAATTTTAACTGAACGAGAAGCTGGTACTTTCTTCTCGTATTTCAGTCTATTGCATTTTTAATCATCCATAAATTTATTTCAATATGTGATGAAAACAACAACCTATTAAATTACAATCCAATTTTCATTTAAGGACATGATTAAGGTGCCTTTTTCGTAACTTTCCATAGTCCTCTTCACCTTTTCATTCACTCTATTCACCATACGAACAAAATATAATACTTTATTTAATATTATTATTACTTGGGGAATGTTACCTTAAAGTTAATGAAGCGCTTTACTCTATAACGTTTGTTTTTATCCTTAAACAAAACTAGAGTAATTAGGTCTAAAATATATAAAAATGGGATGCCATGAAATATCATGAACTTTCATTCACTTTACACAAACTTAGTGTAATCCTCAAATTCAAATCTTGCTTCAATTTCTCCTCATAAACTTCTTAGAGATGAGATAAAAAGTATAATCATCCATGTCACGATGTAACAATGATAACTAAAATAAGAAATTGATGATATCATTATGAAAGAACCATAATACGCTTGATAAATGAGTCTCCTATAATATATTTTACACCCTTGATTCTTGAGGTGGCTTAATAGGTTGGGACACAAGCACCTTTGAATTTCTGTTATAGTAGTAATGTGCGCAAGCACCTATACTATACATGGAATTTAATGCTTTTTTGGACATTAACTTTGTCCAATATTAATCACTATTATATTTGTGGTATTGATTTCCATTCTCTAAAAATAAACTTTAGCAGATTGTACTTTTATGTAATTACTTGTTTCGACATAATTGATTATTTAATAATTTAAATTCCTCCCACTATTTTTTTGAATTCTAGGAACACTCTGTACTAGAATCAGAATACTCTGGAGTATTCTAGTGTAAAAGATATCTGAAACTTCTTCATAGTCTACAAACTATGGCTACACCACTACTCGGAGGGTCCACGGTAGGGTTTTGAGTGTCCAACCGCATTAACTCACAGTTCTTTGATCTGTTGAGTGAAGTCCCAACTTCTAAAATCATAATCTTATTTACTCAACAATCGCCTCTAAAATTAAAAAAATCTAGCTATAAATGTTTTTGCTACAATTTTAGGTATGTCAACCCACCACTCTAATACGAACTCCCCAGTAGTAAGAGGCACCCATAGCTATGGCTTGACCGACACCTCCAACACCCAGTTTTATTCAAACATGAATGATGGAAGGCTGTTGTAACTTAATTTTTTTTTATGGTTTTAATGGTTTCTCTCAATAAATTTAATCCATTTCTATTAAACTTGTTCATCTATGTTGTCATGCTCACAACTGAACTTTAATAGAAAAACACACACTTCTTTTTTATGCATTTTATTATTTATTAGTTTCAGTATTTTTTTGCTGTTCTAAAACACATAAAATAATAAATAAATGCATAAAGTTAAACTACTACCGGACTAGTATTGAACATCTAAATGACCTAAGGGCATCATATGAGAGTTGAACCTAGACTCTTAATGTTTCTTTCCATCGTCTTGTATGTTCACTTCGCATCTGAAATATCACCCCATCTTGTCGGAGTAGACGTCACGCCTTAGAGTACCACCTTTTCTTGGAGGGATCCATGTGTCATCTTACATCATCTTGATCAATTTTCACCATGACTTCATGGAGGGCTCTGCGTCGTTCATCATCTTTTTCCGAAATACAAATATATTCACCTACAGGCGAGGGGGACTAGGTGTTTAAATGCATATCAGGTAAATTGGTTGTGTATGCCCTTATACATTTTAATCTAAATAGACGATACACAGATCTTAATTTATTTAATTACAAGCATCCCATGCAATAGAAATTATTATTTAAATAAAAGGAAATATACAGGGGTCGATACTCAAGACCAAACTGTGGGTATAATAAAGCGTGAAAATATAAAAATTCAATAATTAAATATGAGGGTTATCTAAATTCAATTAAATTAATTAATAAATTAAATTAATTTAATTAATTATCGGTCCTCTAATTAATTCAATTTTAATATCAAAACTAAATGAATTAATTTAATTGAATTTAATAATCAAATTGAATTAATTTTATCTGGGTATTAAAACTTATTTATTTTCAACCATAATTGATATAGTAATTAATTTAATTAATTTTTTTAATTAAATTAATTAATTATATTAATTAAAATTAATACTTGGGTCTCAAAACATTTATTTGGCCCATCACTTGTCACACTAAACCTGTGAAGACCAGTAACTGGTTTGGAAAGGCCCTTGAATGGATTATTTGGACTAGGTATGTCCGCATAGACCCAAACATGGTCGGGAAGATATGCCTGGTCTTGTTTCAAGGCAAACTGGAACCCACAAGAGGTGTTAGGGGTTACTTGAAACCATGTTTTTTTGAAGACCATGGATCCATTAGTCCTCCGTGGTGGAGGTCGGGTGGCGGGTTGGCTTCGATCATTTTCATGGTGCACCTACGATAACGCGCACAGGGCACACATGAATCTTCGGCCCAGGGCTGCGGGTGCAGGAGACCAGGAAGTAGAGGAGGGTAACGAGGGGTGGTCCTCTATGGAAGAGAACCAAGATCGGATCATGTGTGACTGGGGTGGTGTCTGGAGGTTGGGGTTGGGGAGACGACCTCGACAGGAGGCGAACACCGGGTCCGGTGCAGGGTGCTTTGCGGATGAGGACCGAAGGCCTTGGTTGGGTCTGTTGTGTGGCTAGGATCAATAGAATTTAGTGGGAGAAAGGGAGTCCAGATCTAGGAAGGTAGGCATGAGGTTGGTCCACAAGACAGCTGGAAGGCGAGGCAATGGGAGGGCCAATGGTGTGGAGGACAGACAACGAGAAGGGCCGACCGACTACTGTGGGTGGGGAGAAGATTTCCAGGCTCTGGTGTGTTGTGCCTGTAGGTGAAGCATGGGTGCTGATGGACTAAGTGGAGGCCAGGATGGTTGTGTCCCCTAGACTTGTTAGTGCGAGCAGTTGTGGTTGGCCGCTATGGAGGTAGAGGGGTGCGGCGCCTCTAGCTTGTCCAGGAACCGGCTGGGAGGAGCCTTGTGGCCACAGGTGGGTGCACATTCTTGTGGCATCCCCAGGAATAGAACATGGTGTCTACATGGACCCCCTTTGCCCCTTTTTTAGTTTTTCTTTCTCCATGTTCCAGACCACCCCTAAACTTCTTCATTTTTTTATTAAGTCTTACTTTTATTTAAATAAGTCTTATTCTTTAATTTTTTTAAATACTTATTTTAAGTATATTCCACACCTATTTTTTTAATTTTTAAATGAGTCAAGGTCTCCCTTGCTCATTTTTTAATGGCCATTCAAATAGATTTTAAATTTAATTGTCATACAATTTTTATAATAAAATAATAATTTATTATTATTATATTATTATAATAATAAAATAAATATTTTCATAATAATAAAATTATAATTAAAATAAGGAAAATAGTAAAATTTATAATTTTTATAATTTTAATTATATATGATGATCCAATTCAGATTTGATCTGTTATTCGAAATGAATGAAACTTAATACTCGAGATCAAACCAAAAATTTGATCCAACACAAAAAAAATTTAAACTAATTATAACTTGGTCATTCGACATTGGATCACCGCAAGGTTTTAATTGTTGGGGCTGTATTTGAACACTAAAATTAGTTTTAAGAAAATTAATTTTATTTTGGTTAGAAAATTTATGCAATTCCTCTTATACCACTGATAGGTTCCGAATCCCACAACGGATGACGGTGTGTTGGGGATTTTAAAATTTTCATCAGCAGATCAACGGTACTTGTCGACACTGATGATCCAGCCCCGAAGGGGTATTAGGACATCACAAAAATTGTAAATAGCACAAAATTATATTTAAAGCATACCCATTTCAAATCTGAAGGCATGCTTGATTGAAACTTGTTGCTGGCGATCGTTGCTTGAATAATCCATAGTCGGATCCCTCTAAATCATCCACAGATGCTCCAAAAATCCTCTGAAATGTCAATTGTCAAATTTTGGGTCCTAGCATGGCGATCTGATGATTCTTTCGACGTCTCGACGATCACCACATCGATATCTCTTTGATGCTTGAGGAAGAACTTAATCTCAAAACCTGGATAAATAGCTTATCTCTCTAGGAAGCGGGATAAGAGAGAGACTCTCAATTTTCATCCCATGAATGAATGAATAGTTATTATCACACCAAGAGAGAGATACTCCTCTCATATTTATAGTGGAATTGATAAAATACCCGGTTGGGTTCCCCGACCGTGTTTATTTCAACGTCCACTAAATAAATAATTTCGACAAGCTAAACTGCATCAAAATTATTTATTATTTTATCAAATTCTTGTAATATATATAATATATTACGTGATAAATAACCGAGACATTTAACTTGATTTCCTATCCCGGTTAATATTAAAAGAACCTTGAATATTAAAATAATATTCATTCGATTAATATTATCTCGTATTTACAAAACATGTAAATACATTAAATAAATTCACTCCCAAATATTCATAACATGAATATTAATGAATTTATTTAATTATTTTGGTGATTGATAATTTGGACAACACTCAAACCCCGTGGTGGGGCCCACTATGTACATATACCTATTCACCTAAATAGGGTATATTTTTGAATATGCTATTTTGTGTGACCCTCAAGTCCCATATTATGATAATAGTGAATAAATCCACATACCAAGAGAAAATCTAGCAACCCATCATGGCCCCTAAAAACATAAGGATAGTCATATCAATGAATATCATCCTATGAACACAGAATGTGTACAATAATATCTTTATCATTAAATATCTCATAAAGCAGGATGCAAATTTGTGTCATCATTAATTCTTTGCTTTATTGTTTTTTATCTATCCGGATGGATGTACCTTTGTACTACATTGGCCAAAGACTTATGAAGGCAGCACTATCCTGATCAACCAGGCCTGAGATATACAACTTCTTAAACATGGAAGTGACTAATCCTTTCATGACCATTCAACCAATGTCATACCACCAACGACGCTCACAACACAAGATACCACACTACTATTTCAATATCATGGTTTTCGCCTAGCATCAAAGTACATAAAAAATGATACAGATTAGTAATGGTCAAAAGTTAGGAGACCTATACCAATGTCTATACATAAGAACAACCAATGACACCCAAAACATGTGGTGTTCCTATTGGCTGGTCTATCCTCACGATCTCACTACCAGAGATCACTATGTGAGAACTTCATGAAAAGAAGTCGCAATGCTTATGAGCCCCTAGAACCTTATAGTCAAATATATACTGTGTCCAGTCAGTAATATGTATCAAGACTATAGAACATATATTTAAGATTAATGTCATAGTATCTCTAGGTTCCCATTATTTCCTAGGATATGTTATAAGCTCTCGACATGACAATTAACCTTTGGAAATTACCATTATAATAGTGGACGAAAACAATCTACATTATAATGGTAAGATGACATCATACACAACTTTATATATGCATGATATAGTAATCAAAATTAATGCATAGTTGGGTGTAGGGAACCCATTATTTCAACATATTTATCTTTGAATACAAATCTAGAAGGATGGATTGCGAGGGTCTGTTAGAATTCCCTGGTTTTTTACCTATTGGACTAGATCTCATAATACAGTATCTGATTAATGATCCACCTAGGAGTTGGAATATTCCTATGATAGGTTGTTTAGAGCACTAGTAGATGAAAGCATTATCTTCATACTGATATCCTCACATATATTCATTGCCTAAAACTGATGACGGATAGGTGGATGTTTCCCCATCCTAACCCCAGTAAAGAGACACTGATGTTACCTATTGTAGACATCCAAAATTTCTTGTGAAAATATAAGTGGTTTAGTATTAAAAATGTCCACTCCTTTTATTCTAGATATATAAATTTTATTTTGAAGTGAGATGATATGGTAATTTTATTCTTGGGTGCCTACACCATTATTTATTACTATTCTCTAAGGTGAAATATAAGGAACAATGAAAAATTGAATGCGATTTCTTAGCATTTAAATATCATTATAAACATCCATGTATATTGGATTAACAATTTTTGTGTTATAAAAAAAGGGTGAAAGGCAGAACATGTGATTATTATAATGTTATAATAGTCATAGTGTCAGAAAAATTCTAATATCCAATTGTTGAAAAATTTTAATTTTCCACTAACATGTCATGGAGAACTACTTCTTGTATATTTCCCAATAAGTGATACATCTAGGAAAGGGAGGGTGTGACCATGTTAATTGGAGGTCTATGAACCAAAGAAACCACCACCATCATGGTTCTAATCCTAACATCTGAATAAACATCAAAAGTTAAGAGAAGCCATCCACACAGAGGCATGGTGAAAAATCTCACTAACTGAAGATCATAAGTAACATCCTACCAAACCATGTAATAAAATGTGGTTTGTTGACATTATTATATGGTTACCTAGTATAGTCCATGGATATATAATCATTGATGATTTTGGTGGGTCCTTGTGTTCCAATGTTTTTTCCTTAATCTATTAGGTTGTAAAAAATATTTTCACCTAATCACCAAACGTGATAATTTAATTGGTATTAAGAACCTTGCACAATAATTTCTATACCATGGTTAATAAGACTATCACTAGAAAAGGGATATTATTTTTATCCACCAAAGTGTTATCCATAAGAATAAAGTCATCATATATCTCCCTAAGAATTTATATCCCTCCATGTTGATCAATACCCCACAGACTAATCACTATCTCTCCATGCGGTAAATGTAATGCACTTGAATTTCAACACCAATTTCAGATTAACATAGGTAAAATCTCATATAGTTGGTACATCTTGAATTGATAAGTCTATTTATATTTTTATAAACCAACCAAATCCTGCTTCTTTAGATATTCTAGGCAACTTTTATTCACCCAAAAATCTCAGGATTAGTCGAACCTTGGTAGAGATGTTCACTTGAATGAAATTTGGGTAAAACTAAAACCAGGACAATGGAGAACTATTATCAAAATTTGGGATAAAAATATCATCTTTTATAACATAGATATATACAAGAATTTTGTAACATATTGTATAATTTTGATGTTTTGGTGAGAGGTTATTATTTAGGGTCTCATCCAAAGAAATAAAACAATATCAAGGGTAAAAATGAACATTTCAAGAGATGGAATCTCTCATCACATCCCTAGTGTTCGAATTAGGTAATTATATTGTCCTGCTAGCCATTTTGTATACAAACATAGATGAGAGGGATGTTTTTGATCTCATTAAAAATAAGAAAACCATCAAAATATTATAGGTCTCAAATCCCTCATAGAGTTATAGACACTATATGAACTATATAGTGCCTTAGTCACTACATAGACACCCATGATTCTATATAAGGATATAAATATTACATAAGTAGGTATTAAAAAAAATCAATATAATTTTTTGGAATACCTAATCTTTGATGAAATAATCATCCATCAAAAAATTGACATCCATGATGTGAGTCTCTTATGTGGTCGGGTCGTGAGATCTGAGTCGATCATGAAGGAATTCAATAATCATGTTCCAAATTAATACTCATGACACCCTTTATATAGGTGTGTGAACTCCACCAATTACACTAGTATACTATAAATTACAATTGAAAAATAATTTTACTCCTTGGAATTTGATCTTATTTGTGTTGACTAGTCCCCATTCAACATATGTTGGGGGGGATTTTTGACTATCTCAATATTGAAAATTGTTAAAAAATTATTAGAAAAAAATAAAATTCAAAAATTTCAATTCATCATAAACAAAATAGGGGAAAAATTTTTAAATGGGAATAATTACTCACAGCACATACCATACTTTGTTAACCAGAAAATACTTTAGGTGGCCCTCACCCACACATAATTAATTTCGATCATTAAAGAACCTTCTTTGACATCACATTATCATTTTATGTTAGAAGGATTATTTTTATTGACTCCCTTATACAAATTTATATTATCAAAGTTTAGAAAAGTCATGATGAATGAATAAAATTTTGATCACTTCACAATGAACCTACTTATGCATGGAATTATAATTTTTGATTGGAAGGAATTATTTTATGGGATTCTATATGTGAGTTTCAATTCACAAATCTTAGTAAAGGAATAATAAACACATAGTAATATAATATCTTTTATAAGAACATTTTTATGTATAATATTGTTGTTTATATAAAGGTGACAATGTTAGGCCTCCTAAAAACCATTTTTTCTTAATTCAAAGGCTGATATTTTAATCCCATTACAAAACTCTCTTTGGAACATCCATTTCCAATATAAGGACCATCATAGGGTACTAAATCATATATGACCCTTATGGTTCATGAACTTCAATGTGGTCTTATATTTATAGAGTAGTTGATCAGGTAAAGATTTTAAATACCCCACCCCTTCTTGAAATAAAAGAGAAAAGAGAATGCAGGAGATATAGAAAAAGGATGGAGAATGAGATCCAAACAATTTCCATCTTCAAAATCTCAATTCTAATGTAAACCTTCACGATGAACCCTCAAAAAACTGGGAAATAAAAAATAAAAAGGAATAATAAAATATAAAAGTCCTCAACAATGTAATCACTTTATAAGGGAGTCCCTTGCCGATCCTTTAGTGAAGCACTCACCTTTTAAAGGATTTCCCTCATAAGCCCTTCACGAAGGGGCCAATTCCACTAGGCAAACCCTTTGTGCATGCCCCATTTCACATATTAAACCCCCTTTGTGAAATGGGGTGTCCATAGTGTATTTATTACCCCTATTAATGATATCATCCCATGTAACACATAGCTTCACTATAGACACTTCATGTAACATATAAATGATCCATATCAATTTGTCTCTCCATGGTCAAAACCCCATCCGAGCCTAATAATAGGCATGAAAATAATAGGGTATGATTCTTCTCTGGTTATAAGGTCCAATATGGTTCATGAGAGAAACATTATCAATGCACCATGGACCCTATAATTGGGCCTCTTCATGGGTATAAGCTCCATACAACCATTCATTGTCATTATTTTTGAGGAATATAACATATGATTTGTAGGTGATTAACTATATATAATTTTTACCCATTCCATGATGTTAAACTAAGTTTCCAACATCCTTAGTGTAAGATATAAAACCTCTATCTTACTCAATGAAATGAGAATAGTATGTGTCATGTAATGAACATGGTATTCCTTATATCATAATATTGAGAAGGATTTTCACTCAAACACAACCTCAATACATAAACCAAATTCATATTTAGTTGTGTATTTTTTTCAATGCTCTTGATATTTTTTATCACTTATTTCTTTCACCAAGCATGAATCTCATAGAATTATATATTTAATTCAATCATGTCATTAAAAAAATTAAAATGCCTATAATTGGACCTCTTGATATGAATAATCCCCAACATTATCTTATCTTATAGGCATAATACTATGTTTAAGCCCCAAAAACATATTCTCGAAAATATTTTTTTTGGTAAGGTATCTATGGCCACCATTCCATTAGTCCCCCCAACATCTTATTTTCAACCATTTTATTACATATGAATACTACTAGGGTAGTACTAATGTATAAGACCCATTCAATACCATGTTATGTACTTTAATATAATTCAATTGATCTTTTGCCCCATGTTTATCTCATAGAGCCTGAATAAAATTCGATTATAGGTTTATTTGAACTTTTAATTATCCAAATTTAGGTTAATTTCATGAATCAACTAGTAGTCTGAGTTTCATTAATTTAAATTAAATAATGAACATCCTTACCACATGATGTTAAATTGAATAATATGATCCCATCACACAAACTAAAACTGTGCATCACTATCTAAGTGGGTTTTGATTCCTATTAAATAGAATTTGTTGGATGGATCCCTAATGTTCAAACCCAACATCAAATCTATATATTCAACTAATAAATTGTTTATATTCCTATTAGTCTGAAAATCCTTGATCGTTAGTCCATATTCCCTTTGAGATCACATGAACCACCAATAAATCCATATTCATTATAGACCATACTTCTATGAATACATGTTTCTAATAAAATCATGCACCCATGTAAAGATCCATAATCCATTTGAGTCACATCACATAATATTTGGGGTCATATTCTAGGTGATACCTATCATTAAAAGGTTATATTATTTTTTAGACCAACCTATCCCCACTGGTCTGTATTTCCAATGATTTCAAGTATAAAGGGTCTCTTATGTGTATGTTCTGAACCAAACATTAATGAAAACCTTTTATCTAGTCATACTTACCACATAATATTAAAATCTACTGATCAATCCTTAAAAGGTAAAAAATTCTATATTAGGTGGTTCCAAATTACATGGGTACTGATTATTTATCAATGATATGTTCAATGCCAATTTCATGGGCCTGATCCCAACCCTATTAGTATTTATCACTTCTTTGGATAGAAATAAACTTCATAGTGGTAAGATTTGAGTCTTTCAACCATAGTACCTCTTTAAATTAAGAATCAATAATTGATAGAAAATTTTTCACAACCCATCCTCGGGGCCCGTGCCGTGACTACCCCAAGCCCGTCTTCCATAGGCCAGGGGCTGGTGACTAGCACCAAAGGTGTAAATCCCAATAATTGGGAAGGCATTGCCTTTATAAAACGTAAACACATTCAACCAGAGTACAAACGGAAGAAAACACTAAGTAAAACTGAAAGAAAAAGTAGAGATGAAAGTAAACAGGCCGGAAATACCAGCCCAACTGTAAAGTACTAGGTAAAAGACAAAACAGCTGGATGACGACAAGCAGCTCCTGGATCGTCAACCACGGATCCTACATGAAGGGTAGGTACAGATAGCGCATCTCCTATATCGTCCACCACATATCCTACATGAAGGATAGGTACAGATAGCCTCCTCAACATCTTCATACGTAAACCTCCTCTAGGTACCAAGTCGTTGTGAGGTCCACCTCTAGGTACAATCTAGTCCTCGAACACTCGGCCTCCGTCAGCGATGTCTGTCGTCTGCATCCAACACTACGAGGTGCAGGCGTAGCCCGTGCAGGGGTGAGTATAGCAATACTCAGTATGGACCCCGAGACCCTCAAGGTATAACTAAATCCAACAAGGATAAACAACAAATAAAGATCTAAGTATATAACCTTTACTTAGGTATATGCCCATACATATACCTAAGTTATCAAGTAACCCATCTCAATCATGAGGAAAAAACAAAGGTAATTGAATCAGCTTAAACCATGATTTTTATTCACGATGAAGAAAACACAGCTACTGGAGAACTCCTCCTCTGTTGAGCGAAGTATTCCTATCATGACTCCGAGTTTCTACTCACTAGCCTTAGACTGTTGAGGTACTCCTCCTCTGTCGAGTACAGCAGGTCTGCCACCCCAACACAGTAGTGCTCCCCCTACTAGCCTACAGAGGTACTCCTCCTGTCGAGTACTGCGGGTCTTCCACCCAAACTCATTAGTGCTCCCCACCATGGGTCTGCCACCCCAACACAGTAGTGCTCCCCACTGGGCTAGTCAAGTCATTCCGATACGAATCAGACAAGCAGTCATCAGGTCTCAACCAACAACATGGTCACCGTACTCCGTATGCTCGTCTCTAGGAGGATCCACTCCACGAGCTACTGGTTGACACTCCAAGTGTCACGAAGTTTCATGAAGAAGTATCTCTAAAAACCGACTCATCATAGGGTTCTCAAAGCAACAGACGACGCGTCAATCGGACGCCCGATCTGTGAGTTATTAGCATTTTCGTTCCACTGGACCGGTTGGATTTCAGGTACAATCCAACCTGGCCATACTTCAACTACATCCAAAAATTAGGTTATGTACACCAACAGAGCCACCTCATCAAGAGGAAACTGGTGCAGTCAATGGCACGTCAATCAGACATCCGATCTTCAAGTTATAAGCGTTTCCACTCCGAGGGCCCGATTGGTTTCAAGTTCGAACCAACCCAGACATACTTAAACTTCTCCGAAACCTTGAGTGTAATATACCGAATCGACCATATATATGAAAGGAATCCTACGCAACTGACAGTGCATTTATCGGAGGTCCGTGTCTTATGATATGGTCATTTAACTAAAAATGGTCCCAAAATAGGGGGTCTGGGCCCGGCCCGACCCGGACCAACACCCCCTAGGTCGACCCGAACCGGGTCTGGGTCCGGCCCGGCCCGCAGCTGGCCGCGGGTCGGCCAGCTTGGCTGAGCGTTACGTGGAGTGGGGGAGGCGTGACCTCCCCACTGATTGACACCGGCGTTGCCAGCTGGCGCCGACCCCAGGTAGTCCCCGATCCTGCGCGGCCGCGAGATCCTTTGAGTCACCGCCACGGCTGTTGCCGCGGCGGATCTCCTTCAGTGGCGCACGTCGGCATTGTTTTCCACAGACCACCGGACGAACTCTAGTGGTCCGATTCACCCACCGCTTGTGCCTGTGGCTCTCCCTAGACACGTTCTTCACTGCGACATCTTCCAAACATTGTTGCGGTCCCGTTTCATCGTCGCCCGTCAATCCGCGCACAAATAAACAAACTGCAGAGGGTCGTCAGGCCGTGTTTGTTCAGCCCACGCCATCTGCGTTAGGTGTTATCAATTTTCCAAATAACAACAAGGTTTCCTATTGTACAAATAACAACTTTATTTGAATAAAATTGAAACAATCCATACTACAATCCCCCCGCAAACAACTATTCCCAACCCGCAAAAGAAAACATCGGTGGATCAACTTGATAATGAGTTGATCCGCGTTCCTTGTTTTATAAGGGAAGAACATGGGAATATTAACATTCTCAAATTAAACACCAACCTGGATTATAAAATTTGTTGACGACGTCACAGAAAGAGTATGGAGTTGACGTCGATCATTGCGTCTGCCTCGCACTTTATATCCGAGCTAGAGCATCGGGACTCGTCGGAATCCGATCTCCATTGAAGGATTGTTCTTTGTCGAAGATCTTGGATGGCCCGTTATTGAAGAACCATTCTTCCTCGGAAGATAATTCTTTCTTTTAAATCCTCTCAAGAGCTCTCCCAACAATATTTTCCAACCAAAAAAATTGAAAAATCTTCCCCCTAAAATAACATGTCATTTCTACATTCCAACTCTTGAATTAATTAAGAGTTGTTGGCATATTAATTAAGGAGAGAGGGAGGTGAAGGGTTGTTCAATTAAATTAGATGGAGTTAAAGAGATTTAAGAATTAATTATAAGGGGAGTTAAATGGGGGGGGGGGGTTCATGGGAGTTACAGTGAAGGTGAAGGGTTGGGGTTTTATGTGGGCCCCAACACCCTTAGTCATATCCTCCCATGGGAAGTTAGGTGGGGTGTGGCCCCACCTCCAACTTCCCTATGGAGGAATTAACTTCCACTTAAAATAAATTGTAACACAACAAATTATTTAAGTTTTATCGATTCCCCAAAAATTTAACTACCACATATATCAAAACAGAACTGCAGTTAAGGTCCCTTTAAGCAAATACCAGCACTGTGAGTTCATTAGTGTCCTCAGTTTTCAATTCTGAGAACCGGTTCAAAAGATAGAAAAACCCGTATGTATGTTTACTAATCGTACACGAACAAAACTTCAGAAATTGATTCTAGGGACAACGTGCCTCAGAATCAAACACCGTTAGAAGCCACAGACTCGTAAAATTTCAAATTATTTAGGAAAAAAAAATTTCCTTGAAATTTCCGAGTATTTACAAAAATAATATAGAGAACCTATAATACATACAAATAGAACTATTGATATAGGCCTATGATATATCAATATTTTTATATTGGTAGAGAACCTTTGATACATGAAGATGTTAACCCTGATACATGTTAATGACTAACTACTAGAAAGTGGAAACCAATTCCGCCCAAGTATTTGCGAAATATTTCTGAAACATTTATTAAAACTATAATAGAGTATAAGAGTAAGAAAGAATCCCATTAATAAGGTGGGTTGAGCCTGAACTACTACCCTCTTAAAAATGATCAACCCTCAGAATCATTGGTTTGAAAACCCCAGTGACTACCTTCCATTGGAAAGTATGTCCATATAACACGTCATGTTCCAAATGTGGGAGTATTTGTGTGTTTCCAGTTTCAGGGATAAACCTCGTCTGACACCATAAAAAACAATTATAAAAAATACTATCTTAATTTTTTTTTAAAATTATATCAATAATTTATAATTTTTTTTCAATATATGAATTAATTTCATATGTTAATCAAAATGTTTTTAATAATCCAACAACATTAATTTTGATTTAAAAAACACTTTCATTTATGTTAAAATTCATTTAATTTTAATGTTTTTTATTGAAAATACATGTTATAAATAAATCTCATTGTCAAAAACACTCTCTAAATAAACTTCATTGTAATAAAAACATATCAAAATACTGCATACTTTACATATCACATAATAAAACACTTTTATAATAAAATAAGAGACATTTCATAGAATAAAAAAACTAATGTTAAAAATCACAATTATTTTATCATTAATAAATTTTATTTAAGATTATATTATATATAATTAAGAGCACATAAAGGAAAAGAAATCTTATAATTGTTAAATATCATTTCTACTTTTATCATTTTTCCTTCAATAATGTAACTTTTGTTATGAAGCTAAAGCACCCGTGTTATTTTTATATTAATTTGTTACTGATAAATAAAAATAATATTATAGTTTCAAAACCTATAACACCCCCATTCCACATAAATGTATTTGATTTTTTTTAAAAAATCTTACCAAATAATTGTTGATAATACAATACTTTCATACATAGGTTTCATATATTTGTTGATTAACTATATATTTTATTTTATTTTTCAATAAAAATATTTTATTAAAAAAAATTCTCATAAAAATATCTTTTAAATATATAATTAAATAGGAAGTCCCAGTGATAGTCATAATCAAAGGAAATGGTTAGTTAATGACCATGTATGGTCAAAACCATAAGTAGTACCAATAATAGATACTTGAATGATCATAAAGTGTAAAATAATAGAAAGTGCATATAATTGACATATAGATATAAAAACATGATCATGACACATGAAATAATAATATAAAAATCATTGTATAATGGTCATGAACAATTGAGATATAAAAATAATAGGAAAATGTAAAAATATAAAATAATATAATATTATAAACAATAGTCAAGGATCTTTTCCATGATAATAATAACATAGTAGAATAGGTTCATCGCTCATGTCCCAAACATAAAAATCCTATGAGATATAAGATTTAAAAAATGTATTATTGGTATATATAATTCTGAATCCACCCATAAAATAGTAATATATTGTTCATTTGTGTGAAATAAAAATTGTAAACAATCATAGATTCATCAAAATCACTATATAATTAAATTATAAAAATAATTCATGTTATATATTTTTCTTACATGTTACAAAAAGAATCCAAAAAATTATTTGGATGATATCATGAATGTAATCCTCATAGAAATTTTTGAAATACAATATTGGTAAATTTCAAAATTAATTACATAAAATATTAGTGAGATGGATGACAAATCATTTAGTAGAAGAGAAAAAATAGCATGGAATTCCAGAAAGAATTTTCTTAGGGAATTAATTTCATTAAATTAGTGAAAATTAAGAGAGTAATGATTCAATTATTCTATTTTGGGAGATTTCATAAAGAAATATAAAAATTCATAAAAATAAGAAAATGACCCTTAAGAAACATGACAAGAATAATAACATAAGGATGAAAAAAGAAAAAAAGAAGAGGATTATTTTTGTTAAAAGGTGAAACTATATATAAATAAAGAAGATATTATTGTTTTTAGTTATAGTGGGAGTGGAAAACAAGGATACTTATTTTGTTTTCACCAAGAATTTTCACCATAATGGATTTAATGGTGACAATGATCCCAATACAAGTATAGATTCACATTCCCCTTTTCTGTTTCATCCTTAGTTTGCTATGACCATCCCTCTTATTTTCATGAAACCAAAGGTTAAAAAATCTGATGGGGGATATTATAATTTATTATTTAATTTTAAAATTTTGTAGGATATCTTTAAATTCTACTCACTCATGGTGGTTGAATGATTTTTATTCGATTGTCCAATATTGGTGATCATTTAACATTTTCTTAATTCTTTAGGGATTATATTTCATATAATATTTATCCTCGTAGAATCTTAAAATTTTAATGTTTATATATCATTCGATGATTTTTTCCAAGATAATGTCTTCAGTTCCTCCAATTGGTTATAACTTTAACCACACCATCTTCTATTGGTCGATGGGTTCAACCTTAGATGTGACCTGACTAATGGTCTTCTTAATCATTTCCTTCCACGAATCCATTTAATTTTCTAGAATTTAGTGGTATTTATATAAAACAACATCATTATTAGTCACTTTATCAAGGAATATGATGATACCCACCATTTATTTAACCCAAAAAAATGTTAAATTTGTATAGAGATGGGTCGTTTAGCCCCTATCCACCATAGTAACCAACTGTTATCAAATAATTATTTTTATTTATAGAAAAAAATAATTATAGATAAATCATAAATATTTATTATATATGTTATTATAAAATTTTGAATATAAATTATTTCATGTTTTGTGAGTTACTATGATGATGACAACATGGAGTTAGGTATTCTAGATAATTCACTATCATAAAATAACATGATCATTCTACACTATTAGACATAGTTCATAATTATGAAACCATTCTAGATTTGGATTATCAACGTAATGAAAAATGAAAATATATTTATTTTTCTAATTAATACCTTAAAATTAACAAATAAGGATCTAATTTGGGATAATGACATTGTATAGTACCGAAAAATATTGCACCTAGAAAGGTGTGGTTGTAATATCTGGGACTCTAGAAACCCAAATGTGAAAGTTATATTAATTTTTTGGTATATAATTAATGAGTTAAAAAAGGATGCAAAATCATATTATTCTCTAAATACATGATACATATATACATTACGTTTGAAAAAATAAGATATAACATGAACATTTTGTGAGAATATTATTAGTCTTTCTATAATATCAATAAAATTTATACATAGTTCTCCTCTAGGTCTAATGGGGAAAATAAAGCAAATAAGGGTGATCTAATATTATCAGTAAGCAGTAGAATAAAATAGACCATTTCATAACATAAACATGGAATAATTTGTATGGAATGGATAAATGAACAACATAAATCCATAATTAACTAAAACTACAGGAATACTATATCTTGGGAAATTAATGAAAACATGGATAATAATAATCATTGATCGCATACTGATGAAATGAATAATTTCAAACATAAAAAAATTCTTGAAAGGATATGTTTCATGATTTATCAATTAATGGGGAGAGGGATAAACCAAATCCAATAAATATTTTCTCCTAGTACATGTTGTTGCATTGATGGGTATATAATCTTAAGCCTCATCCACCACTTTATTATGTTCAGTGTATGGACCATAAAAGTCCATAATGTGTTTCATACCATTCCGTAAGAACCTCTTACTGAATAAATACATGTATATCTATATAATGGGATATATTTGAATCAAATAATTCCCCATTCAATAGAATAATTTTTATTTCTAAGAGAACATCTCATAATAAACGTATAACCCATGAGGTATCAATAAAGGAACATGAAGTACCCTTAAAATGGAAATATATTTGTGAGGATACTTTAAAAGTGTTGGGTTAATAATTGAGCATAATAATTGCGTTTAATAGTTTTAATTTGTTAGGAGGATAAGGAAATGGTATGAAAAATCATACATCATAGTTTATAAAGAGCATGTTAATATTTCAAGCATATATCCCAAGAGTATCTTCCTAGGTTTGTAGTCTTAGGGCCACTTAGTGTGCATTACAGTGATGATTTCATTAATGATTACTTTTTTTGAGGTGGTAATCCCTAGTTTTACCTATTTTACAACTGAATCAACCTACTAGTATCTATATAGGATGTATTTTCTAGGAAACTACACATACTTTTACTTTACCAGAACTTAGTATGGGTTTTTATCTATATAAAAATTTAATTTTACAATGGTTTTGGTAAATATTGAATCTAAAGAATTTGAGAGATGGATAAAAATATAGAATTGTAAATGCACTAAATTCCATGATTATTATTTTCATTTTATTCTATGGTTATTCATTAACCACATAAAAATAAATAGGTTGTTAATATAACATGAGTCCCAATGAATGAAAATTAGTATGGAAAACCGTAGTTATGTATTTGGTGACAATTCAATCACAATATCTTTAAAGGGTGAGATATAAATTTCTATTAAAATGACACAAATAGAGTAATTTTATGATATAAAATATCCAATAGGCACTATATACACTATATAATTGAGATTAGGTGCATAAAAAAAATCATTTCTCAAAGAGAGGAATTTGGGATGGAGAACCCCCACCTCTTATCGTGACTTCCAAAAAATCAATTTATCCTCCTATATCACAAATATTTCTATCTTAATAACTTATTTAAAACCATTCTCATATATATTTTCATTTTTACTATTAATAAATAGTATTTCTCTATATGTATTCTATATATTTTCCGTATTAGGTGTTTATAGCTTTGATCATTTTAACTACTTTTATAATAGTGGTTTCTATATTAATTTTTCCTACAGATTTAATCATTACTAGGTCATTAAAGATACTATAAGGGATGATTAATAATTATTTACATTGTTTCAAATTTCTTTTATGAGTGTTTATTCTTTATCCTTGATGATGAAATTGATAACAAGTATGTTTCAACGATTCTTGTCGAAAAACGGTGTTTTCTAAATTAATGGATTATTTTTTTTATAGTATCTATAGAGGAAAAATAAAACCACTATTTACACATTTATATTATATAATAGCATTATTTTTGTTTCTATAGTCATTAATGAAATAAATTCATAGTATTATTCAAGTTTATGGTTAAATCGAATCAAACATTAACATACCTTAATTTAATAAATTAGAATTTGGTGGTTTGGTTGTAACATCATTATAACATAAGACCAATGATATTATTTGGTTTTTATTAGTGTAATATATCATAATTCTAAAGGATTTAGAATAACATGTAATAGTAAATATGGGGTTAGACTCAGGTAGGTAACCAATCAACAAAGGAATAAAAATAAGGAAGGTTAAAAACTAATCCAAATTTCCTGACCCGATGGTTACAAGCTTAGATGGCAATGGTATTATGTCCAAAAATGGAAAATAAACCTATAATGGGATTAATAAAGCTAATAAAACCAGTTTCTATCCTCATTTTTTTGATGAAGAAAAATATGGGATGGTGGGAGAAACAATGTAGCCTGAATCATAAAAAATAATGAATTTTCTATACTTGATCATAGCCTGAATAAGGGACCAATGACACATTTATAGGATATTCATGTCCAATTAAAACTTTATAATAGAAACACGACATGGAATAAAAATGAATAATAAGCCACCAAACCCAAGGCTTCATCCTTCTTAATCACTCTAAGGAGGTGATGGAGGAATATGACCTAAGATGAAGCATGGAATTGATTATTCACTTTAAGGAAACAATGAAAGATGAATTTTAGGTTTTGTAACCATAAAAGGAGTGTAAAATATTTTTATAATAAATATATAAAGTGATACTAATGAAACATAGTTGTATTTTATTAATACCAAAGATTATATTCTAAATCAATGTATCAATCAATTCAAGATAATTTTGGTTGAGTATGTAAAGATATATGAGTAGATAGATTCACTATATGAAGAAATTATTCATGAGAAGATAAATTGGACCCTAAAATATTTTATTGGTTTCCCTTAATGTTTTCATACTATAGCACTTTGATTTTTTTTGGAAATCGTTATAATTTGTCATCATGTTGTCTATCGGGTTGGTTCATTGCTTTATGTAAGGGTTGGATTTATTGTTTGAGTTCTCACTCGACCTATAAAAGCGTTTCAAGAAATTAATAATAATTTATGTTTGAGTGAGTGATGTAATGGGTATGATAATATTTCATAATTTTTATAAAGGATCTTCATCTTTACACATTTTTTATAATAGATTTAATTAATAGTGATCATTTATTGATTATATAATTAATATGCTATCTAATTTTTCATACAAGAACCTTTGTGGTATCATATACATATTATTTCCTCATTAGAATATTATAATAACCATTCATTAAGTGTGGTTATTAAAAATGAATTTCATTAGTCGTGGTGGTGGTAGTTCACACATATTCATGAACACAAATTTATTTTTTCATAATTGATTAGATGTATTAATAAAAAATGATAATAAACAAAATACAGTTTCATTAATGTGTTTAAATGATAACAATATCATCATACCAATTTGGAATAAACAAATTTGAATTAACATAATTAATAATAAAAGATAAGTATTTGATAATACTCACATTGGGGATTATAATTTTCCTTGAATTATCCTTAGAAATAAAGTAAATATGATAACTACTTGTAAAAATAATATTTTTAATATGGGAGAGGTTTGCATGAGAATAGAAATTTAATATTTTCAAGAGGAAATTCAATTAAAATGTGAGTCTTGAAGTGACGGGAGTTTTACCCTTTTATAAGTAAAGGGATGGGTAGTTTTGGGAGTTACCCTAAGATTTTCAACAATTTAATGTTACTATTAAAGGGAAAAAAGGAAAAAATTTGACCAAAGATGAGGTGATAGTGAGTTTTGGTTGAAACTAACCTCATCTACTCCTTTTAGGTAAATTTTAGTGATTTAGGGAATTTTATTTTTAATATTTTATCTTTTCCCCTAATTTACTTTTAACTTGTAAACCATAGAAAACAATTTTAATGAGGAAATTAATATTTAGCATTTTACCAAATTTGATAATAATAATTTATAATTGAAGATAATTTTATCAAATAAAATTTCTAAATGTTTGAAATGTTAATTTTTAAATAAACACACTTAATCAAGTAAGAACATCTTTCATAAGATTGATGATTTTATGTTTTAAATTTATATATAAGATAAAATTAACATGGATACTGATTTTAATGAAAAAATTGATTTATTGAAAAAATTATAAGGTATGATGCTTAAAAGAAAATAAAAAACCCAATCTACATTGAAAATACTCGATTCAAAGAAAATATTAAAAATATTTTATTATTATAGTATCATTTTATTTAGTTAAAAAATATTGGACATAGGATTTATATTTTCAAATAATATTTTAAAATGTATAATTTTATTCCTTATATTCATATTTACATAAAAGTTTTTTAAACGATTTTATTATTATAATATAATGAAAAATTCATTCAAATTTAAAAATTCATTAAAAATATATATTTTTTTGACTAAAAATTGATTAGTTCAGAAAAATATAAAAAAAATAATTCTATGATAATTTTTATTTTCCAAATTTACAAAAATATATCTAATTTTGTGAAAATAAAATTTTAGGATTATGAAATTAATCTTTAAAATTTACTCCTGAATACAGGATCTTCAAATTGTGATAGTCCTGGATGTGGTGTTCAACTATTATAGTATGGTATTAGGTATTACATTATCCCACTCTTAAATATTTTCATCATTAAAATTCATACATATATCAATTATTGAAAAAATTTGGATACTCTTTACTCATATCTTGTTTAAGATCCCAGGTTTCCTCTTCTACTTTGTGATTTATCCAACGAAATTTCACCAAAAAGCAGTTTGATTCCGCAACAATTTCACTATAGTGTCAAGAATATGGATAGTATATTAACTATAAGAGATATAAGGCACCAATTTTATTCCCTCAAATAAGGTGACATGTATTATATCTAGAAAGTATTTTCACAGTGTTAAAGCATGAAATATTTCATGTACTTTAGAAATGTTGGGTGGAATATCCCATCAGTAAGCTATAACTCCCATCCATTCTAGTATTTCAAATGTCCCAATGTACATAGGGATTAACTTCCCCTTTTTGAAAATCATACAACTCCCTTAAATGGTGAAACCACTAAGAATACATGATTTTCCACTTGAAATGATATGTTTTTCTTTGAATATTAGTATAAATCTTTTGCATGCTTTGGACTGCTTTAATATTACTATGAATAGACCATACCTTAATTATTTTACCCTCTAAATGATTTAGGAAAAATAAATTTATTTCTCCAACTTTATCTCAATAGGTTAGAGTACGACACCTCTTCCCATAAAAATAATCATATGGTCCCATACATATTCTTGAATAAAAGATATTATTGTTTGAAAATTCCACCAAAGGTAGATATTGATACCACATAACTTGTTAGTCAAGATAAAATTTTCTAAAAATGTATTCAAAAGTAGGGATTGTCCTTTTAGACTACTCGTCCACCTAGTTATGATAATTTGTTCTTAAATCAATATTAATTTTGAGATCCCCTTAAAGACCCTTCAAGAATTTCAATGTAATCATAGGTTTAGGATCATATAATATCAATAGAGGTTCCCCATGAATCCTAACAATTTTATTGATATAGAGTCATGCAATGTACATAGGGAGAATATTTTCTATTATTTAAAAGAAATGAACAGACATAGTAAGATGATAAATAATGACCCATATAACATCATTATTCCTTGGAGTATTTAGAAGTCCAGTTAAAAAGTCCCTTGTGACCTTGTCCTACCTCCATAAAGTTATATGTAGAAGTTTCATGACTCTTTTATGATGTTGTATTTTTGTATTTACTGGATGGAATAACATGAATTTGGAAATGTAGTCCAAAATATCATGCTTCATACCATCCCACCATAAATATTATCTTAAATCCCTATACATATTTGTTCTAATAAGGTGTATAAAGAAATTTTATCCTTGTGATTCATTATACAGTTCCCCTACTAATGTATGATATGGATGGAACACATAATCTATTCCCAAAAACCAACAGACCATCTCTATGGATGATGTATATTAATTTACCATCATTTAATGGTTTAATAATTCATTTTAAGTTCTCATCATCATGATGTGACTTCTATATCTTTTATACAAAGGATAGTTGGAAAAGGAAAGATGGTTTCCCTTAAAATAAAATCACTATATCTCTATTTACTAGATATATATATATAATGCTTCTTAATACTCATCATTGTTAGCACTATATTGTCCCTCCAACTCAATTAATCGACCACCTTGTTTCTATTCCCAAGGTGGCAGTGTATCAATAAGTCATAGTTCATGAGTAATTCCACCCATCTTATTTCCCTACTATTCATATCCTTTTGGGACATGATGTAATAAAAACTATTATGGTTAGTATATATATTGAATCCTTAAATATAGAGGTAGTTTCACTATATTATCAAAGAAAATATTTTTATTTCCATCTTAGGGTCCTGATTTGGATAGTTCTATTCATTTTTCTTTATTTTTCTTAATGCATATCCAATCACTCAATCATTATTTTTAAGGAAATATCTATTTTATTTCTTTGATGCATCACTATACATTAAATATTATTCCTAAACTAATATTTATGTTTATACAAGTTAAATAATCAGTATCCTCTTCAAATATTGTAATATTTCATCACAATCCCTTGACCATGTGAATTTAAAACCTTTATGTGTTATCTTGGTCAATAAATTGTCCAATCATGAAAAATCTTGTAAAATAGTTTGATAGTAACATGAAAAACATAAGATATTTCATATACCAGTTAGGTTCATCAGTGTATAAAATTATTTTAATACATTTTTCATTGATGATTCAAAAAATATTCCATCCTTTGATAAAATATATCCATGCAAATAATCATCATTGATCCAAATTTCACATTTAATATATTTCCCATATAAATCCTTTTCCATAAGGGTCTGTAGAATTATTTTCACAAGACTATCATGTTCTTAATAGATTTTATATTATATCAACATATCATCAATGAAAACCAAAATACAATTATCAAGATACTCCTTGAACACTGTATTCATTTGATTCATAAATACAAGATGTTCATTAGTTAATATCAAGGAAATTATTGTAAACACATAATGTCTATACCTTGTTCGAAATATCATCATTGATATATCATACTTCTTCACCCTTACCACATGATAACCATATTGATGATCAATATTTGAAAAGTTATAATCTCCTTGAATTTGATCAAATAAGTCATCAATTTATGGTAAAGGATACTTATTATATATATTAATGGAATTCATCTCTCTATAAATGATGCATTTTCTCATAGAATCATTTTTTTCACAAATAAAATAGAGGCTTACTATGTTAAAACAATAATGAGTATAGATCCATTATTACTCAACTCCTACAGATGTTTCTTAATCTCCACTAACATCACTGGTTCCATTCTATAAGGTCTTTTTAGATACTATCCTTGGATCAAGTAAGTGTTCAATAGATAACTCAATTTAAAACTTCGGTGGATGACTAGACAATTATTTAGGACAATATCAAATATTTTTCTACCATTGGTTCATAATATATTTTTATGATATTTTACTTGTCTATGGATCATGATTTATCTTCCTATATTCACAAAATTTCATTTCAAAGATACACTAGAGGAGGATTCGTACATCATCTAGATAACTATGTTTCCCCTATAAATAAAAGATATCCCACTTCACCTTAACAAATTGTAATATCCTTATCTTAGTAAAATGTTTTTTCATTAAAATTTGATATCCAATCCATAACATGGATCATTTGAATTATATACATATGTAGATAACCAAATTTTAAAATAGGGTACCCCCTTGAATAATATTTGAAACTTCCCTACACATCTTTTTTACAATAACATTCCCATTTTGTGACTTAAATAATAACCCCCATACTATGTTTAAAGGAAAAAATCTACTATTTTTGGAAAACATTGAAGAAATAAAAGAGTTTAAAGATATATAATCAAAAAAAAATTTGTTACTTTTAAGAAACATTAAAATCACCATCCATCACATCATTAGGAACATCATCGTCAGTTATATTAATCAAATAATCTTGTCCTTGAACCCTTGGACTTTTCTTAAGGTAAATTCCCTTGATGATTGGAGAATTGGTTTTTACAATGCCCCCTCTCACTAAATTTAAAATATTTTTAAATTAACATTTAATACCATTACCTATCATTTATGTTCTTAATATCCCTTTTCTAATCTCTTTTAACAAACTCATATTCCATTCTTTTAAGTCCCACAATGTTTTTTTTACACAATTAACACACGTGGGAAATTCAATACTTTCTTTATTCCATGTTTTTTTACTTTTCTTCCCATTATGATCAATAGACATATTATACTCCCAATTTCACTTGAATACACACATCCTTGATAACTCCATTTACAACTCAATAACATTTCAGAATATATCATTGTATGATAAAAGGTTTGAAACATCAATTCCCATCAAAGGATCATATTTAACCCATAAATGAAACAATAAATCTAGATTTACAGTCTACGTACATAGTTCGTAGCATGTCTAGATGACCTTGTAAAGTCATCCTCATACTCAATAACATTTTTATCCTTATTTTTAAAAAACTTGAGTAACAAAATTTCAATTATGACTCCCTATAGACAAGGAGATTATTTTTCATAGAATACCCCCATAAAATTTCCCCATTCTATGTGATTTATATCATCTTTTTCTTTGGTTTTGTATATAGTGACCAAACTTTATCCACATATAGCTTAAGATGATACACCAATATGATGAATCCTTCCTTTTAGCTACTTTCAAATTTGATAAAATCTTCTCTAGGGACATTATCCATTGTTTAGCTACAAATGGATTGGAAGTTCCACTGAGTTCTAGAGTTTATTGTCATATGAAGTGATCCAAAATAGTCAAAAAAATGTTATGGATCAACAAGTCACTTAATGTAGGTGATATTTGTTTTCAAAACCTGGTTCAATTACCCAAATATAGCTTTGAATTGATTAACCTCAACTCCAGATTCATTAACTTGTTTTGGGATAATATCCCTTCATTGATTGTGGGTATTGATACAGTTCTAATTCGTCTTATTAGTCACCATATTTATATAATGGTATATACATAATTATCATAAGATCATGAATTGTAAAATAAATTCTCTGTTTTGTTTTATATAGATTTCCCTATAAACATTCTATTTTTCAATATATTTGATCGATATAAATAGGTTCCTCAAAATCATGTTCCTAAGGTTCCTACTAGACATCCACTAATACCAACTGTAATATCCCAGACTCTAGAAACCTAGATATGATAGTTATATTACATTATTATCCAGAATATAATATTTCATTAATTTTTCAAAACATTAGTAGTCTTGGAAGACTAAATAAATATATACATTACGTATTTAAAGATAAGAGACAACATGGAAATTTATCAGGAACATTGTTATCCTTTATATCATGTACCTAAAATTTACACATTGTTACCCTCTAGGTTTCCTAGGGAATGGAAAACAAATAAGAGTGATAAAAAATTCTCTTTAAGAAGTAGAATAAAACATAATATTCCAAAAGATAAACATGGAATATGTTACATGGAAGAAATAAATGACTAACATGAATCCATAATAAAACTAAAATCAAGGGTATGATATATACATGAAAATAAATGAAAACATAGACAATAATAATCATTGATCTCATATAGTTGGAATACATAATTCCTTACATACAAAACATTCTATCAAGTCCCTTTGGAAAGACACTATCCTTTTATGAGGAGAGGTATTTAAATAAACCAACATTTATTGTCTCATGATACCTATTGATGCATTAGGGGGAATTATAATTTCATACCCCACCCTTAACTTAATTAACTCCAATGCTATCCCGACCCGAACCTACAGGTCTCGATCCGCAACTACCCCAAGCCCGCCTGCATAGGCTAGAAGCTGGAGACAAGCGCCGAAGGTGTAAAAATCTCAGGGAGGCCTATGCCTAAGTACATATACACACACACACACAACCCACTCGATGCAGAAATGCAGAGTCAAAAGAAGAGTGAAGGACAAACAACTGTAACCCAACCATAGTCATGAATCAACTTCTAAATAGAGAAAAGTAAAGTGCTGAAAAGTACTGACAAGATACTGAAGAGAAAAAGGAAAAAACACGTGCCCAACCTGAAAGGTGCCAAAACCCGACAACAGGTAAACTAAAGTAAATAGCTGATGAGCCACACTCCTAAATGTAATACTATGACCACTAAACACAGCCAAAGCTCATGTGTAATCTACGATCCTTCATACTCTCGATCGACTTGTCCATCATCTTCTAGGGTACACTAAGTGTGGGCAAAGCCCAAGCAGGGGTGAGTATAAAGAGACTCAGTACGATGCCCTGAAATCTCGATGGAGAAATAATGGAGGTACTAAAATGGTGAGCAATAGAAAGAACAAATAACAGTGAAAGAGTACAGTAAATAGAGTGCAGCTCAACCCAGCAATAGAAAGGAAGTAGGCTTGTCTGACCAAGAGGAGCTAGACATGGAAAGCATGTGGAATACCCTACGTGTATTTTCCCCTACAATAAGGAGAGTAACTGAACCCAAGTAGTGGGAATTAAAGTGGGGTGCATATATATATTCTCTACAAGAAACCTGAATGAGTGTGTAAGGGGATATCCATCTCCAAGATCATTCCAGGATAAGTCACCAATAGTTTTAAGGGTATCCATCAGTGATTCTTAACAGTCCCTTACGTCAAAGCTGCCTCATCGCTAAACCGTAACACCAAAAGTCCTGCTCCAGTAATCACAGAGAAAAGCCACTGACTAGCCTCATTGAAAGGGATGATTCTGAATGAAGTTGTCAGGTAACCCACTCCTCATCCCAGCTGGAGGGTAAACCCCAAGAGGTCGTCGGGTGACCCACTGCCCAACCTTGCAGGAGGATAAAACCTAAAGTCAATGGGTAACCCACTGCCCAACCCCGCTATAGGGTAAACCCTCAGGTCAATGGGTAACCCACTGCCCAGCCTCGCTGGAGGGTAAACACTGATATGCCAGTGGGTAAACCAATGCCCATCCCTGCTGGAGGGTAAAACCTAAACTGATCGGATAACTCTGCACTACCCGAACCATCTCTTCATGTCACTAACATCGTGACCGTGTGCTGGGGTCGGAGTACATCAAAGGAACCCACAAAAAATGCCCATTCATGTTTCCAAATTTAATGAGATGTCGAAATAGGCTCCACATTCCCAAACATATTACACTGTTGTAATCCTTGTGAAAAAACACGCGAGATAGACTATTACACACTAGAAACGTACTCCCGACAAAAAAGTTATTCAACCATGCTTTGTGCTTATACGAAATCTCGTGGGGCCTACACCTTCATCCCTAAAAAGGTTGGGTGAACTGCGCCATCACGATGCTCTCATAAAGACATGCCAAAATGACTACTCATTCTCCCCGAACAGGCGTATGATGAAAAAGTTGCAAAACACTGCTCACAACATGAAAGAAGGACCTTGGGGAACATACCTGAACTCCATATTCAATGATTATAACCTAACTATTCTACATCGTCTTGAATATAGGGTTAAAATTCCACGGACAGTGACAAAAATGGACTTTAGATGTTTTCACACCATCCGAAAGAAGGATCGCGGCAAGGCGCAAAACAATAGTTAACTGGATCGTCGCAACATCGAGCCCCCTGTCTCGGGAATTAAAAATCCCCAAGACCATCTAAAAAAACTTTCTCGAGTCGAGTATTGCATTTCCACAGACGGCACACAAAACAAATATCTGTAGTGAAAGTTACAGGTGTCCGAGGGTAGGGGGCTAACCCCTTAGGGCTGGACCGGCCTGGTCTAGCCGGTCCACCTAGCCTGGGATGACGCACGCCAGTCCGTGGCCCTTTCGTGCAGCCCGGCCACTGACCCACATAACACCCATGGGAACTAGTTCTCGTGGCTGGTCTCTATCCCACACGGATACCCACCGAAGGTGGGTCTCGATCTCCCGCTCGGGGTCGCGCGATGCGACCCCCCGTCATGCCTCGCACTGGCAACCTCCGTCGGCCGCCTCCGCCTGGGACCGCTGCGGTCGCCAGGGTCTACCACACAATCGCCTGGGAACCACACCGCCGCCACCTAGGATCCAAACTACTACCACCTGGGAGCCTTCCGTGCTGGTTGTCGGCCCGGACTGCCTGAATCCCGCCGGAATCCCCTTGAACCACTGGAAAATGGGAAAATTGGTCGGAAAACTTCATGGGGGCAGCCTGGACACCTCGGAACATGAAAATTCGATCCTAAAATATCATTGGAAATTTATGATATATCCCTACGCATCTATGGTCTTGACTCTGTGATTGAATAGCATTTAGATTCATTGAATTTAATTCAAGGAAGATGCGGAAATTAAAAATGAAAACGAAAACTCCTACCTCACTAAGCGTAGCCCGACGCTTCACAGGGGATCTGCCATACCGCCTTGGAGAGATGGAGGAGAGGAGGTTGAAGGGAGGTTTTCCCCTTTGTTGAGAGAGATTCCTATAGGGAGAAATGATTGGGAAGGAGGGGAAGTGGGTGGAGGTGTTTAAGTAGGGAATTAAATAACTTTTAATTAATTCTTCAAACAACTACCAGTAGGCCCCGAACCCGAACTTTCGGCCGGGCCGGGGTTAAGCCGCCTCTAGGGTAAACACTATGTTCTGAGCACAACAGAGGTCTCAGAATTTTAATCCAAGCCTCCATTCAGAAGTTTTAAAGTTCACACCCGAGACCGCTAAATTACGAAACACCCCTGGTGGCATTTTCCATAGAAGGGTCGGGCTCGCGAAAGTTACACCCCTCTTAGGGTAAACGACATGCTCCTGACTCAACGAAACCCTCAACTTTCTCATCCTAGCAACCGTTTAGAAGTTATTTTGTTTATTTGGCTTGTCCAGTGTGAACACAGTTAAAATTTAATTTCGGCCACACCGGGGCTCAGAATCACATGCCGTCTGAACGCCCTACTCTAGAATAACATCCAGAAAATTTCAAAGTCTTACAGACTCACAACTTGGGTTCTTACATCATTACCTCCTTCCAGTTTTTAATCCCCGAAAAACAAAACTACAAAAACAACTCAGGATAATGATCCCACATCTGGATCTCCCATTCCCAGGTGCTCTCCTGCACCCTCCCGTGCTTCCACAGCACACGAACCAAAGGAATGGTCCATACACGCATTGTCCGCTCCAGCCGGTCCTCAATCAACACCGGGTGCTCTGTAAAGGTGGATCGATCCTCAATGTCCAGCTCTACCTAGTCGATGACGTGTGTGGGTTCATGCACATATTTCCTCAGCTGTGACATGTGGAAGACATCATGCAACCTCTCCAGCTGTGGGGGTAGAGCAAGATGGTAGGAAACCTCACCAACCCTGCACATGATCTCAGAGGGCCTAATGAACTTCAGGGATAGCTTGCCTCCCCGTCCGAACCTTCATGTTCAATGCTATGGGGAGACCCTCATAAAGACATGCCCCCCCCTGCTCGAACTCTAAATCCCTCTGACCACAGTCTGCGTAGGACTTTTTTCTACTTTGAGTTGTCCTCATCAGCTCACGAATGACCTAAAACTTCTCCATCGTCGCCTGAACCAACTCTAGGCCCACGAGGGAGGTCTCCCCAACCTATGTCTAGCACAACGGTGACCTACGTGGTCTCTTTTTGAGGGTCTCGAAAGGTTCCATGCCGATAATAGAGTGGTAACTGTTGTTATATGCGACCTCCACCAAGGGTAGGTGATCCTCCTAGCCTAGGACAATGTCTTACACGTATGCCCTGAGCATATCCTCCAACACCTATATAGTGCGCTTAGTCTACCCATACTTCTAGGGGTGAAAATATATACTCATCCTCTACCGAGTCCCGAATTCCTCCTGCAGGCCTCACCACAATCGCGACGTAAACCACACGTCACGGTCGGAGATGATCTTCAAGGGTACTCCATGAAGGCAGACGATCTCCTGAATGTACAGCTTCCCTAGACACTCCACTGAACTCTTCTACCAGATGGAAAGGAAGTTCACCGACATCGTGAGTCAGTCCACTATCACCCAAATGGAGTCATGGCCCATCACTGTGCACAGAATCCCTATGAAGAAGTCCATAGATATGCCATCCCACTTCCTCTCCGGGATATCAAGGGACTGCAACAACCCTGTCGAAGCCTGATGCTATGCCTTCACCTACTAACAGGTAAGACACCATGAAACGAACTCAACTATGATACTCTTCATGCCAGACCAACAAAACTACTTCAGAACGTCTCTGTACATATTCTGCACATCGGGATGTACAGCCAAGGGAGAAGTGTGGAACTCTCGTATCACCTCCTCCCACATCTCCATTGGTACTATAGCTCGCTCCTGGAACATGATATCATGATTCCCTCCTTCAGAATACCCATAAATTATGTCGCCATTGGATTTCTGATCATGCAGCACCTCGCTATAGACATCCCCCAGCTGCGACTCTCTCACATGCTCAAGGAGCGAAGGAGTCCACACCATCGATTGCAGAAAAGTCGTACCCTCCTGCTCCACCAAGGTTAGCAGTAGGGAAGCCAACTGCTCTGATGCTTCCTATAATAAATGAGCCTTGGACTTTGGGATAATGGTATCTACTACTACGTTTCCCTTCCTTGGAGTGTAGACTCTCAAAATCATAGTCCTTTAGAAACTCCAGCCAGCGCCTCAAGCACAGATTGGGATCCCTCTGAGTGAAGATGTACTTGAGGCTCTGGTGGTTTGAGTAGACCAAAAAATTCTCACCCATAAGGTAGTGACTCCATATCCTCAAGACGAAGACCACTGCTTCTAGATTTAAATCATGAGTTGCATAATTCTGCTCATGGGCCCTCAACTGCCTTGACGCATATGCAATCAATGCCCACTGCTGCATCAGCACGCACCCGAGCCCAGCTCCAAAAGCGTCGCAGTATACCATGAACTCAACGACCTCCTCTGGAAGCCTTAGCACTGGAGCACTAGTCATCCTCTATCTAAACTCCTCGTAGGCCTTCTGGCACTGATCGTTCCAGGTGAGCGGTCGTCCCTTCTGCATCAATGCGGTCAAAGGGGCATCAATCCTGGAGAAATATTCCACGAACCTCCTGTATTACCCTCCCAAACCAAGGAAGCTCTGCACCTCTGACAGATTCTTAGGTGGCTCCCAAGAAAGAATTGCCTCTGTCATTGCAGGATCTACGGCCAATCCCTAATCTATAATGACATGCCCTAGAATGTGAAACTCATGAATCTAGAACTCACACTTCAAGATCTTCCCATACAGCTGGCGCTCCCCGAGTAAGTCTAGGACCATCCTCAAATGCTCTACATGCTCCTCCTCCATCACAGAGTAGATGAGTATGTCATCAATAAACACAACCACAAACCGGTCCAAGTACGACTGAAACATATGGTTCATCAAATCCAAGAAAACGGCGGGGGAATTCATCATGCCAAAGGGAATCACCGAAAACTCGTAATTCCAATAATGACAATGGAAAGGAAACTTTGGGATGTGAGCCTCACGAACCCACAACTGGTGGTAGCCAGATCGAATATCAATCATGGAGAACGACTTCGCACCTCTCAACTGGTTGAAGAGGTCATCAATACTCAACAAAGGGTACTTTTTCTTTATCGTTTCCTGATTCAGGCGACGATAATCCACACAAAGCCGTAGAATCACATCTGCCACTTTCACAAACAAAACAGGAGCTTCTCAGAGGGACACACCGGTCCTGATGAATCCCTTATCACGAAGGTCCTCCAACTGAAGTCGTAGCTACCGAAGCTCTGTGGGTGCCATCCGATATGCTGCACATTATATCGGGGCATTCCTCGACTGCAAGTCAATGTAGAACTCTATCTCTTGCCTTAGAGGAAGTCTTGGGACATCCTCAGGAAAGATGTCCATATTTTACTCTACAATGGTAAGGATCCAGGTGCCTGTAGCATCTGATGATCCAAGAGCCATGCTCGCCAACTGATGAGAAAAAGGTGGAAGTTTCTTTCTCAGAGTACCCGTCTGCTCCGCCACAAGGTCTCGTTCACTAAAGATGGTGAACCTCGTCTCATCAGAATGGTTGCATCTAACTAGTATACACTGAAAATCAATCTGAGCGTGAACCATAGATATCCAATACATGCCCAAGATGAAGTCATAAGGTTCCATCGTGATGACGAGTAGGTCCCATATGAAACTCTCTCCTCCGAATGACAGTTCACACTGTCGGTAGATAAATGTCACCAACGAGTCACTTCCCATAGGAACCTCAAGGCTTTGTGTAGGTTTCAACACCAATACTAGAAGATCGAACTCCCGTACCAAAAGTAGCGATATAAAGGAGTGGCTGGTGCCTATGTCTACTAGTATCGAAGCAAGCGTATAGTAAAAACAAAGCGTATCTTGGACCATCTCATGTGCTGGGGGGTCACAAACACCCATAGCCTGAAGCTTCCCATGACCCCTACCACCAGTTCCCTGAGCCTGGAATGGGCTGCCTGGTGGTGGCGGTGGAAGGACCTCAAAACGCCTTCCCCCACCTCTAGGTCCAACCGCTTTGCCTTCACAGCCTCCCTGAGGGTCACCCTGTCCTCGCCTAAGGGATCCCTTGTCATGGTGCTTCCTCTGCCACTGCAGTTCGCCCACTGCTTTCCATGGCTACTCGGTATGCCTGGTCGGGTAGTCCCATGTAGGGTGACCCCAACCATCATAGGCATATCACCGAATCTCTCCTGATTTCCTCGGTGCTCTACGGTGCCACTGCGGTGTACGACCCAGCCCCTGAGTCTGCTCACAGAAGGGTATCCTCGACTGAGGATCTTCTCTCTGCTGCCTGCCTACTACAGAAGAATCTACTCTGAAGCGGCCACTGCTAGGCCCTACTAGTTGGCGTCCCTCATCCAAAAATCTCTCTGCTATGAGCTCTTGCTCTATCACCCTGACATAAGTAGGGATACACAAGGGTAATACACTAGAACAGATCTCCTCGCGAATACACTGCTCAAGCTGTCGCGCCCGAAAGTAACTATTGCGGGCCATATCCTACGAGTATCATGTCATATCGGTAAACCGGGCTGGGTACTGCACCCCATTAATCCCCCCTACTTCAACTCCAGAAGCTCCTAAATCTGAACGGAATGTAAAAAAGAGGGGGAGTACTCATCTCGGAAGAGCTGTTGGAAGCTATCCCACATGAGAGATGACTCATTGTGGGTCTGCGTAACCAACCCCCACCAACGCCCGACCATCCTGAGGAAAAGGCTGGCTGCTAGGGCTACCATCTGGCCCACTTGTGTCTGTACCAGCCGCAAAAGTCGGTCCATAGACTCTAGTAAGTCTCCCGCTGCCTGGGGATCCGGGTCCCCATGGAACTTATGCGGCCGCTGATGCTAGAAGTCTCGGAGTGCGCTCAGCCTATGATCAACCTTGGCCTGTTCTGCCTGTACTAAATGCTGCTCTTTAGGTGGAGGGGCTACTACTGAAGCACTGGGCGGAAGTGGAACACGTGAGGGTCCCTGAACTGATGGCTCATTGCTCGCCAGGTCGTCGTCACGAACTAGAGAGGGTAACCTGGCTGGCTGCTGTCATGGGTGAATCCTGGAAATTATCAAGGATTACCATGATCAGATGAGCATATATAGATATATCAGCAATAAAAAAGGGGATCTGACTCAAAAAGGACAGTCAAATACTCAATCCTACCTGATGCATGTTCTAAAATTACCTACAACAAGTGTATCTGCGTGCCGAGTCGACATGTGGGTTATTAGGGTTTTGGTGAATGGATATGTCATCCGCCCAAACCACCACTAGACTCCCTGGCCTGAGAGCCGCCCTCGAGACCTGTCGACACTATTGTCCTAAATCCCAACCAATTCCTTTTTAGGGACATCCGAACAACACCCCAAGGAACAAACCACCTCTGATACCACTTTGTCACGACCCGAACCTACCGGTCTCGAGCCACAACTACCCCAAGCCCGACTCCATAGGCCAGGGGCTGGTGACAAGAACTGAAGGCATAACAATCTCGTGGAGGCCTTTCCCTAAGTTCCTATACACACACAGACAACCCACTCGATGCAAAAATGCAGAGTCAAAAAAAGGCCAAAGGACAAACAACTATAACCCAACCACAGTCATGCATCAACTTCTAAATAGAGAAAAGTAATGTGATGAAAAGTACTGACAAGATACCAAACAAGAAAAATGGTAAAACATGCGCCCAACCCAAAAGGTGCCACAACTTGGCAACAGGTAAACAAAAGTAAAAAGCTGATGAGTTAGACACCTGCAAGTTCTACTAAGACCACTAAACACACCCCAAGCTCCTATGTCCTCTACGCTCCTCTGTAGTCTCAATCAACTTATCCATCGGCTGCAAGGGCACACCAAGTACGGGAAAACCCAAGTAGGGGTGAGTATAACGATACTCAGTAGGATTCCACGAAAGCTCAAGGGAGAAACAAGGGAGGTACTAAAACAGTGAGATGTAGAAAGAACATAGAACAGTGAAAGAGTACAGTAAATAGGGTACAGCTTAACCCAAAAAGAAAAATAATGTAGGCTTGTCTGACCAAGAGGATCTAGACACGGAAAGCACATGGCATACCTCGCGTGTCTTCACCCCTCCTAGAAGGAGTGTAACTAAACCCAAGGAGTGGGAAAAAAGTAGGGTGTATATATATATACTCAACAAGAAACCCGAACCACTACATAAGGGGATATCCATCTCCAAGTTCAGCCCAGGATAAGTTTCCAATAGTTCTAAGGGTAGCCATCACTGATGCCCAACAGTCACGCACAACAAAGCTGCCTCATTGCTAAACCGTACCACCAAATGTCCCGCTCCGGTAATCATGGAGAAAGGCCACTAAATATCCTCATCGGAAGGTCTGAGTCTAAAAGAAATTTTCAGGTAACCCACTACTCAGCCCAGCTGGAGGGTAAACCCCAAGAGGACTTCGAGTGACCCACTACCCAACCCTGCTAGAGGGTAAATGTAACACCCAAAGGTTTTGAAAATAAATATAGAATGAAATTTTATAATCTATCTTCTTCTATGTTTTGAATTTCAAGAAATGGTCATCTAGAGTTGTGTTCAGTAAGTCATTTGGAGTTTGATAGAATAAACATGATTTTTGGTGAATAGTAACATACCCTTAAGAATAGTAATATGAATATTAATATGAATAGTAATATGACCTCAGGAATAGTAAATAATAATATTATTTTATTTTCTTAAGGCAATAGGATAATGTGATCTTAATTAATTCTTCCAATGTCACATAAAACTAATTGCACTGCAAGATTGTTATTTTTCGAATTAACGGTGTCCTTATTTAAAAATTAAATTAATAATATTTAGAAAATTATTTTTGAAAAATGGATTTTACTTTTGAATTATAAACATAAAAAAATGGTAGGGGTGAATTTTTTGGTTTTTTCTAAAATAATTGAATTTTTTGTGAATAGTGGAAAATACAGTTTTGAGTATTCAGTAGTTTAATGACATCATAATGAAATAATAATTAAAATAAAAGCCAGGTAGAGTTTTTTATAGTAACATATGAAATGAGGTGTCCCAAGTGGCTTAAAGCATTGGAAAATACCATTGGAAAGCCCATGGTTTGGAAAAAACCACTAATGAGGCGTCCCTTTGAAATTATTAAAAAAATTACCTCTCTTTTTATATAAATACTCACTCATCCATTCGTTTTTTTTCATTAAAAATCCCTCATCAACTAATATCTGGTGGTTTTACCTTTTTAAGAGTCCTCTTAAGGTGTCCTTAATCCCCAAGGTTCCAACCATCAAGATCTAGGAGTTATTCTACAAGGTAAAGGAATCCTTCATTCTCTTCATTAAGTCAACACTTCTTTTATGTTATCTCTTTGAATTTACATTCTAATATGTTTGGGATTGATTTTATGTATTATTATTACTATCCATTTTATTTAAATTTGATGAGGTACCCTTTTGATCTCATCATTTCATTTTATGAAATATTAAGCGACGCTGTTAGGCTGCCGAATTTTCATAAGGGATCTCTCACCGTTTTCTCTTATTTTCAAGATCACCTCTATTCTTTTTCTCTCATCAACTCCTCTATAAAAATGAACATGATAAATATAGTATAATATATATATTGGAATTATATAATGTGAATGGAAGAACCATCATAAATATTTTTACTCCCTCCCATTTCTTTTTATAAACGAAATCAATGTCCACGAGGTTCCAATTTATAGCCTTCATGGACGACAAAGTTTCATTCTTCAATTTATTATTCATTACTGGTCATGAAACCATATTTATGGTTGGATAATACTATAATATATGTATTATAATCTAATAAATATTCACGAACCAGAATATTTAGATATAAATAAGTTATATGACAAAACTAGTTCATAATAATCCAAATACCGCCAAATAATCGAAGTGGTTGTCATCTAATGATTCATCCCCATTCCATGTAAACGAATGGAAGAAATAACCATTATCAATTAATTATGTTCATAAATAATGTGTAATTTTATTTTTTGAGATTTATAACCATTATAAATTAACTTCATTACGTAAAAACAAGTTAACCGAATATGAAAATAAAGGAAACGAACACTCCAGGATGACGAAATTCAATACAATAACTTATCAATAAAGACATAAATGAACAAACTATAATTATTTTAAACTAAATAAATGTCTAATAGGTTCTTAAATAAGTTATTAACAAGTTTAATTTCATATTCCAAGAGCTTATGTACAAGATCGTAACACGTTTGGAGTTAAGTTAAGGGTTTTTCACCCGAACTTCCATTTTCATTTGGGTTACGTTCATTGTCTAATTACCTCAATGAAATTCTTATGAATTTTTATTTACTCATCATATGTTCGATGTTAGTATCATATATATGTTTACAAACCAGAACCCTTCCTTATTTTATGGATATTTACACGTTTTAAAAGGAAATTTCAAAATTGTTTCCAAAATAGAAGCCTCATTCAAGGGAATTTCTCCAATTCATATATATTTACAAGGGAACTCTATAATATTTTTTTGGAAACAATTATATTTATGAAAATAAAAATTTTATTATGAAAATAGTATCTTACTTAACTTCTTGTTTTATACAAATATTTTCCAAAAGAACTCATCTTTTCAAAATAAAAGAGTATTTATCTCAGAATTGCTTAATGATTTTAGAAGAGTTTTTTCGTTCAATGATATTATTGATTCCATGGTATTATTGCGTTTAATCATTTATGAAGTCATATAGAATATTTTATTTAATGGTTTATGACTATATTTATTGTGGATGATCTATCCTAAAACCATTAATCATATTATTCTGAATGGTTAGTGTTTATGTTCAATAATTAGTGAAAATTAGTTACATTTCGTATGATAGTTTCAATATGAATGTATATGTTGTTTATATTGATCCCAGATCATATGAGGAATTCATTGGACTTATTATGTGATGGGAGGGGCCCGCTATTGCCCCTCGATTCATCAGTAGGTATCATGAGACAAACTATGGTCTTGGCACGACGCCTGGACAAAATGATTATTTTATGGTCCTAGCACGAGGCTTAGACGGTATGGTTATGATGTCCAGCATATGCACTTCCCTCATTATGATGCTAGTATTTAATGTTCATGTGGTTATTCGACTAGTATAATACCCATGATTATGTTTAATTATGGAATTATTTATGTAGCTCATATTCCTTCTAGAATATGTTTCAAGTTTATTATTAAAGGCATCTGTTTTCAATTATTCACCATGTCCAATGTTTATATAATATTCCGCTGTATTGATTACTCTTACTGATCATTTGAGCTCACCCCTTTCTTATGTTTCATTTTCTCAGGACATGAAGAAGTAATTTATGAATGACTTGGAAGAATAATCTAGAAGATGTGATGTTTCTGGTGGATTAGAATAGTTTTTTGTTTCCCTTCATGTTGTAATGTTAAACTTATGTATGTTACTTATTTACAACAATACTAAACTACTCGGCCTTTTGATATTCGTATTCATTTTATGTATGCCAACGAAATCAAATAAGGCACTGGCTCCTGGAAACTTGGGTCGGGTCCTTACATTTGGTATGAGAGGATGTTTAGTAGAATACTTGGAAACTAGAAAACGTAGAATTAGGGAAGAGTCCCTAAGTTCGTCTTTGAAGATATACATACAATAAAATCCTGGTATTTTGGTAAGGAATATATTATGTGGATCTTTGAAGCAATACATCCCTGTCTGGATATGAGGGGGTAGAGGCGGCTCTGGCACAGATGTATCTAGGTGTAAAACCATAAAACACCTCTTTGAGCTAGACTCGAACGGGAACTGGTGCACGAAAACGGGCCTTTACGAACTCTTGGTTACGACACTCCTAGGGGATATGCTTAGGATAATTCACATTTTCTTTACAAGCCATTATAAAGGATTAAAATGTAAAATATTCCTCAAAGAAACCATATTTCTGAATATGGGATTATCCATTCGTAGGATCTCAATTTTTTTCTAAGTATTTTGTTAAGTTAAGATTATACATTATGATTCATAACCTAATATAGTGTATGCCATTATCTAGATATGACGCCTAGTGGACGGAATGGAAATCGCCCGAATTCATGTGTCCCCTATAGAGATTTTCCTCCGACGCAAGATAATGGTGTTGGCTCTGGTGCTATGATTAGTGCCGAGAAACTCATAACTATACTGGGACAACATACTCAGGTTATGAATAATATCCTTACTCATATGGGGCATCTGGATCCACCACGTATAGGAGCCATGCTTGATCGCTTTATGCGAAGACATCCTCTTTAATTCAATGGGACAACAAACCCATTTGTAGCAGAGCAGTGGGTATGTTCCCTTGAGAAGATATTTCTCGCTTTGGGATGTAATGAAAGAGAGAAGGTTGTCATGGTAGTATATCATCTATTGAGATATGCAGATCAGTGGTGGTATTTAATCCAAAACACAAAGGAGGAGGAAGAGATAGAATAGATGGAATGGTAGGATTTTAAGGAAATCTTCTTAGAAAAATATTTCCCTCGTGAGCAGCGAGCAGATATGGAGAGACAATTCTTGAATCTAAGGCAGAAGGAGGATGAAAATGTTTCCATGTATGAAGACAACTTCTCAAGGCCAGCAAGACATGTTGTGGAATATATACGAAATCCAAGGAGAAAAATTGATCGATTCTTTGATGTCCTAAAACAATTCCTCCGGCGGGCACTGGTCTCCCAAAGCTTTTCATCATATGAGGATAGAGTTTCATGTGAAATCAAGACAGAAAATGAATTCTCTAAGTCTTATGACTTTAAGGGAAAACAAGAAAACAAGAGGGCTACTGAAAACCATAGGAAAGGAAACAAGGAAACAGGTAAGAAGGGAAGAGTTGAATTTTCACCATGTGACAATTGTGCAAAGAAACACCCTGGTGCATGTGTAAATGGAAAAGGAGTATGCCACAAATGTGGTCAGAAAGGCCATATTGCTGGTGATTGAAAAGAGACGAAGGAAGCCAATGATGTTCAATGCTATAGTTTTTGGGAGATGGGACACTATGCTAATGATTTTCTAAAACGTCAAGGAAATATGAAACAGAGAAGGCCAAGGGATCAGGGACAAGCTTATGAAATCACAACTGTAGAGGTTGAAGTTCCTAATGACATGGTGGATGAAACTTTAATTGTTTCCTCATGTTTAGCCAATGATTTATTTGATTTTGGATCATTACATTTCTTCATATCTTCCCAGTTTTCTAAGAAAAATAGATATTTCCAATTTGATTTGGAAAGGGAGTTGTCGGTCAAAACTCCTAAGGGAAGTATCATTGCTACAACATTATGTGAATCAATTCCCATTAGGGAATATAAATATTCTTTATCTGCTGATCTCATTGTGATACCCATGATTGAATTTGATATAATCCTCGAAATGGATTTTCTCTCGAACCATGATGAAAAAATTTATTGTAAGAAGAAGGAGGTTACGATTTTTGATGAAAATGATAATGAACACCTTATCTTTAGAGAAGAATCGTCATCACCAGATTCTTATCTAGATCCACCACCAGTAGCTCAACTAAATTCAATTATTGGGGAGGGAGAGAATGAAATAATTGTGGGTGAGGAAAGGAATGTTCAAATAGAGGATGTTCCTATTGTGAGAGAATATGTTGATGTGTTTCTAGAATATTTACCCGGACATCCTCCAGAACGAGAAATTGAGTTTTCCATTGATTTAATTCCTAGTTCAAGGCCCATATCAAAGACCCCTTATAGAATGGCCACTGTAGAAGTAGTGGATCTAAAGAAACAACTAGAGAAATTGAGTAATACGGGATTTATTCGCCCTAGTGTTTCTCTATGGGGAGCCCCTGTCCTTTTTTTAAGAAGAAAGATGGATCTATGAGGTTATGTATCGACTACAGTGAGATCAATGCTATAAAAATAAATAAAAAGTATCCCATACCTCGCATTGATGATTTATTTGACCGACTGCATGAAGGTCAATACTTTTCAAAGATTGAACTTCGATCTGGATATCATCATTTTCGTGTGAAGAAGGAAGACATTCCGAAAACAGCATTTCGAACCAAGTACGGGAATTACGGGTTTACAGTAATGCCTTTTGGATTGACTAATGCACCCCCTGTCTTCATGGATCTAATGAACAGAGTTTTCAAGGAATATATTGAAGATTTTTTAGTGGTATTTATTGATGATATCTTGGTATAATCTAAAAGCTAAAAAGATTATGAAATCACTTGCGCATTATCCTGAAGACTCTTAGAAGACATGAATTATATGGGAAGTTTAGAAAGTGTGAATTCTGGCTTCAGGAGATTTCTTTTCTTGGTCATATTTCCTCTAAGGATGGAATCCTAGTTGATCCTGCAAACACAATGACAATCCAAGACTAGCCCCCGGCAACAAACATAACTTAGGTATGCAGTTTTATTGGCTTAGCAGGTAATTACCAGCGTTTAATTCAGAATTTTTCCCAAATGGCTAACCCGCTAACGAAGCTCAAACATAAAGGGATAAAATTGTTTGGAAAAAATATTGTGAATAATGTTTCGAATAACTAAAGAGACGATTAGTCAATGCTCCTATATTGACTCTACCATTGGGGAATGACAGGTTTGTTATTTATAGTGATGCTTCAAAGTAAGTACTTGGTTGTGTCATTATGCAAAATGATAGGGTTATTCATTATACATCACGACAGTGAAAAATTCATGAGTAAATCTATCCTACTCATGATCATGAGTTAGCTATAGTAATCTTTTCTTTGAAGATATGGAGACATTATCTCTATGGTGAAAAATGTGAGATTTTATACTGATCACAAGAGTTTGATATATATTTTCTCACAGAAAGAACTCAACATGGGGCAAAGGAGATGGCTTGAACTACTCAAAGATTATGATTTCATGATACACTACCACCTGGGGAAGGGAAATAAGGTGGCTCATTCTTTGAGCAGAAAGGATCATGGAGTTTTGAACAAGATGAGGGTTGAAAGGGATCCTATTTTCATGGATCTAGTAAAGATGGATATGGGAATAAACATGGAAGGTGAAACATCAATTTTTTTTCAAATGGTTTCCAAACCATCATTACAAGAAAAGATAAAATGTTCTCAGGCTGATGATGAGGATTTTCAAAAGAAGATTAAAGATGTGAATGATGGGAGATTGAGTGACTTTGTATATGAGGATGAAATTTTGAAATTTGGGAAGAGACTGTGTGTTCCCAATATACCTAATCTATAAAGGGAATTGTTGGATGATTCTCATAGTTCCAACTTCTCTATACACCCTGGTATCACTAAGATGTATAGAGATTTGAATGAACATGTTTTGTGGGACATCACGAAGAGGGATATTGCTGATTTTGTGTCTAGATGTATGGTTTTTTAACAAGTGAAATATGGAAGGAAATGGCCTGGAGGAGTATTGCAACCTCTTCCCATACCTTAATGGAAATGGGATAATATCACGATGGACTTTTTCATGGGACTACCAAAGACTCCTAGAAGGAACGATGCAATATGGGTAATTTCTGATCGTCTTACCAAGTCAGCACATTTTCTTGCTAAAAGAGAAGATCTACCACTTGAACGGATAGAAAGAATATATATTAATGAAGTTGTGAGACTTCATGGAGTACCCCTATCGATTGTTTCTGATCATGATCTACGTTTTACATCAAGATTCTTGAAAAATTTTCCGAAGGCCCTAGATACTAATCTTCGTTTGAGCACTACCTACCACCCACAAACTGATGGAAAATCAAAACGGAATATTCAAACATTGGAAGACATGTTGAGGTCTTGTTCACTTGATTTTCAAGGCATGTGGGATCATTATTTATCTCTCGTACAATTTTCCTACTTCAATAGCTTCCATTAAAGTATTCAGATGACACCCTATGAAGCATTATATGGGAGGAGATGTTGTACACCAATTTGCTGGGATGATGTTGGTCAAAGAAAGCTCATGGGCCTAGAACATGTTGAAGAAATGATGGAGAAGGTAAAGATTATCCAGAACCATATCAAAATAGCTCAAAGTAGGAAAAACAGATATGATGATAACCGAAGGAAGGATTTGGAATTTCAAGAAGGTGATAATGTTTTCTTAAAGGTATCTCCATTGAAGGGTATTATATGATTCGGTATGAAGGGAAAATTAAGTCCCAGGTACATCGAACCTTTTGAAATTATGGACCGAATTGGAGCCATAGCTTACCGTTTGGCAATTCTGCCAAGTCTCTCCAAGGTTCACAATGTGTTCCGTGTGTCAATATTAAGAAAGTACATTCCAGACCCGACACATGTACTCACTTATGATGAAGTTGAACATGAGACCAATATATCTTACTGTGAAGAGACTATCAATATTATTTATACTAGAGAACAAGTATTGAGAAATCGGACTCGACTGGTAAAGGTTCTATGGAGGAACCATAAGATGGAGGAAGCAACATGGGAGCCTGAGGATCTTATGTTAAAGACATACCCGAATATTTTTAGGTAATATTCTATGAATTTTGAGGACGAAATTTTTTTAAGGAGGGGAGAATGTAACACCCCAAGGTTTTGAAAATAAACATAGAATGAAATTTTATAATTTATCCTCTTTTATGTTTTGAATTTCAAGAAATGGTCATCTAGAGTTGTGTTCAATAAGTCATTTGGAGTCTGATAGAACAAAATTGAATTTTGGTGAATAGTAACATATCCTTATGAATAGTAATATGAAAAGTAATATGAACTCATGAATAGTAAATAATAATAATATTTTATTTTCTTAAGGAAATAGGATAATGGGGTCTTAATTAATTTTCCAATGTCACATAAAACTAATTGAACATCAAGATTGTAATTTTTCGAATTAACAGTGACCTTATTTAAAAATTAAATTAATAATATTTAGAAAATTATTTTTGAAAAATGGATTTTACATTTGAATTATAAATGTTGAAAAATGGTAGGGGAGAATTTTTGGGACGTTTCTAAAATACTTGATTTTTTCGTGAATAATAAAAAATACAGTTTTGAGAATTCAGTAGTTTAACGACATCATAATGACATAATAATTAAAATAAAAGGCTGGTCGACTTGTGTATAGTAACTTATGACATGAGGTGTCCCAAGTGTCTTAAACCATGGGAAAAAACCATGGGAAATCCCATGGTTTGGCAAAACCCACTAATGGTGTGTCCCTTTGAAATTATTAAAAAAATTACCTCTCTTTTTCTATAAATACCCACTCATCCATTAGTTTTCCTTCATTCCAAATCCCTCATCCTTGAAGATCTGGTGGTTTTAACTCTCTAAGAGTCCTCCCAAGGTGTCCTTAAGCCCAAAGGTTCCAACCTTCATGATCTAGGAGTTATTCAACAAGGTAAGGGAATCCTTCATTCTCTTCTTTAAGTCGACACTTCTTTTATGTTGTCTCTTTGAATTTACATTCTAATATGTTGGGGTTTTATTATATGTATTCTTCTTACTATCCTTTTTATTTCAATATTATGTGTTACCATTTTGATCTCATCATTTCATTTTATGAAATAATAAGCGACGCCATTTGGCTGCTGAATTTTCATAAGGGATCTCTCACATTTTTCTCTTATTTTCAAGATCATCTCTATTCTTTTTCTCTCCTCACCTAATATAAAACAATTACCATGATAACTCCAGTAAAATCTATATACTGTAATTATATCATGTTAATGTAAGAACCATCATAAATATTTTTACTCTCTCTGCATTATTTTTATAAACGAAATCAACATCCATGAGGTTCCAGTTTATAGCCTTTGTGGACGACAAAGCTTCATTCATCAATTTCTTCTTTATTACTGGTCATGAAACCATATTTATGGTTGAAACAGACTATAATATATGTATTATAACCTAATAAATATTCAGGAACCATAATATGTACATATAAATAGGTTATATGAAAAAACTAGTTCATAACAATCCAAATACCGCCAAATAATTGAAGTGGTTGTCATCTAATGATTCATCCCCATTCCATGTAACCGAATGAAAGAAATAACCATTATCAATTCTGTATGTTTATAAATAATTTTTAATTTCAATTCTAGATATTTATAACCATTCCACATGAACTTCATTACGTAAAAAAAAGTGAACCAAATTTGAAAATAAAGGAAACAAACACTCCAGAACGACGAAATTCAATATTATAACTTATCAATAAAGAAATAAATGAGCTACCCAGAATAATGGTAAACTAAATACATGTATAATAGGTTCTGAAATAAGTTATTAAAAAGTATAATATCATATTCAAGGATCTTAAGTACAAGAGCGGAACACGTTTGGAGTTAAGGTAAGGGTTTTTCACTGGAACTTCCATTTTCATTCAGGTTACTTTCATTGTCTAATTATCTCAATGAAATTCTTATGTATTATTATGTAATCATCATATATTATGATTGAGTATCATATATATGTTTAAAAACAAGAACTCTCCCATAATTTATGGATAATTACATTTTTTAAAAGGAACGTTCAAAATTGTTTCCAAAATAGAAGCCCGATTCAAGGGAATTTCTCCAATTCATAACTATTTACAAGGGCACTCTATAATCTATTTGTTGGAAACCATTATATTTCTAAAAATACTCATTTAATTATGAAAATACTATCTTACTTCACTTATAGTTTTATACAATGATTTTCCAAAAGAACTCTTCTTTTCAAAATAAAAGAGTATTTATCTCAAAATTGCTTAATGATTTTATAAGAGTATTTTAGTTCAATGATCTTATTGATTCCATGGTATTATTGGGTTTAATCATTTATGAATTCATATACCATATTTTATTTAATGGTTTATGACTAACTTTATTATGGATGATCTATCCTAAAACCATTCATCATATTATTCCGAATGGTTAGTGTTTATGTTCAATAATTGGTGAAAGATAGATACATCTCATATGATAGTTTCAATATGAATATATATGTTGTTTGTGTTGATCCCCAATCATATGAGGAATTCATTGGACCTATTAGGTGATGGGTGGGGCCCACTATAGCCCATCGATGCATTGGTAGGTCTAATGAGACAAACTATGGTCTTGGCATGAGGCCTTGACAAAATTATTATTTTATGGTCCTAGCACGAGGCTTGGACGGTATGGTTATGATGTCCAGAATATGAACTTCCCTCATTATGATGATAGTATTTGAGGTTCATGTGGTTATTCGACTAGTAGCATACCCATGATTATATTTAATTATGGAATTATTTATGTTGCTCATATTCCTGCCATAATATGTTTCAAGTTTATTATTAAAGGCATGTGTTTTCAATTATTCACCATGTCTAATGTTTATATTATCTTCCACTGTATTGCTTACTCTTATTGAGCGTTTGAGCTCACCCCTTTCTTATGTTTCATTTTCTCAAGACATTAATAAGTTATTTATGAATGACTTTCCAGAATAATCAAGGAGACGTGATGTTTCTAGTGGATGAAAATATTGTTTTGTTTCCCTTTATGTTTTAATGTTAAACTTATGTATGTAACTTGTTTCAAATAATACTAAACTACTTGGTCGTTCGGGATTCATATTCCTTGTATGTATGACAACAAAATCAAATAAGGCACCAGCTCCGGGAAACTAGGGTTGGGTCCTTACAGTAAACCCTAAAGTCAATGGGTAACCCACTACCCAGCCCCACTTGAGGGTAAACCCTAAGGTCAATGGGTAACTCACTGCCCAGCCTTGCTGGAGGGTAAACCCTGATACGCCGGTGGGTAACCCACTGCCTTTCCTCGCTGGAGGGTAAACCCTGAACTGATCCGATAACTCTGTAGTGCCCGAACCATCTATGGGTGTCGCTAACATCGCGACCATGCACTGGGTCGGAGTGCGTCAAAGGAACCCCTGAAAAATGCCCTTTCATATTTCCACATTTAATGAGATGTCTAAAGAGGATCTGTATGCCCAAACAGATTACACCATTTTAATCCTCGTGAAAAAACACGCGAGATATACTATTTACTCGCTAGAAACGGACTCCCAACGAATAAGTTATTCAACCCCACTTTGTACTCATACGTCATCTCATGAGGCACACACCTTGGTCCTAAAGAGGTCGAGCGAACTACGCCATTGCGATGTACTCATAAAAACACACTGAAACGACTACTCATTTGCCTCGAATGGACGTCTGATGAAAAAGTCACAAAACACTGCTCACAGCTTAAAAGATGGCCTGTGGGGCCCACGCCTCAACTTCAGATTCAACGCCTATAACCACCGTAGTCTACATCGTCTCAATTCCAGGGTTACAACGCTGCTAACGGTGACAAAAACGTACTTCGAATGTGTCCTCACCATCCGAAAGAAGGATCCTGGCGAGGCACTAAACAATACGTAATGGGCGCATCGCTCCACTGACCCCCCCCGTCTTGGGAATTAAAAATCCTTAAGACAATTTCAAAAACTCCATCTCAAGCCGAGGAATGTGCTTCCGCACTCGACACGCAAAAAAGACACCCGTAGTGAATGTTACGGGTGTCTGAAGGCAGGGGGATGACCCCTTAGGGCTGGACCGGCACGATCAAGCCGGTCCATCCAGCCTGGGCAGGCCTGCGCCGGCCGGCCCAGTCCGGAGCGCCAGTAGGACCGGTCTACAGAGCCGGCCCGCGGCCCTTCCGTGTGGCCTGGACACTAACCTCGGTCCACCCGCAGCGACCGGCGCTCGTGGCCGTTTTCTGTCCTGCACAGAGACCCGCTGAAGGCGGGTCTCGGTCTCCCGCTTGCGGTCGTGTGCCGTGACACCCCTTCGCGCCCCGCACTAGCGACCTCTGCCCGCCACCTCCGCCTGGGATGTCGCCAAGTAGGCCGCCGTCTCGGACCGCCTGAAGCCCACCAAAAACCCCTGAAACCATCGAAAAATGGCGAAAATGGCCGGAAAACTTCCCTAGGGCACCCCAAACACCCCAGAACACAAATATTTGATCCGAAAAGATTGTCGGAATGCTCGGATTGATCCCTACACATCTACTATATTCTATAGACTATTGGAAAACATTTATATTCAATTAATTTAATTCATGGAAGATGCTACAATTAAAAATGAAAACGCAAACTCCTACCTCTCTGGGCGTAGCCCATCGCTTCACAAGGGATCCGCCGCACCGCCGCACCGCCTTGGAGAGATGGAGGAGAGTAGCTTGAAAGGAGTTTTATCCCTTTTTTGAGAGGTATTATTCTAGGGATAAATGAAGGGAAATAAGTTGAAGGTGGGTGAAGGTGTTTAAGTAGGGAATTCACTAAATTTTAATTAATTCTTTAAACACCTACCAGTAGGCCCCGAACCCGAACTTTCGGTGTGGTCGGGGTTAAGTCGCCTCTAGGTTAAAATCCACATTTTGAGTGCAATGATGGTATCATAATTTTAATATGAGCCTCAATTCATAATTTTTAATGTTCATGCCTGAGGCCGCTAAATTACGAAAACGCCCCTGGTGGCGTTTTCCACCAAAGGGTCGCGCCAGTGAAAGTTACACCCTCCTAGGGTAAACAGAACGCTCCAGACTCAACAGTGCCCTTGGGTTTCTCATCCGAGCAACTGTTTAGAAGTTATTCTATTTATTTGGCATGTCTAGTGTGAAAAACCTTAAAATTTAATTCTGACCACACCGGGGCTCGGAATCACACTCCGTCTTAACGCCCTGCTCTGGAATAACATCAAGAAAATTTCAAAGTCTTACAGGATCAAAACTCAGATTCTTACAAATTTATTCACTATACATGTTAAAAATAATTTCTATACCTTTCTATATGAAGCCTCTCGGTGAATAAATACATGTATATAAATATAATGAGAAATATGAAAGTCAAATACATCCCCATTCAATATAATAATGTTTCTGTTTAGGATAATATCCCTTAATCAACATATAAACCACGGGGTATCATCAATGTAATATTAGGTTATGTTATCAAAGAAATGTGGTGGTTTGGATATTTTCAATCTTATGGGTTATCTATAAATGATAATAATTAGGTGTAGTAGTTTTCATTGGTAGGATACCAAGTTGGTTGAAAAAATCCTTCATTATAGATCATAGAGAGCATCTGAATATTACAATCACATCACCTTGGAGAGTCTAGTCAGGTGTCTAGTCTTAGGCCCACTCATCATGCATTAGGGTGATGATTTATTCAATTCTAAACCAAAGATTCTCATGGTTATTAACCCTAGGTTAATATGTTCTATAGATACATCCACTTTTCAGTATCTATAATGGTATGTATTTTCTAGGAAACTACACACTCTTTCACATTACCAAATATTAAGATTTATTTCCCACCATCGAAAAGATTGAGTTTTAAAAAGTTTTTGGAAACTCTTGAATAAAAACAATATGATAGATGGATAAAAATATAAAATTTTAAATAATTTTTATTCCATGAGTAAAATAGTAAAATTATTCTGAGGTAATGTATGCACGTAAAAAATGCGGTGAATATAAAATGAGTCCTAAAGAATGAAAATTTGGACGAAAAACCCCAAATTATATATTTGTTAAAAATTAAATCACAATATATCAAAACAAATGGATTAAAATTTTTCATTAAATTGCATTAATAAGGTAATTTCATGATATAAAATATCAAATAGGTATTGTATACACCACTTTAAATAAATTAAGCACATAATACAAAACTTGTTTCGAAGAGAGGAATTCAAGATGGAAAATAATTACCTATTTTTAGGACTTCCAAAAACATATCTTTACCTATTGTATTACATAAATAATTATCATAATCATTTAATTAATAAAATTACTCATATATATTTTCATTTATACTCTTATTAAATGGCCATTTTCTATATGAATTCAACCTATTTCCACAATAGGTGTTTAAATTTTTGTTTTTTTGTAATAATATCATAATGACAGTGTTCGAATTTTTTATTCTTACAAATTTCTTCATTACCAAGTAATCATAGTTATATTTAGGAATTATTATTTTTATTTATCATGTTTTAAATTCCTTTTAAGAGTGTTTTTTACATTATTATCGAAGATACCGTCTATAAAAAGCAAGTTTTTTTTATTCTTGTCGATCAATGAGTTTTTTTCTTTATTTAAGAATTAAATGATGATATAACATACAAAGAATAATAATTATAACATTATTTTTACATTTATATTATATTATACTAGTAATTTATGTTCCCATATTCATTCATGATATAAATTCACATTATTGTTCAAGAAGGTTGTTAAAACGATCCAAACATGAACATACGTTGATTTAATGAGTGATTATGAGGTGATTGTTTTGTAATATAATTATAAACAAATAATAATGATCTTATTTTGTTTTTCTTAGTGTGGTATATAGTAAATATAAGATTATATAGAATTATAATCATGGGGTATGAATATACTATAAAATTTAAATTAAATATTTTCTTCTTAGATTATTTATTTTAAAGGATTCTATTAACAATGATAATTTATTAATTATATCATTAATATTTTACTTATTATTTTTATAAAAAATATTTCTGATATAATAAAATAATATTTTATCATTAATACATTCTTGGAAAAATAAATTTTTGTTGGTGATGAAAAAGTAATTTCATTGCTTGTGGCAGCTGTAGTTTGCGCGTACCCACAAACAACGATTTTATTTTTCTTTATGGTTGAGATAAATGAATAGAAAATGACAATGAAATTAATATAATAACATTAATGTATAAAAATTATAATTATATAAATTTATTAGTTCTCTTTTAATAAAAATTAATGAATATAATTAAAAATAAACAATAACTAGTTGACAATACTAATATTATGAATTTGAATTTTCATAATAAGTCTCCTAAAAAATGAAGGCCTCATGGTAAATAATGTTGATCAAAATATTCAAAAAATTAGATAAGTTTATATTAGAATAAAAATAGAATATTTAATTGGTTAATTTATAATAATATATGTGTCTTGAAGTGTTGAAAGTGTTACCCTTTTATTAGTGAAGGGAAAGGTAGATTTAAGAGAAACCCTTACATTTTCAATAATGTAAAGTCATTTTTCAGGGTTCATTAGATAAAAAATTGAAATATTAATATATTATAATTATTGTGTGTTTAATTTCACCTAAATAAATCCATTTTAGAATAATTTTACTGTTTTAGGTCTTTTTTTTAAAATTTAAACATTTTCTCTAATTTACTTTTACTATGGTAATTAATTTTTATCCTTAGTAATCAATTTTAATGAAGTTCTTAATCTTAAAACTTTTACATAATTATATACTTATAATTTATAATTTTAATATTATTTTATCAAATAAAAATTTAAAATCTGCGAAATGTTAATTTTAAAATAAACACAATGAATCATGTAAAAAAATTGAAGAAAAAAATCATCTTTAAGATTTAAATTTATATATATGATAAAAATACCATGGATATTTATTTTATTGTCATAAATTGATTTATTATAAAAAATATAATTTATTATGATTTAATGGAAATCTAAAATAGAATCTCCCATGAAAATAATTAATTTAAATAAAAGTATGAAAACTATTTTTTATTAATGCTACATGTTAATTGGTTGTAAAAGTGCTGCAAATATGATTTATAAGTTCAAATAATAGTTTAAAATGATTTTTTATGCCTTAAATTTATATTTGACTAGTTAAATGGTTTTCAAACTTCTAGGTCATTATTATATAATAACACAATCATATAAGTTACAGTATTCATGAAAACTGTATCTTTTTTACAAAAAACCTATCATTTCAGAATATTCACCAAGATTCATAATGAAATAATTTTGATATGAAAATTTAAAAATTAAGTTTATTATGTTAAAATATAATTCATATATTTATACATTAAAATTTTAAGTATACTCTTGAATAAGAGCTCTTTAGAATGTGATAGTCGAGTATATGGTGTTTCCATAATATAAAAGGGTCTTGGTTATTACTGAGGGTCCATGGTCCCCTAATCCTTCAATTATGGATTGATCTACTGATCACATGGATTTTATCAAGCCTATATTTACATAATTTAATATACATGATGGCACTCCACTAGTTCTTTCTTCATTAGACACATGGGTGGGTATGGTTAATTTAGTATAATGTGGTCTTGTGAAACACTTGATGTAAGATAGAACAGTCTTAATATTTTGACACAATATTTATCCCCATTTTATACTAATTTTCTCTATATTTATTTACCGTTAGTAAAATATAATGGTGTTTTAATTCACCTAGGAGTTCCCCATTATATTATTACACCCTGTATTCCTCTATACACTAAAGAACATCTTATTTTAATGGGAAGGATATCAATGATCAGGTTACCCATAATACTATATTGGAATTCCCTTTGACTACATTGACGTATTCATTAGGTTATATTTATTTAGTTGATGATGTTAAGCATAAGTGGATTTGTAAAATTCAAAATATGATCATGAAAAATAATTAATCAAGTGAGGAAAAATATATAAAGAAAAATTGAAACCACAATGGTTAAAAGGATTTGTAAAAAATCCATGGAAGCGTTCATAAATGGTTCAATAAATTCAATTTTAAATTTTCTATATTATTCAATCTTTAATTCAAATGTAAAAGGTTATATTTTAGAAATATTGATTAAAAAACCTTAAAAATTAGTTGGTCTAAAAAAATAATAAATACCTTTTGTAATTTTGAATTTTTATAAACAAAGAAAATATTATATATACGAGTAAAAATGTAGAGAAATAAAATTAAATATATTTAAATAAAATTAAATATAAAACTTACAAAGGAATATATATAAATAAACTAAAAGAAAGTGGCCATAAATAGAAACCAAGGGAGAAATTCAAATAAATAGATAGAGGGAGAGATCAACATTCAAATATTATAAAGTAGAATGTATCAATCAGAGGAATTGGATATCCTTATAAGTAAAGGAAATTGACATATAATTCATTCATAAATTTATATATAAGTGATAATAGATATGGAATAGAATAATAAAATAAAATAAAACTGTCTTGAAGGGTCCACAAACCTTAAATCCCATCTTTCTTAAACGTGCTATAACTCCTTATATAAAAAATATTTGTATATTATTTGGCTACCTATATACATTATTTATATTTACTTACTTAAATATTAATAAATTATATTCATTTATCACTTATTTATTCTTCATAGTTCATATGAATCATGAGATTTAAATAGCTCCAATTGATCTATGATTGTTTTGATATGTTAGTTTTAATCATTATTCCTTTCTCATGGGTTTATCATCTAAAAAATCGTCAATGTATTGAAATAATAATATTATAATGAATTCCAATGTTTCAATTTCTTTTCATAAGTGTTTCTAGTATTATTAAAATGTATGTAATTTACAATTAATTTGTTTCATGTAATCTTATAAACAATAATTAGTTACTTAATAATGAATATTAATTTAATTTCATCAATTATAGAACAAAAAGAAAACTTAAATTAATATCAAACACTATATTTATATCTAGTATGTATATTTTATTAATCCTTAGTTATTTTATATATAATTATAGTCTATCCTCATTCATTTATTTGGGTGAACCGACCCAGACACAAACATACTAAAATTAATAAATGATTATCAATTGATAAGTTTTTATTATTATAACCTTATTAAAGAAGAAAAAATTATCTTTTATTCCTTTTTATTAAAGTTATTATTGTAATTTAATTATATTTATAATGAGATGATAAAATAGATAATAAATTAATAAGGTTATACCTACTTTAAGGAATTTAAATCTTTACATACAAAAAAAATTTATAATGAAGGCTTCGAGAATCATTATTTCTTATAAGGGTACTTAAATATGAAAATTTATTATAGGGGAGGGAATATGTTGTGTACTTTTTAAGGAAAATATAATGTCATTTTTTTTTGTAATGGGTAGAGGAAGATCCATTTTATTGATAGAATTTGGGTAGGTTTTTTTTAAATATTCATTCCTTAATGGATAAGGAATATAATTTTTTTGTAGAATGTGGATCTAATGAGAAAATAAAAGTTGATCTATTAATTATTATCCAAACATGTCTCAGGATGTGTTTTGAATACTTTTAATAACATATAATTAATTTTAACAATATATATCATATTTAATGCATTTACTAGTGCATTTTTTGTTATTCTCCATGGTAACTTAATTTTCATCAACAATTTATAACCAGTCATTAAATAAATTTTCAATTCTAAATTAAAATATTGAAATAATTTTATTAAATTCAAATTCTGAAAATAATAAATTTTACTTTTAAAATGAAACACATAATATATTAGAAATAGTTTTTGAAAAAATTAATCATGATATATTATATATTTTTTTTCTTATCACTCCTTAATTATTACTTATGGCATCCCACTTTTTTATTTCATAATTTTTCATTACATTTTACATTTAGAGGATCATTAAAGTCTAGTGTCTTTGAAATCAATAACATAAAATATTAAAACATAAAAAATTATTCTAATACACTAGTACGAATATATCATAAGTTCATACTATGTACAATTATTGCATCTCATAACCTGGAGACATACATCAAAGGAAAGAGTGAGCAGAAATCCTAGTAAGGAAAGCAAGGGAATCAGTTTACTTGTGAAATCAATAAGAACTTGATAAAAAACATAAAGAAATGAGAAATAAAAGTATAGTCATATCATAATGAAAATAACTTTAATCATGACTTGAATATGTGGCTACAACATTTAATTTAGACATTCTTGAACATATTTCCAAGTTTTGTCCCCAAGGTGTCATAAAAATTACCAAGATTATTCACCAAGGTATCATGAAACTTGTCATAATTATAGATTAAATTCAGTACACAATTAATTGATGTAATATCCAGGAAAAACATTAATATGTATTTATTTTTATGTGAGACACATATTTGATAATCATAAATTTCATAAATAACACATAAAGAGTAAAAGAAATGGGTTTCACTACAAAATCGGGATGTTTTAAAAGTACTTGAAAATAAGATCATTTTGTCATTTAAAACCCATGTAAAGGGAGAAAGGGTTACATGTAAGTAAATTAACAAATAAAATAAATGAATATTATTTCCTTACGAATACCACTAGAAACGAAATAGGTTTGGGTATTCACAAAAATAAAATAAGATAATTTTTGAGAAAAAAGAAAGAGGTTTTGAGACAAAAATTCTGCAGCATTAAAACTATATAATGTGGTTTTAGAAAACAAAAAAAAGATAGTGGAGAAGGGTATCCCATAAATAAATTAATAATTTACATTAGAGGTATAAAATAAAAATAAATAACATCATGGTGTTGAATGTCATACAACATGAAAAGAAAACATGATAGAAAAGAGAAAATTTGATTTCTTTTACGAAACTTCTACAGCCAAACGACGTCACTTAAAAATACAGAAAATAAATTGATGAGAGAATAAAGATTATATAATAATTTGGAAATGAAATTTAACGTAATAAAAATATATATGAACAAACACCCAAATAAGAAGATGCATACTTGATGATATAACTTAAAGGAAATCATGACTAAAAGAGGAGGGTGGAAGGTTCCCTTACCTCGAAGAGTGAATTCTAATTCTTGAAGGATGAGACATTGGGGGGCTTTACGGGACCTTGGGAGGACTAATTGGGAGGTAAAAAGACCATATATTAGTTGGGGAGGATTTTGGAATGAAATGAATGAGGGAATGACTTGGTATTTATAGGAAAAGTGAGGGAACAATTAATTAATTTCAAGGGACACCTTATCGGTGGTATTTGAAAACTCATGGGTTTGTACATAGTATTTTACCATGGTATTGGCCACTTGGGACATCACATAACCTATATTACTTTCCACAAGACTACCAGAATGATTACATCATCATTATATCATTAATGATTTAATTAAACACCCAAAACTCAAATCTGTATTTTTACTATTCACTGAAAATTCAACCACTTCAGAAAAATCCCAAAAAATTACCACAACCTAATATTGATTCTCTAAATTCAAAAATGAAATCCATTTTATGAAAATAATTTTCTAAATAATTTTAATTTAATTTTTATATAAAATCATTATTTATTAAGAAAACAACTCTAAAACTATAAATTTTTTTGTAACACTCGGAAAAAGTAATGAAGGGACCATAAAATTATCGTATAACTATAAGAAAATAAAGTAAAAATTTATGATTACATTTTTTGAAAATAAAATTTTAATTTTAATTATTAAATTAGTTATAAAATTGTAAATAAATAATTTATGACATATAAAAATACACAAACAAATACTATGATCATTTTTTCCACTTTTAAGATGTATAAATTATATTTATACATTCATGGGTGAATTTTTATTTTTTTTGGCCGATTTACTATTCATTCCATTCATAGGGGTATATTACTATTCATACTTTACTATTCACCAAAAATTAAGTTGATCTTATTAGACATTAAATTTCTTACTGGTCAAAATTGTAGAAGAACATTTTCTAAAAATCATTTCACATTATTAAATATTTAATGTTTACAAAGAAATATTAAAATACCGCTTTATCCAAAATTCACCAATAATTTGGAACTTCATCCTACATTTATCTGTACATTTGAAATTCAACAATTTAACATAATAATAAATTAAAATTTTATTTATAAAAAAATATTACACAATATAACTAAGGTCTCGTTACATAGCCTCTTATAACACCTGTATAGGACCCAAGTATAAGGTGTGCTACAGTGATAAAATCTTGCGGCGGCTCAGACAACATTGCCTGAGTGGTCATTTCTATCTACTTGAACTTCTCCCTTAGCCGATTCCATTCAAGCGTCACATGTTTAAGCATAGCTTGGGCTTAGTCTTGAGCAAAGCCCATCGATGCTACCTCTTTCCCAAGCTCTAAAACATGGGATTCATATGGCCCAAGTCTACTGGATGAGGCCATCAACTCCTATTTCTGTATTAATTAACCAAGATCACTTGTATTTATAAACAATAATTATGATGTAAAGAGTTTAGTTTCTAACCATCATATTGAATGACAGTCATATAACTATCAGAACCCAACAGTCTCATTTAATTATACCCACTTCATTAATTAAAGGATATAGTTTTTTGGAGTATAAAATGAAATAACAAACAAATTTAGGAAACAAATATTATTCAAAATTTTGGGTTGTTACATTTTTCCCCTCCTATGAAATTTCATCCCCAAAATTTTAACTCATACCCTAAGATGAGAAAAGGTGTCGATACTTCTACCTCATAGACTCCTCTAGTTCCCACACGGCATCTTCACATTTGTGGTTCCTCCACAACACCTTAACAAGGTGGGTAGTCCTGTTGCATAGAACCGTGTCTCTACCATCCAAGATCTCCACTGGCCGCTCCACATAAGAGAGGCCATGTTCCAATTGTACAACCTTTGGATTTAGTACATGTGAAGTGTCAGTTATATACTACCTCGAGAGGGATACATGGAAGACATCATGAAATTGTGATAGATATGAACAAAGTGCACGCCGATAGGCCACTGCTCCAACAGGATCTATGATTTCATAGGGGATAATGTACTTAGGGTTGAGATTCCCTTTCTTCCCAAACCTCATGGATCTCTTCCAAAGTGAAATTTTAAGAAAGCCTTTGTCACCAACGTCAAACTCCAAGTACCTTTGACGGTGGTCGACATAGCTCCTTTGTTGTCTCTGAGCAGCCTTAATGTGTTGCTGGATGGCATGGACCTTTCTGTCATGTTTTTCACAAGATCATGCCCAAGAAGCTCTCCCCCACCAACTTCATACCAACAAGTAGAAGATCTACATTACTTTCCATATAGATAATTATATGGTTCCATTTTAATGATCGAGTGAAAGCTATTGTTGTAAGAAAAATCAAATAAAGGGAGATGTTGATCCCATCAACCATTAAATTTCATTTAGCATGTTCTCAACATATCCTCGAGTGTTTGGATATTCCTTTCAAATTGTCCATCAGTTTGGGAATGATAGGTTGTACTGAAATTAAATTCAGTGCTCAGAGCATGTTGAATACTTCTTCATAATTTTGATGTGAACCTTGGATCATGATCAGATACGATAGTAATAAGAACTCCATGTAACCTTACCACTTCACGTAAATACTAGCAAGTTGATCAAGAGATAAATCTTCCCAAATAGAGATAAAATGGGAAGTCTTGGTGAGATGGTCCACAATAACCCATATTGAATTATTTCATTTGGATGTTCTAGGGAGACTAGTGGCAAATTCCATAGTGATATTGTCCCACTTCCATGCTGGTATGGGTAGTGGTTGCAATACCCCTTTAGGAAGTTATCACTCTGCCTTCACTTGCTAACATACCAGGCACCTTGAATTGTAGTCATAAATCTACCTTTTTATTTTATCCCACCAATAATGATCACGAATGTCTCTATACATTTTTGTGCTTCCATTATGTATAGTGAAAGTAGATCTATGAGCTTTATCAATCAACACCTTATTCACTTCCAAAATAGATGGAACACAGTCTTGTACAAAATTTCAGTACACCTTCTTGACCGATATTGAACTTAGGAATCTTCCCATCCTTCACATCCTCAAACTTCTTTTGTAAAAAAGGATCTTCTTTATAAATTTCTTAATCTTTTCTAGTAATTATGGTTGAGAAATCATTTGGGTTAGGGTTGATGATGTCCCTTCCCTTATAATTTCTATGTCTAGCTTTACTAGGTCATTGATCAAAGGATCTCTTTGAATCCTCATCATAGAAAGAACAACTGGGTCTTTCCTTCTTAATGCATCAGAGACTTTGTTTGCTCTTCTGATATGATAATGAATTGAATAATCATAGTCTTTTAGAAATTCCAACCATCTCCTCTATCTCATGTTCAATTTCTTTTGTGTGAAAATATACTTCAAACATTGATAGTTTGTATATATATAACATTTATCTCCATAGAGATAGTGCCTCCATATCTTCATAACAAAAACAACCACAACTATCTCCAGATCATGCGTATGATAGTTCTTCTCATGAGTCTTCAACTATATAGTTGCATAAGTAATGAATTTTTCATTTTGAATGAGGATGCACCCAATCCCATTCAAAGACGCATCACTAAAAATAATGAATCCTTCTCCACTTGAGGGAAAAGTTAATGTGGGCGCAGTAACCAATCTATTCTTAAGCTCTTGAAACATTACTCACACTCTTTTGTCCAGATGAACTTGACCCCCTTTTTGAGTTAACTTGGTTAATGGATTAGATAGTCATGAATTGTTTTTCACAAACCATCTATAATATCCTGATAATCCAAGGAAACAACATATCTCATTTATTGTTGTAGGCGGAGGCCACTCCTCTACAACTTTTGTCTTTCCAGGGTCAATTGTGATTCCTTCATTGGTTACAATGTACCCCATGAAAGAAACTTTTTTCTACCAGAATTCACATTTTCTAAACATCCCAAAAAGTCTCTCCTTCTGTAGAGTTTGGAAAGTAACCCTTAGATGATCCTCATGCTCCTCACGACTTTTGGTATATATCATAATATCATCAATGAAAACTACCACCATGTTATCAAGGGAATACTTAAAGAATCTATTCATCAAATACATAAAAATAACTTGTGTATTAGTCAGTCCTAAGGGTATAACAACAAAATCATAATTCCCATATCATGATCGGAAGGTAGTTTTCAGAACATCTTCCTTCTTCAACCTCAATTGATGATAAGATGATCAAAGATCAATCTTATAGAAGAATTGAGCCCCACAAAGTTGGTCAAATAAGTCATCAATTCTTGGAATAGGGTATTTGTTCTTCACTGTGATCCTATTCAGTTTTATATAATCAATTCATTGCCACATCAATCCATCCTTCTTCTCTAAAAAGCTAACTGGTGCTCCACAAGGAGACACACTTGGTCAGATAAAACCCTTCTCCAAAAGATCTTGAAGTTTCTTATTTAATTCATCCATCTTCACATTTTTCATCCTATACGGGTTCTTTGATATCAGATGAGATCCAGGAATGATTTCAATAGAGAACTCCACCTCTCTATCCAGGGGAGGTATAGGTAACTCCCCCGGAAATATGTCAACATATTCTTGGATGATGGGGACATTTTATTTCCTCAAACACTCATTTCCTTATTATTCTTCACTAATCAACTCCCTAAAAAAGATATTATAGGTTCTTCGAGACAAAGATCAGGTTGCAATATATCTCCTTGGAAGATAGTTATATGTTTTCCATTCAGGACTACTGATATTTCCTTGCTTATGAATTTGATCTTTTCATTATGCTTTGCGAGACAGTACATCACTAGTTTAAAGTCAAATTATTTCATGGTAATGACTACTAGATTAGCGATAGGATTGTGATCGCTAAATAAAATACTAGAGTTTATAAACACAGATGATTCTTGGATAATCCCACCAGATGTCTTGAATGATAACTCTACTTTTAGAAAATCGGTGGTTGACTCTAAATTCTTTACAAACATGGAGGAAATAAAGGAATGTGTAGAACCAAAATCAAACAAAGTACTTGCTATCTTTGAGATAAAAACATGAGTAACTTCCACCACATCATTTGGCGCTTAAAATTTGACCATAGTGATTGAAAAATTATAACATTGTTCCCTTGGGAGTTGCTAAGGCTGATGGTGATTCCCCTCCACTGCCCTCATATTTCGACCGTGATTGGAAAAGTTCCCAAGTCATCCACACTTATAGCATCATACATCAGGTAGGGCCTGCACCATCTTCCCTTTGTCATTAGTGTTTAGAAGTTTTGGCTTTACCTCACAATGACAATTCCTCATAATGTGTCCATCTCTACCACACTTGTAGCAGTTATCGCTCCCAAGAAGGAAGTTCCCCGAATGATTCTTCCCACATTTATTACATGTGGGACATTGTAATTACTTGACTCCTCTTCCCTAATAGATTCTCCCCTTTATTCTTGCCTCCATCGATCTTTTCTTGTCATTGGATTTATGAGACCATTGTATCTCACCAAACTTCAGATCAACTTTAATCACACTCCGTACAATCTCTTCATAGATATCACAGTCTAGGTTGGCTAGATTATTTCCCAGATGAGGTCTTAGTCCACTGAAGAATCCATCAACCTTACGATTTGGGTCCATGAAAAATATAGAGGTATATCGAGAAAGTTTGTTGAAGTCCATCTCGTAGCTTCCCATTGATTCATTATCCTTCTACGTCAGCTTGAGAAACTCTTTCTCCATTGTTGTTCTCATCGATCGAAGGAAATACTTATTGAAGAATATCCCTCTGAAATCTTCCCACTCTATAGCTTTGACTTCCACTCTTGGCCTTGTGATTTTAATCAGTTCCCACCACTGATCAACTTCTCCCTCAATGTGATAAACAGCCAAGGTAACCTTCTCTTGTTTAGAATAGCAGATCATATAAAAGATCCTCTCGATAGAGCTGATCCAATGTTCTATAATCAATGGGTCAGTAGATCCAATAAAGGATAGTGGTCGTTGACACATAAATGATTCAACAGAATGTTGTTCCCCTCATGGTGAGATTAGTCTCTCATCTTGATTAATGTTATTTCCCATAGCTTGTGTCATATGGTTCATCATTCGCAGGAAAGTTCCATTTCATCTTCCATCAGAGGGCCGACAGTGCATGGTCATTTGTTGTCACCATTTTCATAGTCCCTCCTATTTCCATCCATTTTATAAAATAATAAAACCTTAGTGATAATTTTATTTCATTTATGAATCTTTTAACTATAAATGATTTTATGTCTTTAAACTTCATGCTTTAAACAATTACATTTCTATAAAAATACTTCATAATGATTCATAAAAAGCTAATGTTTAACCAAACATACTATATGGGAGTTCCATAACCAAGAGTGTAGCAAGGACCATTTTTGTGTACCAGGATACCCTGGGACAGGCCTGAAACTCCTTGTTAGAGTTTTCACTCATAGGTACATTTGTTTCAGAGCCACCTCTACCTGCTCGTATCCAGACAGGGATGCATTTTCTTGATAAACAACTTACTAAATACTCACCAAAACACCAGGAAGTATTCCTATATTTAATGTTTTCTACAGGGTTAATCCAAATTTTTTCATAGAACAATTTCCATAAATAACTAAACTATCCTTTGTGATACCAACTATGGCATCCTGCCTTTTTATTTCATAAATTTTCATTACATTTTACATTCACAGGATCATTAATGTTTAGTGTCTTGTAAATCAGGAACATAAAACATGAAAACAGAAAACATTATTCTAATAAAATTTTATAACTTCATCATATGTTCATCCTAAGTAAAATTATTACATCTCATAACATGGAGACATTTATCAATGGAAAGGGTGAGCAAAAAGCCCAGTAAGGAAAACAAGGGAATCAATTTACTTGTGAAATCAGTAAGAACTTGATAAAAAACATAAAGACATGAAAAATGAAAGTAGAGGAATATCATAATGAAAAGAACATGAATCATAACTTGAATATTTGGATACAACATTTAACTTATACATTCATGAAGATATCACCATGGTTCATCCCCAAGGTGTCATAAAAAATACCATGGTTATTCACTAAGGTATCACCAAACTTGTCATCTCTAGAGATTAAATTTTTTACCCAATGAATTGGAGTGCTATTAAGATGAACCCTTAATATTTATTTGTTTTCAGTTGATCCACATAGATCATAATCACACATTTCATAAATACCCCATTGAGAGTAAAAGAAATGTGTTTCACTTCAAAAGGGTGATGTTTTAAAAGTGCATAAAAATAAGATCATTATGTAATTTATAACCCATGGAAAGGGAGCTAGGGTTATATGTATATCAATTACAGAATCAAATTGATCAATATTATGTCTTGATGAATAACCATGGAAATAAAATAGGTTTGGGAATTCAAAAAAAATAAAATAAGATAATTTTTGAGAAAAATAGAGAGAACGGTTTTGAGATGAAAATTCTGCTGCATAATGGCTATATACCGGGGTTTTAGAAAACAATAAAATAAGAGGAGACAATGGTATCCAATAAATAAATGAATCATTTATATAAAAGGTACAAAATAAGAAGAAATAATATCATGGTATGGAATGACAGACCACATGAAAAGAAAACATGAAAGAAAAGAGAAAATGTGATTTCTTTTATGAAAATCTGGCAGCCTAACGACGTCACTTAAAATCAATAAAATAAATTGATGAGAGAAGAAAGGGTATCTAAAAATTTGGATAAAAAATGTACAGTAATGAAAATATATAATAACATACCCCCCGCATAATAATGTGGAAATAGGAAGATAAAACATAATGGAAATCATGACTAAAAGAGGAGGGTGGAAGGTTCTGTTACATTGAAGAGTGACTTCGAAAGCTTGAATTTTGGGACCTTGGGGGGCTTGAGGGAACCTTGTGAGGACTACTTGGGAGTTAAAAATACCAGATATTCATTGAGGAGTATTTTGGAATGAAATGAATGATGGAATAGCTTGGTATTTATAAGAAAAGTGATTGAATATTTAATTAATTTTTAAGGGACACCTCATCGGTGATATTTGAAAAACCATGGGCTTGACCACGGTATTGGCCCACGTTATTGGCCACTTGGGTCACTTCAGAAAAAATATTACTATTCACAAGTCGACAAGAATTATTACTTCATCATTACATCATTAATGATTTCATTAAATACCAGAAACTCAAAACAATATTTTTACTATTCACCAAATATTCAACTGTTTCAGAAAAATCCAAAAAATTTACCATAACCTAATATCAATGCCATAAATTAAAAAATTAACTTCATTTTATTAAAATAATTTTCTAAATATTTTTAATTTAATTTTTAAATAAAATCATTATTTATACAAAAAAATCTAAAACAATAAATTGTTTTGTAAAACCCTAAAAAAAGTAATCAAGGGCCCATAAAATTATCATATAACCATAAGAAAATAAAGTAACAATTTATGATTAAATTTTATAAAAATAAATTTCCATTTTAAATTATTAAAATAATTATAAAATTGTAAATATATTATTTAGGACATATAAAAATACCAAAACTGATACTATGATCATTTTTTCCACTTTTAAGATGTTTTCCTTATATTGATACATTCATGGGAGAAGTTTCTATTTTTTTGGTCGATTTACTATTCATTACTATTCGAAAGGGTATATTACTATTCATACTTTACTATTCACCAAAATTAGGTTGATCATATTAGACTCTAAATTTCTTACTGGTCATAATTGCAGAAGACCATTTTATGAAAATTATTTCACATTATTAATTATTTAAATTTACAAAAATATTTTAAAATATGCCCTTTTCTAAAATTCATCAATAATATAGAACTTCATCCTGCATTTATCCAGAAATTTGAAATTCACAAATTTAACATAATAAGAAATATAAATTTCATTTATACATAAGGATTACAAAACATAACTAAGGTCTCATTATATAGCCCCTTATAACACCTCCATAGGACCAAAGTGTAAGGTGTGCTATGGTGATAAAATCTTGGGGCGGCTCAGACAACATTTCTCGAGTGGTAATTTCTATCAACATGAACTTCTCCCTTAGTCGATTCTATTCAAGCATCACATGTTGAAGCTCATCTTGGGCATGGTCTAGAGCAAAGCACAAAGATGCTACCTCCTTCCCAAGCTCTGACAGATGGGCATCGTTCAGCCTGAGTCTACTGGATGAGGCCATCAACTCTTATTTTTGTATTAATTAACTAAGATAACTTGTATTTAAAAAAATAATTGTAATGTAAAGAGTTTAGTTTTTAACAACCATATTGACCAACATTCATATAACAGTCGAAACCAAATGGTCTCATTTAATTATACTCAATTTATTAATTAAAGGATATAGTTTTGTGGAATATAAAATGAAATAACACACAAATTTAGGAAACAAATATTATTCAAAATTTCAGGTCGTTATATTACTTTTATGTTAATTATTTATTTAAACATAAAAAAATATTTTATAATTGTTTTAATTATAAATATTGTGATCATAATAATATCTATAATAAAAAATATTTTTAAAGAATCATTTATCATTTTAATTATTTTAAAATTATAAAATACTTAATTCTACATACATAACCCCTTAATAAATAAAAATAATATCTAATTGTGAGATAAATAATGGTGGTATTTTTAGGTAGTGGCTCAACCAACCAATAATTTTTAGTGATCACCACTATATTGTTCTTTTTATATAATTGGTTATATTCAAATCCCCATTATCGAAGTTTATATTGTTCTTTGTTAAGGAAAAATCCTAACAACGATTCCTCAATCACGAGATCAGATAAATTTACCTCATATAAAAGTATTATAATACTTTATTCCATAGTTTCTACCTTTATATTTAAATTCTATAATGTGATTACTCTTATTTTTAATAACAATATTAGAGACTAGTTTATAATGTTCACCTCTCATTGTTTATTTGAGTAACTAATTATCTCCAAAAAACCACATAATAAAGTTTCTTTTCTCATAAAAAAAACATACCTTATTAACACACACAAATACACAAACAAAATGTTAATTTATACCCAAAATATATATACCCATCAAGTATATATAGTCATATACACTCAAATACTTCTATCGACTTCACATATCAATCACTTATTTCATCCACAAAATTTATTTCATAAATGTAATATTTTTCATTATTTATAGATGAATATCATATTGTATATTTTTTTCTTCTGATAATAATAATTATTTAATTTTATGTGTTAACATTACACTTTAATAAAAGAATGATTTATTCATTTTAGATTAATATTTTTTTTGTGAAATATGTTTTTCTATTACAATATACATGTATGTTATAAATGAAAATTCATACTAAAACATGGGGTGTTAAGAAGAATATATCAAAGTGTATTTTACTAGATAAAATACCTAAAATAATATCAATTATTGTATACATGGTTTATGGGTTTTTTATAAATCATATATATATGTAGGCCAAGAAGGTTATAATGAAGATTCTAAATGATATTTTTAACATGTACGAAATTATTAACACTTTTTTAATAAAAAATCATATAATTCTCTCCCTAAATTGTATTGAAATCATAATGTTAATTTTTTAATGTTAATTTTAATTTTTTGTTCTTATTATTGAAGGTAAAAAGACCCAATAGTATGACCATTACCCAAAATGTACAACTCAAGGCTTTATATTATTTAGTTTTTAGCCTCACAATCTAGACCGAGTAAGGATGAACTCAACACAATCAAATTAAATTAAAAGTTTTATTTAATTATATATTAATTTTGAAACTATTATATATACTTTTTTCAATAAAAATGAATCTCCTTGAAAATAAATATCTTTGTTATATTAATACGAAGATAATGATCCAGAATATGTGTTTTATCAAATAAAAATATACTAATTATGAAAATAAAAAATACTAAAAAGATGATAGATAAATAAAATTCGTAGAAAAAAATTAAAAAACAAATGAACCCAAAAATAAATTATGACAAGGATAACATCTTATATGGATGGATCAAGAAGAGAATATAGAAAAAGGGATAACATAATGGCACCCCAAAATGATAGTTTTCCAAGGAAAACCAAAAGAGAATCAACCAATATAGTTTATCTATAAAACCCCACAGATGAGCATCAATTGACATAGAAACGTTACCATCCCAACAGATATTCAAAGAGGGGAAAACCCAACCATAAAATATAGACAAAAACAGGTCTATAAGAGGATAAACAACAAATTATTATCAGTTTATAGGTATAAATAAATAATGATAACATCACCATGGAACTATGAAAAAAGGAAAATATAATGGATGATTTATCTATTTATGATTAATTTACAAATTAGTTTAATGTAAAAAAATAAATATAATAAATGGTCATTTCCTTTATATTTGATATAATAAATGAAAAAAATATTATAAATGGTCCATTAATTTCCTAGAGGTAACCTATCACAATAATAAAATTTTATGATCGACTTAATGTCTAGATCTTGATGATATAACAACATTAAAAATAAAAGGATGATGAACTTATTAGATATTGATGAGATATATGTGATTCCCGTATAGAGCTTGAAATATAATTGATCAAGGATAAAGATTTTTTTAATTTTTATAATGATTGTCATTAAAAATTTTAGTATAATTTATTGATTTTAGTTTTCTAAAATAATTATTTTTTATTTATCATTAAAGAGGTTTCTCAATATCTTCCACATAAAATAACCAATTTCTCAAAGATGAAAATTCTTCAACAGCATAATAATAAAAAATTTCAACAATGTTTAAAATTTTTTCTAATTAAATTATATTTTTAACTCGTTATTTTATGGTATTTATTGTCTAAAATTTCATTTTTTTAAACATAGATTGAATTATCCTTTTATATTTCTTAAAAGAAGAAATATTTTTATTTAATATTGTTATTTTTTTCTATATACGACTGCTATATTAAAAATAAAATTTGGTTGTTGGTTTATTGAAAAAATATTATAAAATTTCAACAATTAATTATTTTTATAGTTCTTTATCAAAATTTAATATCTGTAATGTATTATCATGAGTTGGACTTCTAATAATTTATTTTTTCAGAAAATATAATGTACACAGATACTGATTTTTGAAAAATACAAAATTTTTTCACAAAATATAAGTAGGAAACATCAATAAAATCACACAGATTATTTTTAACATATTAGATTATAACTGAAATTATATAAACTATTTTTAAAGATTTCTATTTTCATTTCATGTTTCACTCTTACATTAAAATTTTTTAGACATTTTATTATGTAAGAAGAGATTTGAATTTACAACAAGGAATTGAATTTAGGATACATACTCATTAATCTAAATCATCCTTCGTTTATCATGGTTTATATTTTATTATAAATATAAATATAAATATAAATATAACTACAAATATAAATATAAATATAGAAATAAATATATAAATAAAAATAAAAATAAAAATAAAAATAAAAATAAAGATAAAAATAAAAAAAATAAAAAAATAAAAAATAAAAAAAATAAAAAAAAAATAAAAAAAAAATAAAAAAAAAATAAATAATCCAAGTAAATTAAAAGTAAAAATTTAGTATTGAGTTATATAAGAGTCAAATCCAGTAGGAAATCTATAAATTAAAATGCATTAAAAATTTATCCAATACATTTATTTATATATATTTAAATGGTATTTTTATATAATAATATTACTCTTATAAAATATTTTTTTTCATTTTTTTTATAAATTTTACTTGGATGTTACCATAATATCCCAAGTAAAAAAATAACATAGAAAATAAAACCACATTAATTAATTTAGTATATAAAAAATACAATAAATTTTATACTAGATGACTTTTACTCTATTTTCCTTTAAGTGAATAGTTAATTTAGTTTTATTAATTAACTCCAACCCCATAGGATTTTGAAAAATATTTACTATTTCTTGTTCAATTTATTGAATTATCAAATCATATTCATAATATATTTTATTTTATATGAAATTGATAATTATGAGTTAACTATATAAATATTTTAAATTTTAATGTTTGATAAAAAATAATTTTATATTTTTATACTCATATTATCATTATTTAAATTAAAAATAATTGATTTTTTGGAGTTATGAGAATATATTTTATATTTAGTTACACAACCATGTTTCTCTGATATATTTTGTGACATTACCAAACTAATCAGTTATAATTATAAAATATAGAAGAATCCAATTCTCTTTTATTTGGGATAAATATAAATTTAAAATTCCATTTGGAAATACGAAGGACATAAAATAATATGATATCACAATTAATAAAACTAAATTTATTCCAAGAACCTAGAAAAACTTCCAAACCACATAGTCAAAAATAAGTTCAGATAGAAAAAATCGTGTAATAAGAGAGTACCCGGCCGAGAATACTCAAAGTGATATATATTTAAAAAAATAGATTAATGACAAGTTATCATGTGAAAGTAATAAATAATCCTAGGAATGAGTTACACAAGGAAACATTTTGAAACATAAGTAATTAATTTGTGTTTAGATATACCCTACATCCACTTAAAAGCACAATAAATCACAAATATAGAGGTGATAAAAAATCAGAAATTATAAATAATTCACTACTCACTCACTCATTTAAGTTGTACATTTCTATTTTATGGGCCTCCTATTTACAAGAAAACCATGTACCACTTGGCCAATTATTGATCAACACATTGATGTAATATTCTAAAAAAATTACTTATCATAGGTTATTATTGATTTTGATAACACTAACTATTGTAAAAAAAGTATGGAAATAAGAAGTCCACTAATCAAAAACTCCTAACCATTTATAAAATATCCCCTATCTACCCAATAATAACCAATCATTGATTATTTAGAATAATTTTTTATTTTGAGAAACACTCTAGTTGTCCCATCCAATTCTTTTTCCTAATATGACATCATATGAAAAACTAGCTTTACACCTCAATAAAAATACTGGTAGAACATTGTTTGAAGGAATTTCAATTTAGGAACCAATTAAGATCTCACTCTTCAATATTATAATTTTTAGTGGTCACAAATACATTTTTATTGACCCAAATCATTAGTATTTTAGGGAATATGATTTTTTTGATATGGAAATGGGTATTTTTTGAGAATTAGGACTTAGATCATGTTTCTGAGGGGTTTAATGTCCTCAAATGATGTTTTTAGAAATAAAACGAGTCTCAATTTTGTGTACGGGTTCTTGTGTGGGTGTCAATGACATCAGAATATATTTAAAGGAATGATAAGGTGATCATGCTATAAATATGTTTTTTCAGGGGCCTTCAGGCCATGAGAAGAGGTGCCTGAGGGGTGTTAACCTAGGCCTAATGATTTCACTATGTACACCATAGTGAATTCCATCAATGTTGAACATGATATTTTTAAATATGTGTGTATACCAATTTGTGTGTTGGAACCACCATTTCCGAATTTAGGGTGAGAAGTGCATGGGATGGTTGAATCAGATGACTCTCCCCTCCCTTTGACCCTTAGGCTTGGGGATGGTTCTTGACAGTAATTTCAGTTACATTTAAAATATCCAATTGATAATTTTTTTTATTATTCTCATGTCTCTCTGATTCAACATGATTTTCATTAGGGTTTTAACAGATTCCACCAGATCAAGGTGGAATTAGGAGAAATCTACGGGGAAGTTTTTGTAGTGTGACATTATGAGGACCCATAAAGGAGTGTCCACACAATATATTATCGTTTTAGATGAGGAATTACACTACCCAAATATATTTAATATTTTTTGGTAAAATTAGACAAAACTAATGGTTGGAAATGGGCTAGATTAGAGGGATTTTGGTTAGGATAGTGATGAGGGTGGGATTTGAACCAAATGTGTTTGGTTGGTTGTAGTTTCAATGTAATAGTGGTGCCCAATTATTTTTCTACTAAATATACCTCTTTGTATTAAATTTAATAATTTATTATTTGTAACATATACCATGAGGCATGAGATCGATAGTTGGTACCTTCCTGGAAAAGGCATGGACAAGCCTAGCTAAGTATCAACTGATATATGATTGGTTATTAACTCCTTGATAGAGGTATGTGGTCCATTTAATACAAATTCATTTGTGTTTTTATCCATGAATGATTTATTCTATGCATGTTTTATGTGATCTAGTATATGGTTGGGGTATAGGAGTTCTTGGGTGGAATAGATATGTTTTTTCTTGGCCTCCTGTACCAAGGATGAGTTATATTTAGCACTTTGGTAATTTGGGATCACCCAAAGATGGTAACGCTAAGGAGAAAGGGTTCTAATTGAGTTTATATGAGGCCTCGTCTAGGTATGATGGATCAATACATGAAAAAAGTATCTTAGGATGGGTTTCTTAGGTCAAGTTGGGTAGGAATGAGAGGTATTAGGCCCTATGATTATGAATGATTTGGATAGACATATCATATGTATTAATGAATACCCCAATTTGGGTGGAGAAATATCTTAGTTCGAGTTTTGAGTAGGACGAGTCCTCTGGGACTAAGAAAGTATAATAGATAGGATTTTACTCTAAGTTATGGGTTAAGGGATCTCTATTAGGATAAGTAATATTCGACCCATCTATAATCTATGGTTTTTGTTCATGACATAGCATCAGGATGCCAAGTAGTATAGAGCATAGTGGCTTGGGATGGTCCCTAAGTAGTAGGAACATGAGTGATGAGAGACTTTGATGGGGGAGGGGGGTTTACTATACATAGTGAGGACATTATTGATGGATCCTATGGGATATGAGATCAAAATCAAGTGACATACATTAAATGGTAACTATGAGAAGAGTTTGTGGTGAGTCTGGAGGACCCAACAGATGCCCTGATAGGTGAGGAAAGATGTGAATTAGTTATGGGATATATATTGAGTGAATAGTAAACATTGATATTTTGGTGACATATGGGGAATTATATAATACATTTTTTAAATTTATTGTATACACTTTACTGTACACTATTAATGGGAAACATATGTCGACTGATGAGTAGATCCTGAGGCTTGGACTAGACATGAGATGATATATGCATTAAATGAAATTATATGAGTGAGATAGGGTTATCGTTCACATTAATCTAGGATATACCTTAATTGATGAGGTAGTGGTTATAGAAGGGGACCTATCCTTGAGTGATAAGGGTTAGATGACCACATCTTGTGTTAGAAGGAATGAGTTAACAGATGAATAGAGTATCCTTATTGGAGTTGGATTGTGTTGTTTGTTAGAACATATCATGTGAGTATTTTTATGAGGCATACCCTTATGTTGGTATCATGTTATCATGAATAATGATGATGATTGACCTTTCCCATAGTGACTCGGGGTGTGACAGTGGATCAATCGTGAGAGGTTGGGTCACGATATGATGTGGGGAATGATTGATGGAATCTTCCTTGAGTGATAATATAATGGATCAATATGAGGATATATGACCATGACTTGTCCCTCAAGGTAGTGGGTAGTGGTTTGGAAGATTCCTACCATTAGTCTATGGGTAAGGTATGGGAATTTGGTGTGATGGGATTAGACGAGATGATGATGGGATTCTAATTTAACATGAACAAGGTATGATTGGGCATCAGAGTGTATGGGAAGAAACCTAATGACTTTATAGGTTTTCAGGAATGGTGAAGTGGTGGATTTTGAAATGGTATTGAAATAGGTATAATCGAATATCTTGGTGGTTTGGTTGAAACATGTGGACTTGATATGTTGAAATCCATTATGGTTTCATTTTCACATGACATCCACGTCACATGTCTAATATATTTATTTATTTCATCATGCATATATGTTTGTGAAGGTGTATACTATTGGATGATAGTGATATCAAAATGTTATGAAATTATCATACCATGCATGTTCACCCCAGTTCATGTGAATTCCATATGTTTTCTCTTAGTTTGATCATATAGTTTGTAGTCGATCGAGGTGATGCATCTGGAGGATATTTGGAGACAAGGTGTGTGAGCTATGTTGATAGAAGTTGGGATAATGTTTATGTATTTTATTTTTTTCTTTTGTTTATTTATATATTTTATTTTCCTAGAGGGTGATCAATATTGTATGTTGGAATGACCATGATCCTATATGCATCTATAAGGTATATTTTGATATAGCATTGTGTGTATTTGATATTTCATATTTTAATGCATATTTTTAAATGATTTTTGTTATTTATATTATATTGTATTACTATAATTCAAGTTAATAGTCTCCCCATTTTATATATCAATCCCTCCCTATATTTCAAATTATACTGGTGTATGGTAAGGTGTGTATAAGGTTTTTCACACTCTGTTTCAGATGGCGGTTCTGGGATGTGGAATTAAAAAGTGACACTAGTAATTTTATTTTTTATTACTATTTAAAGAGATATTAGATAGGTGGTCGAAGAATGTGTCAGATCTTATGATGGAACTAATACTCGTGGGTCATGAACACCTTTCCATTGGGTAATCATTGTTAGCAGTTTTGATGATATTGTTGTATTGGTTTATTTTATTATATGTGAGATAATTATTTAAATTGTTGTGTCTACTGAACTGCTGAATATATTGTTTTGTATCTTGGACCAATAGAAGTATTCCACAGACATGAATCATGATTAGTCGAATAGGACTCACATTACATGTTCCCTCTTATCTATTTTTATTTATTGGTGAGAGGTTGTACTGTTTAAAGTTTCAACAAAAAATTATAATACCTCTTCCATTATATGTTTCTTGTGTAATTATACTCTATTAGACAACTATTTTTTCTATATTGTAAAGACATATAGATACTAGTGTTGGAGGTTTTATTGATATGTAAAAATTGTACATTCATCAAGGGATGCATGGGGACTCTTAATGGGCTAGTATAGAAATCGAATATCATGTTGACAGAACCCTGATGGGTTTGGTATTGGTATGTGATTCCTTAGTAAAGACCCATGGAGGGGCACTAGTTCCCCTATGGATGTGAACCCTTGTGGATTGCTTATATGGATTTGGTTTGTTAATTTTTTTTTAAAAAACCTATATTTTGTTTTCCCATAAATCTTACTTGTGACAGACTACTTAACCAAACCAGTTAGTAATAAGGATACCGTAAGTGGATTTTATCGAAAGGAATGATTGATATATCTTAGAATATGACATATAAAAAAATTAATGATTTTAGAAAAGAGTATTGTTTTTAAGGGAATGATGAGATGGATACCTAACACTATGATTCTAAGGATGTTCTTTCAGTGGTTAAACAATAGCATGTGGGGATTCTCATGGTACTAGAATGATCCACATGTGACATGAAATCATGTTTTTAGAATTCTCAGGAGAGAGATGCATTGGGATATTAGATGTGACTAAAATTCATATGTGTCTTGATTACTATCTTAGGTGTGTGATCTTTGTTTTGGTGGGATGGGAATCATGTGATTTTGAATAAGTGTGTGTGACTGGGTTACACAAGAGTGAAAACTATTCAGTTTGGGTGAGAAAAAGTAGGATCACAATGGAGAAACTATTAGAGGGTTCTCTATTAATCATTTCATATTTAGAAAAAGATATCGAGCATTGGTGAGGATTTTCAAGAATATTCCCACTGGGTTGGGGAAGGTTCGGTTTTGGTATAAATGATTCCTAAATGTTATGTCGATCGGTGGATGGGCCATTTACGGGTCTATTAAAAATGGTTTAGGTGTGAATAAACCCAAATAATGCTATTGTGATAGTGTGACGGTGGGAAACCTATAGGTATGATATACTAATTTTTTAGTCCATCATATTGGTATTTTCATATGTCATGCATATGGGACCCATTTGGATTAATGGTTGAGAAGCCGAATAAAGAAATCCATATGGGTGTGGGGGGGGGGGGGGGTGCACCATTGGTGGATTATTTTTCTCGAACAGAAGGATGAGTGGGTCAATGCAATCCCATAATTATATGTTATAAAGTATGAATTTTGGGTTATATAGTTTGGGAATTTTGGTTATCAAGGTTAAGATAATATTTCCCATACGGAAGGGAGAATGATATTGTACAAAGGCTTATTTGCCCTCATGTTGGAAGGGTCATGGTTACAGTGTGACTGGTCATTGGTGTTCATAGAAATACTAAGATATTTGTGTGTGGGAAGATAGTATGATATCTAATTCCATGACGAATAAAAAAATATGGATTAAGATGAGGTTTTTGCTGTATCTGAGGCATTGGAATCAGGACCAGGGTTGTGTTGGTGTGGATTTAGGGTTAGTTAAACCAGTGGTGTGCTAGTGCTTGAGGTGAGAGATTTATGATTGGGGAAGGATATTAGTGATTTGACTATGTAATTAGATCTTAATATGGGTTCAAAAATCAGTGTGTGTTTTTAGAATTTAATTGGATACCTCCTGATGTTATGGAATAATGATCAATTTGTTGTGGTAGTGTATTGGTCAGTGAAGTTGAGTCTTTTTAGGAAAGCCATCATGATAAGATTTCAATGGTTTTTTTGCATGAAATTGGATGTAGTGCGTTAGAAAACATACTTAGGGCATTGTATGGGATGTAGTTTAAGTGTTCTAAGGACCAGAACTATATATTTAGAAGAATAACTAGTGGATCCAGGAATGGTATTTGGAGTTTCACATCAGAATCACATTCAGTGTTTGTAGATTAAACATGGAAATTTGGTTGTGAACAAATGATAGAGTTTGGTTCATTTTTTTTCTAGATTATTGGGGATTTTATATAAACTCATGTCATTATGGGTCATAAATCCTAGATGGAATAATAATTTTTTATCTTGTGAGGTATTTTTTAGGATAATTGGGACTTAGATTAGGGTTATGAGATTTTGGTTATCCTTAAATGATGTTTTTTGGATGTATAATGAGACATAGTTAGTTGTATGGGTGCTTGAGTGGACATTGGGGAAGGATTGGGTGGATGGTCAAATAAAAACTATAACAACTAACCTTTAGGGCATGATAGAGTCTTCATTTCATGAATGTGTTTTATTAGGGGTCATTAGACTACAAATGGAGGATGGATGAGAGGTATGACCATTTTATCAATGATTTTATGGGTTGAACCATATTTTACATTGTGAATGGTGTGTAGGTTTTTTTAAAACAAGGTGTAGATACATTTCGAGGTCATATCCCCCTTTTAGATTTTAAATAAATATTTTTACTTGTGAGCTATATTATTTGACTCTCCCCTACCTTTGATCCATCACGATAAGGTACGGACCTTGATAATGATTTCAAGTTTGTTTAACCTCTCCCCTCCAATTTTATGTCCCCCTCACATCATTCTAATTAAAATATATTTTTATTAGCTTTTGGTTCCAGATCATGGTGAAATCAAGTAAAATTAATGGGGATTTTATGTGCGATTTCTAGAGGAGAACTTCATATAGATTTGTTACACAATATTTCATATTTTCAATTGATATAAGATACTAACCTAATTTATTTATGTTTTTTAATAAAATTGGATGAAATTTATAGTTGTTGAGGTTTTGATGGTTAGGGAATTTGGCACGGATGGATCCAAGGGATCTGATTCATGTGTTTGGTCATGGTTTTAGTGTGGTAGTGGTTCTTGTTGACTTTACCATTGGTTATTACTCTTCATAAGTTTGTAAGAGGTTGGAATTTTCATGTATGGCCTTTTATGAGTCTCATAAGAGCTAAACATGGATGATAACTACTTAAAATAGGTAAATTGTACCATTAATACATATCCATTTTTATGTTTAATCATGAATTATCTCCAAAATACATGTTTCATGGGACTAAGTTGATGGATATGGACTCAGAATGTCTGGTTAGAAAAGATAGGTTAGCATTTGTCTTGTTATTCTCAAGATGCGTGTTTTTACCACTTTGGTAATTTGGGTTATGTGAGTATTTGGGATTGTAGTAGATTCATTATGCGTGGGTCATATTTTTTCGCTTTAGCTTATTTGTATATGTGATCATCCCATTGGGTGACCAAGGTTGTATGTCAGACGGACATGAGTCTGTATGCCTCTGTATGGTAAATTTGGTAATATTATTGTTCTTATTTGTTATTTAATACTTTTATTTCTATATCATGGATGATTTTTTGTTATTTCTATTGTGTTTTTTTTGACATTGTTTCGATGGATTAGTATCCCTATTATATGGATTAAGACCTTTCCACTTGATCATATCATCTATAATATGGGAAGGAACACATAAAGTGTGTTGAAGTTCACATTAGACAGTGCTTCCAAGAAATGGTTTCAAAAATGTGTATTTGATATTTTTAATTTTAATATTTCTAGAGATGGTAGATATGTTTTCTAGATTCTGTCATAGATTGTGATAGAACTGATAATTATGAGTCATGATCACCTTTTTGGTGGGATTTCATGGTAAACAAGGGTGATAATATTTCCATTCTTCATTTGTACTATTATTGGAGAGATTATTTTGTAAATTTTTATGTTTTCTAGAGACTTATATTTAGTGTTTTATCCCTTTGTATTTTGGAATGATACCATATACATGAGTCATGATTTGGCACGTAGGACTCACATGGAATTTTCTTATTTTCCTGCGATTGTTTCTTAATGAGTGATTCATTTGTTTACTATTTCATAAAAATTTATATATAATCATCCAATTTAAATTATTAATGGAATTGTACTCAATTAGACCACAATATTTTTTTGAATGAAGTTCATGTAAAACATGGTGCAGTAGGTTCTTCGGTGATGGAAATGGCATCCATTAATCAGGGGAGGCATTGAGATCCTCAAGGGGTCGATGTAGGTATTGAATGCCTTGGTGATGCTACCCTCACAGGTATCGAATATACATGTGATTCTTAAGGAATAATATGAGTATGGACTTGATTATCCTTGTGGATGTGGATCCTCATGATTTATTGGGATCACTATGCTTATTTAAATTGCTAGAGAAACCTATGTGTTGTTTTCCCATACACTATCCTGGTGGAAATGTACTTACCTGAACGAGGTGGGTTTATAGATGCCTTGGGAGGGTTATAGAGAAATGATTGAGTGTCACACCTAAGCCTATTATGTATATCTCAAGAGGTTCCCTTGGTATCAAGGTTGGTTATTGAGGGAATGATAATTTAGATGTCTAGCCCTATGATGATTGAGATCCACTTTCAAAAAAATAGTGTGAGTGTGGATATATGCTTGTGGTTCTATAGTGATGCCCATGTGATGGGTGATCATATGGATAGTCTTATCATGAGTGATATTCCTTGGGATTCTAGATGTGGCTGATATTAATGTGGTGTATTGTCACCACGTTAATCATGTAATCCAAGGTTTTGTGAGACACAACTCATGGGATCATGAGTTTAGGTGTTTGATTGGGTTATACATGAGGGTGTATTTGTTCCGTTTAGGTGACAATAAGTAGAATCCTAAGAAAGAAATTATGTGAGGGATATTAATGGTTCAAACAAACTTGATAGGGTTATATTTATAATTGGTGAGGAATTTAGGGAAAAGTATCTTTGTGTTAGGGTTGGTGAGCATTGGGCATGCGTGACATTTGGTTGTGTTGTAGATTGGTGGACGGGCCATGTATGGTTTTGTTACAAATGTTTCACAAATCAATGTATCAAATTGGTGATGTGGGGGGAATTCTATAGTGTAATTAATATAAGTGTGATGGTATGAGGTTTTTTTATTGAGAGTGGTATTGTCAGGGAGGTGTGTATATGGGATCTATTTGGGTAACTGATCAAGGAGATATATAAGGTAATCTGTATAGTTTATAATGCACCATTTTTTGTCTATGTTTTTTTGGTACTCAGGGATGAGAGTTTTGGCCATGTTGAGTCATTATATGTAGTAATGTATTGATTATGGGTTGTGGATTTTATCAGGTTTGGTAAATAGGGTAATTATAATGTTAATTTTTAAGTGGAAAGTATCATATTGGTCACATGAGGCATGACCCTTATGTCCAAAGGGTGGTGACTATAGTAGGACTAGATGGTATACAACCAAGGTAACACAAAAATATCGATATTCAAGTTGATATGATCTAATATGGTTCCTAAATTAATACAAAAATCAGTACTCACATGATGTATTGGTTGGAGTTGGTGTGTTGGAATTAGGTTTAGGGTGGTGTTCATAAGATATGAGGATTAGTCGAATCAGTGGGGCAACTGTTCTTGGTGTTAGAGCCTGACTGCTAGGTAAATCAGTTGGTGTTATAACAATTTAATTACCTTGAAATTATATTTCAGACTTTGATGGGGTTTTTGGATATTCATTGTATTCCACCTGATGTTAGGGAATTATTATTGGTTAATAGAGGTAGTATATTGGCTTGTGAAATTGATTGTTTTTGGAAAAAGTCATATTGAGGACGTATAACAATATTTTTTCATGAAATGGGATATGGTGGGGTAAAATACATATTTATAACTTTATGTCCGACATGCTTATGTTGAACCAAGAATATGACAATGAGTTTCAGAGGAAAAGTCAGTGGATGAAGTCTTAGTGTTTTGGAGTTGTGTAATAGAAGTATGTTTAGTGTTTGGGGATGAAACATAGTTGTTCAGAAGATATATAATAGTTGAGGTAGGTCCAAGTTGTTTCTAAATGACCACCAAGTGTTTCTCAGGGATGATAATCCCTATAGTGTAGAGTTTTTAATGTGCTGTGTCATTATGCATTGTAAATTTCCAAGAGAATATGAATTTTTGATTTGGTGATGGGTCCTATTTTAGAATTGTTACTCAGATTAATATTTTTAGGGTATGGAAATCTATAAATAATTTTTTTATGTATATAGAGACCTGATTGGTTGTATGAGTGTTTGGGTGTGTTTTATAGAGGAGACGAGTAGTTTGGATGTATAAAAACTGTAGCAGAATCCCTTTCACTATGGGATATGGTGATCATGCTATGAATTGGTTTTGTTGGGGGTCTTTATTTTGTAAAAGGTAGTTTTTCTAGGGGTATAACCTTATGCATAAGGATTTTATTACCTGAACCACAGTTCACAATAGGAGTTTTGAACACATGTTTTTCAAAATAGAGGGCCGACCATTTTGGGGGTCAGCTCCCCCTTCTTATTTAATGTAAATACATGCCTGGGAGGACCGAATAAGACATATTTCACCTAAATTTGCCCCCCCATGATATGGGATATATCTTGGTGGTTATTTTAGGTTTATTTCTCATATCCAATCCTTCCATTTTTCCATCCCACTATCCTCTAATAGAGATCTATTTTGGTATGGTGTTGGCACCGGTTCCAATGGATCATTTTATAATTGGGTGAAATTGATGGGGATTTAATGTGTGATGGCTGGAAGAGGACCGGGGAAGGTATCCTCACACTTTCATTCATTTTTTCACTTGATATATCCCCTTTCATAATTTATTTAACATTTTTGGTTAAATAGGATGAAATTTATGGTTTGATGGGTTCTAATGGTTATGAAATTTTGTTGGGATACTATTGGGGGTGTGCTATAAACCTATTGTGGAAGGTGTTCTGTTGTGTCAGTGAGAAGGAAATTATTGGTGAATTTTTAATGGGTTATTCCTCATTGTAAAATATTGAATAATAAATTATAATTTTTTATAATTAATTGTTTATCATGTATGGTGTGATGTAGAAGAAGAAAAGTTTGAACGAATTTAAATGAGGCATGGATAGACATTGATGAGGCTTGAAAAAGCTAGGTGTGGATGGTAACTCCCCTATAGAGGGAGGTTGTCCCTTTGATACACATCTATATGTGTTTATATAAATGGTATCATCCCATCATGCATGTTGTAAGGATCTAAGTTGATCACTAGGGACTGGGAGTTCCTTGGTACAAGTTATATGTTATCATATTCACTCTTATGCTCAAGATGATGGTTTTTCATCACTTTGGTAATTTGGGATCACTTGATGATGGTGACACCAATGGGTGAGGGTGATGATTGAGTTGATTCATGTCCTTGGATAGGTATCTAAGAAAAAGACTTCAAACATTTATCCTAAGATAGGTTCTCTATGTCTAGTTGGGTAGGCATGAGAGGGGTTAATCCCAATTATTATAAACAAGATGGGTTCAAATATAATGTTTATTGTGGAGAATCCTCATGGGAGTGGAGAGGTATCTTAATGAGTTTTGGGAGATGGATTACTCCTCTGAGATTAGACATTGTTTCATTGGGAAATATGGCATGGATTGGTTTTCATTGGTCACATTACCATTTTCACTGTTCCCTGAAACTCCCAATAGTTCCCCCATCCATAGCTGGGTACATACCTACATTCCAATGGCTAATGGTCATCTAGTTTTTTAGGCCTAGTGACTCTTAGGGACGTTCATTGGTTGAGAGGATGGGAGTTTGAGATCATCACACCCTTTTAGGGGAATTGTTTCGGACTCTAGGACACTCTTATAGACATTAGATATGATTGTGAATATATTCCTAATCCCGATATGGGACCGGTTACTTTAATGAAAGGTCTTCAGCCCAATTATCTTTTATATGAAAAAAGGCTAGGATATCTTGGGTGATTCTATCTATATTTATCTAGGTTCTTCATTATTCTCCGGTAATATGCAGTTACATATATGATAAAACCATATAACCATGTGATTCAAAACATGCTCCCATATGAGTAGGTGATTAATATTCCAATAATGTAATAGATCCATTATGAGGCATCCTACATATCCTGGTTATTGAAGGAATAAAAACCCACATAGATAGTTTAACCCATATAGTTCTACATCATGGATAAGGACTTATATGGGTTCTCTAGGACACCTTCAAGCTTGGGTCCTGACGTGATGTCCTATGTATCCCGAATATAGTGTGAATAAGTGTTATCATTTTTCAATATTCCAAGACATTTATATTGGGGTTTCCCATGTCATTATAGGGACTTATTGTGTAGATGACCTGATTGCCATAACTCCCAAAGCTCACATGATCCACGCTCGGTGTGTGTAACAAGGGATAATAAGTAACCAATGTTATTGCTTTTGACGAGGGACTCATATGATATCCCCTCCATAGATGATCAATATGGGGATCATGACTTAGAGGGAGGTATCCTACGTTTTAAAAATATGGAAGAAATTAGAGTCATCGTAGTTCAATTTATATTGGGGCTTACATGATGAGGTTTCCCTACATCATTTTAGGGGTTTATAAGGTAGATGATATGACCATTGCAAATCCCTAAGCCCATGTGAGCCTTGATAATTTGTGAAAAATAAGGTACATCATATAATCAACATCATTGATTTTGAAAAGGGACTCATATGTTGGTCCCTCCATGGATGATCAATATTGAGACCGACCCTCAGGTGGAGGTGTCCTACATATCCTGAATATGTTTGGAATCACAGGAGTTGTAGTTTCTTATATGTTGGGGATTACACATCGAGGTTCCCCTATTTATAGGGACACAAACTTCAAGGATATACAACATTTAAAAATACTAGGATTCCTTATGATCCATGGAATGTCCTGGCTTGACTCAAATATAAGGTGTTGCGAGAGCCAGTGTGGCATATTCTGAATTCTATCATCATATTTGACTAACATGAGAGAATTCTATAATGTGAGTTAGTATATTTGTCTAAGGGACGTTGCAAGTCATGGATGACACCTCTAAGAGTCATTCCAAGACATGGATGACATGTCTAGAGGGCATCGTGAGTCTCAACTGACTTTTCTAGAGGGCATTTTTGATAGCTTGGTTGTCATGTATGAATTCTTTAGGGATACTCGAATGAAATTAGAGAACACCATTATGTGAGTTAGGAAATGTGCTTGAGGTATGTCACTAGTATTTTTTGACTCCTCTAAGAGTCATCATGAGACCTGGATGATATGTTTGGAGGGTGTTGGGAGTCTCAAATGACTTTCCCAAAGGGCGTCATGAGGGATTGGTTGGCATGCCCAAAAGTTTTTGTGAGACTTGTCTTATATGAGTGAATTTTGTTATGTGAGTTAGCTGATGTGTCCGAGGGATGTCAGAAGTCATGGGTGATGGACCCATAGGGTTTTGAAGATCAAATTTTCACTTTCAGGGGCACTGTATGACATTCCATGACATTTTTGAGGACTTTTCATGTCCTAAATGAAATGTATAAGGGGTGTCATGGAATTTGGGTGACATGATATGGTGCTATTGTGTGTCTTCATATAGCACACACAAAGCACCTAAGGGGTAATGAGATTTTTTTAGTCCTTCTCCCTTTGATCTTGGTTCTAACCCTTGTATTGAGAATTCCATTGGTTTCATTCAATATCAATTCGTCTTGAGTCTTGTGTGATATAGTAGGCATGTAGAATAGTATCCACATAACATACCAGAGATCCCTCACGTGATCTAAGAATGATATTGTAAAGTGAATTTATGATTAGTTCATGACTGCTCTATCTATCAGCTAGTATATTACCTGATGGAATGTTGGCTAATTGCGTGATCACTTCGAGATGTCCATAGAAGTTGAGAGATGGATTATGTAGAGTCTCGGTGTCAAGAATACAACATGTTTTTTGTTCCTATAAAAATTAAACACTTTATTCATGTTGGGGTTGAGAATTTATTGGAATCTCCACCCCTGATACTTGACTATTTTTATGGTGTATCTAGCCCACATTCAGGCTGATGTTGGTGAAGGGGCTTGGTGCCAAAAAGTTTCGTGAGTCACTATCATAGACTGCTTCATGCATATCTCATGATTTTCAGTGATCATGAGTCTCCTTCATCAACGCATCCTTTATTGTATTATTGCCGATTATCACGGACTTGTTTGATCACGGGGTTATGTCAAAAGACCTATTTGTTGTTATAATGACATTTCTGAGGGACTTTTCCAGATTCAAATACCAGTGGGAAGAAACTAATGATAACTTGGGTGACTTGTCTGGGGGTCTTGCGGGACACCATTTTGGGTGAATTGGGCATATCACATTCTTTTCAGTGACCACAAGTACCTCTCACATCATCCCTTTTTATCCCCTATGTTTGATGTAACAAATGGTGGGAGTCATGTGATATTTCATGTGTGTTTTCAAGGGTATTTCATCTAGTATTTTCGTAGATGCATCGCGTGACCAATATGGGTCAGATGGGCATGCAAGATCATTCCAGGTCCTGCGGACGAAGATGAAAATCCAAAGGACATATGAGAGAGAAGGTGGGCATGTCACCGAGGGCTCTCAGTTCCTTATAGGTTGTTTGAGGTGTGTAACAAGTCTTTCAGTGACCATGAACCCCTCTTGAGTCCTCCCTTCTTACCCCCTTTTTTTTATCTTACAATGTTTAGGGATCATGAAAGTTGGAAGAATTATAACCTATTATTTGTATTAATTTTTTTGATCATGTATCACTTGACCAAAATGGTCATATGAATAGTGTGAGAGTATGTAGTGGAATGGTCTATACGTCTGACATTAGAGTGTTATAGAGATGTATGGTCACTCTCGATGACTTTCATGTAGTGAGGCTGACAAGCCAGAGGGCTCCTGCATGTTGAAGAGGACAAGACGTTGAGGTCTTATGGTGCTTTGTAGGTCTTCAGGGGGTGAATCGCATGCCTTTTAGTGACCATGAACCCCTATCACCTCCTATCCTTTATCTCCATCATTTTTTTGTGGAAATGGATAGAAGGTTATGTGAGTTGGATTAGATGTCATCTAGGAATTTTATTCTTCCTAATTATGATTTGGTGCATGAGGTTCATGACAACTTGGGGTCTCTTCCTTTAGAATGTCATAATTTTTTATTTTCAATGTATATTTAATGGTTGATCAGGTACTTTCTAATGAAAAACCATGAGGCCTCAGGTCACTCATTTAGTTGTTTGGGGGCCTTCGCAAGAGAATAATTTTTTTTGAAAACGGATCTCTACAACTAACTGCAGGTTATGTGCCTAGTTTGGTTCCATAATATGACCTCAAAATGGTCACACGATCGCAAGTCTTTTCGAGGATTCATGATTATTTGACCATCCTCTTCCTCCTTGGTTTTGCGCGAAAAATAATACGAATATTCATTTATTTTTTAATTTGTGATTTTATCGATGAATATTTGGAAACAATCAACAAACCCCTATAGGAAAGATGTCCAAGGGGTGAAGAACTTGGTTTTGAGGAAAACTAATTCCCACTAGAACCTTTGATGACATCACAATCTAGTTCTTCTGGTGATTCTTGGTCTACTAGGTAATGTTTGGAATTTCTAAAACTTCCTATATATATGAGGATGGTTGGGGTTGTAGGAAAATTTATCCCACAAACTACCTATTATCAAAATGACCCCACTATTGCTCCCATCACAAGACCCTACCATGAAACCTGATCATGAGTCCTGTCTTTATATCCACACAGTGAACCGATCCTAACAAATCTCTTGTACAATGATGATTTCTACTCATTCTCTAGTCTTCCTTGACTGAAACATTTAATTTAAATAATTCCTTAGAATTAGGAAGTGGGGGATATGGTTTCCTTAAGGTTTTCACAGGATCAGTTGGCTCGATTGTTTGATTATTGATGATTCATGTGACCATGTTTAGGTTATGTGATAATGAGTCTATAGGGGGTTCATGTGATGTTTATGATGAATTTTAGGGGTTATGCACCCTACGAGTCCATCAAATATCTAGATATCAATGAACCCTCTGTATGGTTCATAGTTCCCATGCTAATACATGTGATGTGCATGATACCAATGGATTTTTCATGGCCCTATTTTCCTTTGGAAAGAATTTATATTTTTTTTCTGACCTATAACTCTCACTTATTTTAATATGGATTCTGGTTCTCATTATCCCACTCACGAGACGTCAAAGAAAGAGTTGAGATAAAAAATTACCTACCCTGAGGATATGGATGTGAGCGTGGACCCTACCTTCCATTGTTCAGTTGGGTTATATCAAGAGAGCCTGCTAAAATTTATGGGATCAAAATTCATGAACTGTCCCCTTACAGAATGTATTCCCCTTTATGGGGTTGTTCTCACTAATAAGATTTTTATAACTCCACCAAAGTCATCATTTTTACCCCCATCCTAGATCTGGAGGGGTAAAAATACTCTCCTAGCTAATATTCTCTAGGAAACCACATTCTCTTTAAAGGGGTTCATGAGGATGGTTATCTGCAGACATTATTTCTAAGATACATTGACAGGACTGATCATGTATCAGACCGAGTCATCCATATGTATCACTCAATGATGCAGAATTCATCCACTGATCAGATGAATGGGTGGATCTCTAATTTGGACTTCCTCTTGGGGGGGATGATTTAATGGGGACTGAGGATGCACCTTTTGTGTTCAATATATTATTTCTAAATTCCCCAAGGAGGTGAAGGAAATTGGGATGTATAAAGCTTCATAGAAATCAAATAAATTGGCATATTTCAATAATAATTCGATGGTGGAGCTACATAGAAGTTGGATCCTGAATATGAACACCTTCTACCTCACACATGAAAATGTTGGCATTAGACTTCAGGATATGGAAAAGATTTTTGGTGTACCTATCCTCAGCAGCTTATATGGTGAATTATTTCCTCCCCAATCATCTTGGGATGATATGACCAAAAACCCTCCTTTAACTCGAGAGCTAATTAAGTTTTCTATGTAGACCCACAAAAAGTGGTTCTTCCTGGGGAGGATATACCCTTCCAAACATGGAAAAAATATTTTATTAATCATAACAGTTCAAAGCCAGATATTAAAAATCTGAAGTCCCATCTTATAAAGGATTCCCATAGTACAATAGTTGGTTATTGTTTAATGGTTTAAGGTGGGATGTCTAGAGATTGGGTATTGGAGGTTATCCCTTGTGTTGAATGATTGGTCCAACTAGCTAGATTTCATTCCATGTACCTGAGTGGGTAATTAAACTCAACAAAAGACAAGGTGGAGAGTCTTTTCCACCACTTTTGCGATGGATACTAAGATGTTTGGGGAGGCGTGCATCAAACTAGCGATCCAGTGTTTGAAAATATTTACCTTCTCATGTACCATTTATATAAGGGATAAGATCCTTACAGAATCTCAAGATATTTCTATGTGTTATGGAAAATATATAGAAGTAATATTTATGAGTTCCAAATACTAGGGATACAAAATCTTCCTAGGTAGTTGGGGTATATATGAAATAAACCAAAACATTGGAGTTTGATTCCATGAATTTGAGATAGTTAATATTTTCTAGGAGTGTCCCTTGATATTCTTAAATACCAAGTTCTGTTGCATTGTTGTATAGGCTCACAAGGATCGAAGCTTAATTCTAGAAAAGATAAGATGCATTTAGTTTGTGGGTCAAGTACCATATGCATCGGTAGTTTGACAAGTGAAACATGGCCTGCACTTATTTCTGAGGGCTATGAAAGATTTAAGAAGACTCAATTGTCTAGATGATGAAGTTGAATATGGGAAAAAATATACCCAGGAAGGGTTCAGGAACCCTAGGGTAGCTATCTCTTAAAATAAAGCTCGAGATCTATGTCATGAAATGTCAAATCATTATATGTGGTCCATTAAAGGCTACGAAATGAAGTGTCACAGTCCATCCTTAAGGAAGGGTATGAAACACGGTGATGTAATATCAATGGTATTGAATCTACTTGGATAGTTTGGTGAGATGATTATAAGTCACAATCTAGAGAACTCGAATCTGGATAATGGTATGGGATAGTCACACAGGGAGAAATTCAAACAAACTAGGGGGTTGAGTGCTACCATGATGATGTCAGGTCCCATGAGAATTGAAATGTCCTTTTTTATATTGACACATTTGGTAGATGACCATTGGTGCATATATAAGAGCCATGGGAATTCATGCTTAGTCGTGAAAAGGGTCCTTGAAACCAGATATCCTTTCCAAGGGCCATGGAAGGACATGATGATTCGAGGAACCCAAAATCACAAAGTGTGGTTCACAGAAGACGTAAAATACGAGGATAGTTTGAATGCGTTAAATGTTATGTCAAATCCTAGGAAACATATTCTCGCGGTGAGGAGGTGGGAAAGATATTTCCCTAACCTTTTCCTAGACCAATGGGTCCAACGAGCATAGCCTGATTTTTACTAGGGTTATAGACCTTATGAGATTTTAACCTTTTACGTTTTCCACCCTATTTTTTTCCAAAACATTAAGGTTGAAAAGTTTAGCTGGTGGGGAACCAACATTTTTCCAGGTCACCCTTTGCAGGTTTTTGTCTGGAAAAGTTTTTGTGTTTCTTTTACTGGAACTTTAAGGACATGTGATTTGGACCATCATGGGATATATTTTAAGGTCATACAACTTGACCAAGACATATGAGACTTAGGGTCATGACTTGGATGGACCTGACATAGAGGATGTGACACAAGAGGTTAATTAGGGTACCCAGGGTTAAGAGTTCTCCAACCAAGTCTCAAGCATGGAAGGTAAATGACATAAATAACGACCCAAGTTTCTCAGGTCATGAGTAATGATGTGAGATAATCAAACATGGATTGGTTAAGACACAAAGGGGTGCTGAGTGCTGTAGTGATGATGTTAGGGCTCATGAGAATTGGAATTTTTGTATTTAGACTAATGAATTTGGTTAACCGCCACATGAAAACATACTGGAGGCATGAGAATTCATGCATAGTCATGAAAAGGGAACAAGAATATATGTATCCTTTCCTCATTCCATGGATGATTAATAGTGGTCTGAGAATCACAATACATGAAGTGTGGTATATAGATTTGAGGTGCTCTTAAAGGATGGTGGAATCACCCCGTACTATGGTTGTCTGAGGTAAGTCTCTTTAAGTACTTTGAAAAAGAGTGATAAATAGGATATGGTATACAGAGTTTATTGTCAAGTAGTGGGGAATAATTTGTGTCTGTGATGTTTAATATCATGCGGTAAGGACATGATTCTTTTCTGTTTAACATCATGTAGTAACTGTGTAAGAATATTTGTGAAAGGTGGTAATGTTGTGGCTTATCCCAAAGAATGGAACTTGGGGTGTAACTACATATCTCATGAATATGAGAACCAAGCCACATGTAGTTATGGATGGTTGTACAGTTTAATGTCATGTGGTAAGGAAAAACTATATACAATTTGCATCATGTGGTTAGGATGAAATGTTCCATGCAGTTTAACATCATATGGCGAGGATGATGCAACACTGTTTCATGTCTTGTTGTAGGAACATGTAAAGATTGTTTAGGGTCATAAAGACTAGATTGTAAGGTGGATTTCCTAACGTGGCGGTGTACGATGTGGTCCCATGAAGAAATATGTCGCAAATGAAGACCAAATAAGTCTCAACCACACCATGAACCTTAATAGGATGACTCCAGAAATGGGCCAAAAGGTTAATGGATGTGGCTCACCCCAGAAAAATATGTCTTGGAATCACTACATATCTCATGAAGTTGAGAATAGAGAAACATGTAGTTCTAGAGAAAGAAATACATTATAAATGTCGGACCCATATGTATAGGTGGAAATTATTTCTGTTGATAGTTGCATCTGAGCCTAGGATGGGATATCCAGGTGTCACTATGTATCATGTATGGGTAGAAATCATGCTACATGTAGTTCTTGAAGTTCAAAGGAGTTTAACGTCATGCAGTGAGGATGAGTGTGGATAAATGTGGATTGGTGGGGAAATCATAGTTGGGACCAAGTATAAAAGATTTGGCATTACTACCCATCTCCTGGGGATAAGAATCAAATAACACATAGTTCTTGGAGGACCGTGCATTTTAATTCCATGTGAAAAGGACATCAACCATGTATTTTATTGTTACGAGGAAAGGACTTGTGGAATTCATTTTATAGAATTACACTCAACACCAAAATGTATCCATTTTTTTCCTCTACTACTTTCTTGTTAGTGTAATTCCATAACACAATTCATAACCTCACGTGAGCTACGATCAGTTTGAGTGACAAGGAGTGACATGGGTTCCCCTAAAGTGAAGAGACAAAATAGGGTTATAACACATGCATTTTTTATGATGCAGTGTATATACCAAGATATAGGATCATGGAATCCAAAGATATCTCATTGTGAATAAGAATTAAGGTTTACGTTGTTCTAGAGGGAACCAGGAAGTTTAACATCAGGTGCTAAAGATAAAAGATTAACGACGTGAAGGGGAAGGGGAGTGGTGGATACATGCAATTTCATGTCATGGGGTAAGGAAATTGGCCTTGAAATTTAATTTCGTTATGGTAAAGACATATTCCATATAGTTTAACATCATTTGATTAGGATGATAAATTCCATGTAGTTTAATCTAATGCATTGAGGAAATAATGGTCTATGCAGTTTAATGTCATATAGTGAGGAAGAAATGTTCAATGCAGTTTAACATAATGTGGTGAGGAAAGAATAATCCACACAGTTTAGAATCATGTAGAGAGGATGAGTGATGTTTCTTACTCTGACGTGGATTCCCTTTTACATAACATCTTATGAAAAGTATTTCCTGATAAATCTCACATTGTTGGGTGGTGTGACATGCTTCCCATCCACAACGGCCAGTGAGTAGGATTCATTATGATAGACGTTATGTATTATGTAAGGTCCTTCCCACTTGGGATCCAATATCAGGGGCTACTTTCTCAGTGTCATCAGGGTTCTGAGATCCAACACTAGTTCTCCTGAAAGTAATGAGTGGAGAAGAACCTTTTTATTTAAATCTTGTGCAATCCTATTCTAGTGGATTCTGAGGTTGTATAGAATGTGGTACCTCTTCCCATTTAGTCATTCAAACTCATCCAACCATTTTTTAGAATGTTCATAATCTGAGAGCTATCTGTAAATGGATATTCAAAGTGAGGGTAGATGGACCTATATGAGAGACATTTATTTGGCTCTATTCACTAGGGAGTATGGTGTTTCTTGTGTAGAAGCATGCGTGGTAGTGCGATAAGACCAAAAATCCTGGAGGAGATTATCTGGACAAGCCTTATTATACTTGTTCACCATCCTATAGAGTATGTTCAATATTTCCTTATTGAGGGCCTCTATCAATCCATTTGTTTCTTCATGATAGAAGGTTAAGTTTTTTGACACAATGTTGTAATTCTGATAATGTTTCTTCAACTATGTGTAACATAAGTTGGTTCCATTTTTCATCAACATAGTGTGAAGGACTCTAAACATGGTGATGATTTAGGACTTCATGTAGTTTATTATAATCTTCATCGCTAATTCCTTGAGTTTTATCGCCTCATCTCATTTGGAAAATAAGTCAGTGGAAGTAAGGATCTACTGGAACTGCTTAGCAATGGCCAAGGGATATATCCCCACAACATCCATCCCTCAAATGGAGAATGTACAAGAATATTTTGTAGTATGAATCAATTCTGGGGGTATATGGATGGAGATTTCATGGATTTGGAATGAATAACATTCCTTTTTCAATTCCACACATTCCTATATCATGGTTTTCGAGTAATATCCCAACCTTCAAATTAGGTGGGAGAGTCTTATTACACATTTACGGTAACCGCAATAGACTACATGGACGTCCTCTATGATAATGAGAACTTATCCTCAAACTACTCACATGAGTATAAGTACCTCAAGTCCACACTTATAGAGTATTTTATGCTAATTTGGGCCATCTTAGAGAGTAAGGTTTGTTGACTGATGTCAAATCTGTTCCATTCTAGTAAGATCTGCTGGGAGAGTACCGTCTCAAAGATATCCTATTATGGGTGCCATACATCCAGGGGTGGTCATTGGATCCTCAAACTCTAGTGTGCTGCTGACCGAGTTGATCTCTCCCATGTCACATATAGTGATTGATGAAACCATTATTTAACGTGTAATACAGAAGGTTGCTTCATCCTAATTTGGGTCGGCCAGGATGGTGACTGCACTCGCTAGGGTGCTGGAATGATTATTCTATGATTGGGAAACATAAGGCAAGGAGGTAATAAAGGGGAATTTTCCATTGATATTCTGACATTTCCCATGAGGGGGGGGGGGCATCTCTTCTTTTTTATGGATTATTCGCCATTGACCTACTTTATCACTAACTCTGAATCCCCTTTCATGTCCAGGTAGGCTATATTTATATTTATAGATAATTCCAAGCGGTGATGAGGGATAGGTATTCGACATCATTATTTGTATAGCCTTTGGATATTGAGAAAGAGTAGGGAAAAATTTATTTTTCTTGGGAGACAAGAAAAATTCCTAGGCCAACCCAATTAAGCATTGGGTTCTCCATTATGGTATCAAAAATATTTTGGGAGGCTCCATCAAAGTACAACTCCTATGTTCGAGGTGTGTCATGGGAATAAAACAACTCTTAATCAGGCAGCTCGGTGTCTTCTGGTTTATTTTATGGGGAAGGGTGAGGTAGGAGGGAATTAGTAAGGTATTTCCCGGTCACTAACTTTTATGACACAAATCAGATGTTATATTGCTAAAGACCGGCATATAATCGAGACAAGTACCTTGTCAATATGAGGAGAACAAGGATGCATTTGGGAAGATCAATATGAGATTCTAGGTTGACCTCGTGGTGTTGCACGTAGTGCCTCAAATTTTTCACTACTATGATTAGTGTGAGGCAGTTTTTATCTGCTTCAGAGTATTGAGTCATAATACCTAGAATTGTCTAGTTGAGGGAGTGGAGATTATTCCCACTTCCCACATCATTGTTCTGTACAATAAGGGAACCAAATGAGTTCTCCCTAGTGTCCACATATAAGATGAGTGGCCTCTCTTCAACTAGAGTAATTTAAACTGGTGGGTTCATCATGTAATACTTGATAATTTCAATGGATTTCTGACATTCATCATCCCATTGGTAGACAACTAACTTATTCATTAACCCCGTGAAGAGGAGAGATTTTACGACTAGGTTGGATATGAATCACTTAATATAAGAATGGTTGCCTTGGATTACCCTGAGTTATTTTAGGTTCTTAGGGGGTGAAATTTCCAAAATAACACTAGTCTTCTCTGGTTCAACTTCAATGTTGTGTTGGCATACCAAAAATCCAAGGAAATTTCGTGATGTTTCCATGAATTCACATTTCAAGGAATTCATATTTAGATTATGCTCTCAATGATTTTAGAAGATTTCTCAGATATCTGGGAAGTGATCACATCACTGTCTGGATTTAATGACTAGGTCATCGACATAACACTCTACTATCCATCTGAAGAATGGTTAATGATTCGATGCATGGAATGTGGATTTGTGGCACTTGAATTATTTAATCTAAATGGAATGAACTTAGAGTAAAATATCCCTTGAGGTGATTTTAAGGTAGTTTATTATTCATCCTCATGGTACATCTTGATTTGATTTTTACCTAAGTTACAATCCATGAAAGAAAGGGCCTGGAAGCTAGCAGTTGCATCAATCAAGAGTTCTGTGATTGCTAGTGAAAAATCGTCCTTTGGGAAATGCCAATTAAGGACACTAAGGTCAATGCATACACTAATATTATTATTCTTATTTTTTCTATAGGTGACACTAGAAGTACATCTTGAGTATTTCAATTATCGGACAAAGTTGGATTTGATCAACTTGTAGACTTCCACCTCTACATTGGTGGCATGAGAGGGGTGCAGCCTCCTAGATTCTTTCGTGAAGCCCTAATAGTCATCATATAATTTTATATGATACAGAACCACACCTAGATTTAATTAGAGCATTTATGTCTAGTTCAAGGATAATACATATCAGTGCTGCTTCAGAAATGCAATGTACATCTCTTTCTCTTTGAGAGGCATGAGAAGACTAATAATGGTAGGCCATGGCTCTTCTAATGTCCCTAAAATTTATTTACCTGAGATCACGTATGGTAGTAAATAAACCTTCCTTGAATGGTAGAGGGGTGATCTAGAGATCTTCATCATCTTATTCCATTTCTATGTCAATGGAGACATCTTCAGATGAGGACTGAAACATGGGGCCCTCTCCATCACTATCAGGGTGAGGGAAGCCATGAGAAGAAACATCATCATCGTTTTCCTTCTGAATTTATACAAAGAGATTGTAAGACCCAAATATTTTATAAGATATATTATTTTTAATTTCTGTAATATCTTCTATTATACACTACAACAAGATTAGAGTTTACTATATGCAATACCGTATTATTTTGCATTATACGCAACACTATTCTTGGCTAGTGTTACACACAATTTCAAGTTTGTTTGATAGTAGTTATTCTACGCAACATTGAGTGTGTATATATATATATTCAATGTATAAATGTAATATGGTTGGATTCTGTTATACGCAACAACAAAGGAGTCTTTCACGATACACAACCCGGACTTGGCTTTCATTACACACAATTGTGACCTTCCTCGATAGCGTGTGTTGTATGCAATATCGGGTTTCACTAAACTATGATATATGGTTATAATATAATTATGAACTAGCCGTTTTGAATAGTATCAACTAAATTTTTAATTTTATGACATTATTATTCATCTTACACATTTTCTAGAACATGGTATGAGAACAAAATAAAGTTTTCGGGTAAAATGAGTATTTTTCAAAAAATGCAGTTTTGCCACCTTTTGATGGCACACCCACTTTAAATCTAGTTTTGACATGTTTATAAGTTCAATTTTAACAAATAAAATTCTTCCTTGGAATCAAGATTTAAAAATTTAATTTGGATAAATTTTTCATATTATTCTGATAAATTTCATATTTTAATGAATATTAAAAACACGCTCAATTTTAATTAAAAACAACTTTTTTCATCACAATAATTTATATGGTTAGATTATCTTTTTAATTCGTTTTAAATTGTAATTATAATATATTTTTACCATTTAATCCAATTTTATTCATTGGAATTAATTTCACTTTGAAATTGGACATAAACAAGTGTCGATCTATTGATAGTTATTGTTTTTAAAAACACGCTATCTCTTTTGATAACAGGAATTAATTTTAAAGTTAATTAATTCCACTTATATGTTTTGAATTTAGAAAAATAGACATCATTTTTGAATTTGGAATATAAAATATAGCTTAGGCTTAATTTTTTTGTATTTTTCTGAAAAAACATCAATTTTTGATGAATAGTGAAACCACATAGTGGTAGTTAAAAAAACTGACTCTTTCATTTAAATGAAATTTTACAACTTCTCTGAATTGAATTTCAGAAATCCAACATATATTATTGTTATCAAGAAGTAAAATTTTGTTCAATTAGATGAAAATAATTTTTGGTGAATAGTAACTTTTGACTTTTATTTACTGCGGTTAAAGGTAAATAGAGTAATTCAAGATTAAAAAGAATATTATAATAAATCAAAATTACCTTAACAATTTTTCTAACCTTATTGAAAGAGTAGTTTCTGACCATGTCCATCCTTGTGTCGATTTTGGGACCTCATTGAGTCACTTGGTAGTGATAATGACAATTTGGATTAATTAATTTAATGTTAAGAAAAAATTGACATTAACAAAAAATCTTTTAGTAATTAATTTTTATAAGGGGTTATATAAATTATATTTTAGACTATAAATATTCATTGAAAATCTAATAACATTTCATACATGATGGTAGTTTTTATATAATTTTTAGACATCAAATAGATTAAATTATTTATGACACAATTATGATGCAGTATTTACCTCATTAATAAATGATTTAAATAAATAAGATTATAATGATTAAAATATTATCAAAAATATGTCTAATTCTGATTGGATGATTTTATTTCGACCATAAGTCATCTTATATTCATCATTAATGATTTTGGGACCTTTTTAAACTGAAGATAGGTTTATAATAAAATAATATTTTCACACATTCCAAAGGTGCCCCTCTCCTCCCTTATAAAAGGGGACCTCCTCCCTCTTCTCTTTACACAACATTGAGCCTTCAAGCTCAGCCAAACCCTAACCATTTCCCTTATCAACATCTCTAGAATCATAGTATAGGTTCTGGTCTTCTCAAAAGACCAACTCTAGTCCCTTAAGTGGAAGTTTGAAGGAGGCACATCAAAGAAGAGGTAATATCTTCTACCGATTATTTCAAGTTTCTTTCTTCTTCAACTTCTTCCTCTTTAGTTGTTTCATTATAAAATAATAACATCATTATCACTAATATACTGATATTTTATTATAAATATGAAACAACCCCATTTCCCCATCTATACATCCTATAAAAAATGAAATCAACGCGTGTGCGTACGTACGGAATACCGTCTCCACGTCGTGGTGTAATCTGTTTTTCCACCGCTACCTTACTTGGATGGGTATAATGGTGTAAAGAATAACTATATATAGTTATTATAACATCATACGAATTCTGAGATATTTTATCATCCACTCCAATTCAATTAAATAATTATGGGAATGATATCATCGCTCGTGCGTACGTACGGACTACCGTTCCACGAACGCGATGAGATTCATTTTCCATGATTAACCATTAAAGTATGATTATAAAGTGTACATATAATAAATAATCATGAATAATATTACCTAATAATGATAGTGATTTTATTTAAATATTTGTTTCATTTACTTAATTCCATTCAATTCAATAAGGAAATGAAAACAGCGTTCATGCGTATGTACGACCTACCCTCTCCATGAACAGTGTATTTCATTCCTTTTATCGATCTATCATATATATTTATATTCTGAAAATATATTATATATAAATCATGTTTTAAATTATGGAAATAAGTAAATGAATATATAAGTAATAATATCAATAACAACAAGTCGAAACACATACGATAAATGAAACGATTTTACCCAAAACTTTACTTTAACATGGAATTTACAAAATAACGGGTAATATAAAGTCATAAGTGAACCATATATGATATCATAATAATGAATATGATTCTGTAATAATTCAATTACATTATTTAAATCATTATACAGGAGGTTTGGATACATACGAAGCATATCAGACATAAGGTAAGAGATAACTTTTCCAATCTCGTTTTTATTCGAGTTTGTTTATTCGTAAGTATTTAAAGATATTGTTATAATCCATGCCCATGTTTTCTAAAAATGTTTTCATGTATGTTTAAAGTAATTTTTACCAATTTTTAATTTTTAACACATGTTATGAAAGTAATCTTACTTTTTTTACCCCACGAGGATCTTTTTGACTTTTCCGACAGAAGTACGAGAAGAGTGTTATTTTTAGCTTATATGGAATGAACAGATTTTTACGGTTTCATAAAGCCTCATTTTCAGGATGATTACTCTACAAGATTTCATGATTATTTTAAAAAAAATCCTTTTATTTTAAAATTTCATGTCATTTTGAGAAAAGAAAATGACTTTGAAGAGAAAGGATATTTTCCTCAAGAATTCATTTGAAGTGTTTTGTCAAAACTATTTTCCATCTAACATGACATTATTTAGTATGATTATGTTTCAAGTATAATGTATCTATTATTTACATGGTTTAATTCTTCATATGATGAAATGACATCCATTTGTTTTATATGGATTACGTTTATATGAGATGATGTTTATGAAACCCATTTTTTTTGTTATGATGAATGATTTATGTTTATTTTGTGGCACAAGTAAGAATGATTTCATTATGAGATGGGTGGGACCTATATCTCCTTCCAATGCATTGGGTAAATATTTATATCTCATGAGATAGACATGGATGGAATGGAAAGTTAATCTGGTTCAGTGATATAGGACATGAACGAGGAGTGAACTCGATTCAGAAAGGGACTTTGTCCACTATGATGGTCTTGGCAGCAATGCCTTGGCTACTATGGAAATCATAACATGTGAGTAATGGTTTCCAAAATTACATGTTTTATTCCCATGCTATTTTATCATGATTAATTTTTCTTTATGATCTATTCCTTACGTACGTCCATGTTCTATGTCATTGCTCAGGATTTTGATGTTTAAATGTTATGATCATGTTTTATTAGTATAAATGTATATGATTTGTTTTATTTTATTTATGATTACCCTTACTGAGCATTTGTGATCACCATTTATAAGTTTTATTTTCCTGAGGATTGAAAGAAAGGTTTTAGGTAACAAAACAAAAAGGGGATGATCTTTATGGGAGATGTTGAAGATATTTCACCACGACTAGAAGATTATATTCTGAGTTTCCAAAGACAGTAAACTATTACAGTCCTTATGTGTCTATTTTTTTATGTATTAAGTATTCTGAAAAAGTAATGTAATGTACAAGTACGTTCGGTTTGGGGTCTCTACAGTTGGTATAAGAGGAAATGTTCAGTTAACCTTTGGAAACTAGGATACGAAAACTGTAGTGAGATCCCTAGAGATATTTCTAAGGTATGTATAGGGATGCCCCTAAGGTTAAGTATAAGTATAGGTTATAGTCATAGAATTACGGTAACAATATTAGAATTAATCCTATGTTGTTAGATATTGAATTCACTCCCCCTTTATTATGTTGTTTCCCTAGAATGATTTTTCCTCTCACACTATTCTTTTTGGGTTTTAGACGATGGCTAGAACCCGAAGGAACCGTGTTGATCAATGTAATGGAAGATGCAATGATTGTCCTCCTGAACAAACCAACGTTAGGGGAGATGGATTGCAAAATATTATTTCTATACTTACACAAGCTATGGATATTCTAGACTTCCAAATGAGTATAGAAGGGAACAATATTCTATTGAGTCCTTAATGAGGCAACATACACCTTTTTCAATGGGTCTTCTAATCCACTTGTTGCTGAACAATGGATCAGTACCATTGAAAAGATATTTTCCATACTTCACTGTTTAGAAGATGAAAAATTCATTTTAGCTATTTACCATTTAGAAGGTGAAGCAGACCAGTGGGGGATTCTAATTAAGAATACAAGTCCCCAAGATGAAATTGAATCCATGGAATGGAATGAGTTCAAGAACTTGTTTTCCAATTAGTACATAGCTCTTATTCATCGAACAAAGATGGAGAATAAGTTCCATGATCTTAAAAAAAGGATGATGAATCCGTTGGTATATACGAAGTGAATTTTACAAGGCTTGCAAGGTATGCATCTAGATTTATCATCCAACCTGAATGTAAAGTTGATCGATTCTTCAGTGGCTTAAAACCAAGTCTTCGAAGGGAATTAGCGATAAGAGACTTCAGTAGCTATGAAAAAATTGTGCATTGTGATATAAAGGTAGAACTGGAAGATGGTGTTACATATCCATATCATGGTTTTGACGAGAAATGAAAGATGGAGTTCAAGGAGAAATCTCAGAACAAGGGTGAAAAGAAGATGGATGTTTCTTTATGCTTAAAGTGTGGAAAGAAGCGTGGTGGATATTGTCTAAAAGGTACTATAAAATTTTCTATGTGTGGCAAAGAAAGTCATCGAGTAGCTGAGTGTCGAAGTAATGGGAAAAAGGTAGCTAATGATGTGAATAGAGAAAATACTATTGTGAATGCTCCACCAACACTTAAATGCTTCAAGTGCAAGGAAATGGGGCATTATGCTAATCAATTACCTAATCCAAGGGTTAATGATGATCGACGTGAGTAACCTCTTAAGGAAAAGGATAAAGATAAAGTTACATGAGATCACAATTTGTGATGTTGAATATGACAATGATGTTGTGGAATGATTAAGTGTTTATGTAATGGGATTTCAAAATAGTATCATGGAATCTCATTTATGGTATCATGGGATTATTGAATATTTTTGTATTTGTTTTCAAGAATTATATGGTACCGATAACCATGAAAAGTGATTGAAATATTTTTGGAATGTAGATGATATGCGTATAATGAAGGGATAAAGAGAAAATGAAATAAGCTCATGAATTATATAAGGACAAAGTTATATTATGGTTTGAGTATATAGAAATTTTGGGATTTTGGTATGTGGAAAGAGTTAACTTCTGACAGCATTAATGTTTTCACTATGGTTTAATGGGTATTAATTTTTCAAGAGAATACTTGATTAAGGAATTCGAATGTTTGGAATATCACCAACAAGACATATCTTATGATATATGGGGATAAATAACGGTATTTACATGCTTGGTAGATGACCTCTCTATCAATATTTTTCCTTATACTATGAGTTTGGATAAACCTAAAGATTGCAATAGATTAAGTTAGACATCAGATAGTATTTTTTAAGGCTAGAAATTTTGGTTATGTTATAATAGTATAGTTTTAGAGAAAAGACAAACTGTGGGATGGGCGACAACTCGTCACGTCGGACAAAGATGTGGGAATCGAACACACAATCAAAGTGTGACAGTTCTTTATTGGATACCATGTAAAACCAATAAATTTAAAGGAATTTTTTTTCTTAATTTCTTTAGAATTTTGCGAGTCTGTGGATTCTGACGGGACCTGATTCCGAGGCCCAGTGTGCCCAAAATCATTTTCCAAAGATTAGCTCGGGTACGTTATGTGAACGAACGAGAAGGTTTTTCTAACTCTTGAACCAGTGCTCGGAATCGAAATCTGAGGGCACCGTTGAAACTGAAATGCCGATATTTTCTTAAGATGACCTTTTCTAGAGTTCTATTTTCTCGGAAAGAGTTGTTTGATTTTGTGGATTTAGACTACGGAGAAATAAAATTGTGTTACTAATTTTATTTCTTTTAAGTGGTTAAAATCCTAAGGAAGGACGTTGGGTGGAACTAAACACCCATGTGAGGTTAATAGTGAGGTGGGGACCACACGATCCCCCACCACTTCAAATCCCCAAACCCCCCTCTTAAATGTGGGCAACCCCCCCCCCCATAATTTATGACCTTCCCTCTCTCTTTAATTTAATTCCAACACACCTATTCAATTAATTGAATCTCATTAATTAATTGAATGAGGTTTTTGAATTTTGAAATGTTGGCATGTGAGAATAAATTAAGACAAAGTCTTAATTTGTTTTGGTTAGTTCGTTGTGTGGAGTATGGGGAGAAAATAACCATGGTCTCGAAGGGCATTGTCTTCCACGTTGAAAAACGTGAAGAACGTCAAGACCTCGACGAAGAACGCCGTCACCGAAAGGGAAGACCGTCATGCCACCTTCTCGTCTCTCCACAGCCGGTGAAAGACACCTTTTTTGGAGAATGACGACGCGTCGTTTTCTTCATTGGGTGAACGCTGACGACGCTTGTGAAGCATTGATCCGCAACGCCGTCTTCCACGACGTCGTCTTCCGCGACACCGTTGTTCCGTGACGACCATCATTCCACAACTCCATGAGGTAGGGGTTTGGATTTGTGTTCGTGTTTATTCTTTTCCCATTGAATGTTAAAATTTTGGGCCACCTGTTATTGTAATAACGGGAGGAGGTCAGACCACACAAACACGGCCGACCCTCCTGCCCCTTTGATGTTGTGTTCGTTGCGGCTCGAACAAAGGCGGCGCGGTGCAACAACACCGCGTGGAAAAAAGAAGGAACACGACGAAGAAGCGCGGCGCCGTCGTGTCGCGCCGTTGAGGCCGAACAAAACCGCGGCCAGAGTCAGGGCCCTAGAGGAAATTCTAAGACTTCTCAGATTGTTTATTTGACGTACGGATCAACGAGAGACGACGGAATGGGCCACATAGGCGTTTTGATGATTCCACAGTGATGTTCGGGCCCCATAAGGATTCCAGGCGCAGACGACGGGTGAAACGGACCACCGGTACACGTCCGGTGGTCCGCGGAGAGCGGCGGCGGTGCGCCACCTCAGGGCGGTAGCGGACCGGAACGACTTTGTCGTTCTGGGTTTTGGGGAGGGCGCGACTTAATGCCGCGCCATTTCGAGACAGGGGGTAGCGCCCCCCCCCTTTTTCGCTCAGTCGTTTCGGCTGAGCTGCCTGGTCACGCGGGCGCCGCGCTAGCGCCAGGCCAACCAGCTACCCAGGCCGGGCGGGCCGGGCTGGGCCGCGCCCTAACGGTCCGAACCCGGAACCGGTTTGGGTCGACCCGGTTCGGGCCGACCTAGGTGGTCTTGGGTCGGGTCGGTCCGGGCCCAAAACCCCATATTTTCGGACAGTTTCGTTCAAATGCTCGTATCTTGGGCTGCAGATCTCCGATCGATGCACCGTTAGATGCAATGCGATCCTTGGATCGAGACGGCCGTTTCGGTATATTACACTCAAGGTTTCAAAGAACTTTGGGTACGACCGGGTTGGTTCGAACACGAAACCAACCGGGCCCTCGAAGCAGAAACACTTATAACTTGTGCTCCGGATGTCCGATTGATGTGCCATCGACTTTATTGGATTCCTCTTAGTGAGAAGGTTCTTTTGGATTAATCCGCTCGAGGTTTGGATGTAGTTGGAGTACGGTCGGGTTGGTTTTGACTTAAAAACCAACCGGTCTCCTAGGACGAAAAATCCAATAACTCTCAGACCGGGCGTCCGATCGATGCGCCGTCTGTCACGTTGAGTTCCTATCGATGAGGCAGAACTTTGGGATACATCAAATCCGAAATACGTGTCAGTTGATGTATCGAACCCCTTGGTTCGTGGAGAGGACCCTCCCAGAAACGAGCATGCTATGTGCGGGAACCCTAGAGCTGGCTGCGACTGCGACGACGACGACAACCGTACTGGAATCCATTATGGGTTCGACGATGAAGACTTTCGTACTGGAATCCTCTGTGGGTTCGACGACGACGACTGTACTGAAATCCTCCATGGGTTCGACAGTGACGACAATCGTACTGGAATCCTCTGTGGGTTCGACGGTGAAGACTTTCGTAAAGGAATCCTCCGTGGGTTTGACGATGATGACTGCACTGAAATCCTCCGTGGGTTCGGCAGTGACGACAACCGTACTAGAATCCTCTATGGGTTTGACGGTGAAGACTTTCCTACTGTAATCCTCCGTGGGTTCGACGACGACGACCGCACTAAAATCCTCTGTGGGTTCGGTAGTGACGACAACCGTACTGGAATCCTCTGTGGGTTCGACGGTGAAGACTATTGTACTGTAATCCTCCATGGGTTCGAAGAAGACGACAATCGTACTGGAATCCTCTGTGGGTTCGGTGACTATGACTACAATACTTGTATCCTACTTGGGTCCCAGCTAGATGAATCAGTAACTACGCCTGATCATCTCCTTTTTCTTTACAAATGATGTCTACCTGTGTGAGGTGAGTCTTGCCTTTCAATCATTATCATCGGTATGATTGAATTGCTTTCTTATGTGGATTGGGTTGTGTTATCCAGTATGGATTGGATTGTGCTATCCTATGTGGACGTGATCGAACTTGAACTGGAATTGATGGCTTAGGTATATGTATGGGCATATACCTAAGTAGTGTTGGATGTTACTTCAGGATTGTATCCTTCCTTTGTGGATTATCCTTTGTGGATTCTGGGAGACCTTCGGGGGTCTCGAGGTCCCTACTGCGTATTGTATACTCACCCCTTCACGGGCTTCGCCCACACTACATTGTGATAGTTGTAGACGACGGACATCACTGATCTTGGTTGAGGCTTGTAGAGCTAGACGGTACCCAGAGGAGGATCTCACATCTAGTCAGTTCCCGGAGGTGGATTTCAGGACGAGTCGGTACTCAGAGGAGACAGAAGGAAGTGGAGTGCTGAGGAGGAGATCTATACCTACCCTTCAGGTAGGAAACTAGAGGATGATCTAGGAGCGGTTCGTCACCTTTCACCTGTTTTCCTTTTGAGTTGTACATTTCTTTCGGTTGTAGTTGTACCTTTCTTTTGGGGTTGTATTTCTAGACCCTTGTACTTTCAGCACATTTGTTTTACTGCTTTACTTAGTGGTTTCTTTTTCTTGTACTCTGTTGTGTTGTTTACTTTTATAATGGAAATTCCTTCCCTTTTTATTGGGATTTACACCTTTGGTGTTAGTCGCCAGCCCCTGGCCTATGGAAGGTGGGCTTGGGGTAGTCACGACACGGGCCCCGGGGATGGGTCACGACAAATTGGTATCAGAAGAGTTCGGTTCTACCCCAGAACTCAAGACTCTCATCTTTCTTCTGTGTGAAGCAATAGTGTTAAGGGTATTGAGGGTTGTTATCAGTCCAGGGAGTCCAGTGTTGGAGCGGCGGCCGATGTATCCGTATAACATGACCTTGTCTTCTAATTTCTGACTCAGTGCACGAAAACATTGATTGCATGTGTGTTTCAAAAGTTTTCTTTGTGATTAATTTGTGTCAGATCACCAGGTATAAATCATTGACTGTGGCGCACCTGTCTCTTTTCAGGACGACCCTACGATGATATCCAGCTAGGGTTTCGAGTGTTGTACGAGATGACGACCCACTGAGAGATGAGGTTCTAGTGCGGGGCCCTCTTACTATGTTGAAACCTTCGGGTGGTGTACCAGCAGAACCACCACCTGTTGGGTAGGATAATCCTCTAATATTTTGAGGCGAGACAGTTCTCAGGCAGTAGTGGACTGGATGGAGGTGATTGCTAGAGTTATACGCCTAGTTTAGACACTAGTAGAGCGGATAGTGGACTTAGCTACTAGTGATTTCTAGTGAGTGACCATGAGGTTGTTCTGTTTAGTGAATGGGCTTTGGTATGTAGACCGATGCCTGAGATAGTAACTTCAGGTAGTGTGTCAGCTACATCACTACCCGTTGGTCAGCAGACACTACCGGCGGTACCGGTAGAGGACACTTATAGGTTTAGTGGCTTACATGTTTCAGCACCAGATATCCCTTAAGTTCCGAGGCAAGCCTGACTCACAAGCGTCTGAGGACTGGCTTGAGGAGGTGGCTGAGAGTTTCCTAGAGCTTATACAGCTTCGGAAGGACGACGTATCGGTAGCTGAGAATTCATCGGGGCATACCAAACCATACCTGGTACTCGATGATTATGATGCGATCGGTGCTTCAGGTCTCGGACTTCTGAGTGAGGTGTGACTAAAGGACATCCGAGCCAGCACTTCTTACTCCATGTATCCCTACTTATACTAGGGTTCTAGAGAGAACCATTGTGGTTGAGAATTCGTTTGCTGTATGGATGCATTCAGTGAAGGTTAGCAGTGGGAAAACAGGAAACTGGCGCCAGTCTTGGAGACTTGAGTGTGTAAAATGATTCAAGTAGAGGAAGTAAAAAAGGACAGATGAATCTACAAGGCAGCAGACATGGAAGAAGAGTAAGGAGAGAAGCATGGGGTGGTGAAAATTTTGACATGTTTCACCCACCCTCCTTTGTAATCCCCGCTAGGCTTAGGGAGTTGGAGGGCAGGGGAAAGAGTAGCTGCATGCAGTCAAGGAGTGCGACCGAAGGGCTCTAAGGATGATTCAAATTACAGTCTGTGTCTTCTTCTAGCTTCCATAACAACAAACATCAATATGAATCATTCCTTCCTTCCATGAATCTTGTCCCAGACCTTGAGTTTCTGGTTAAGACATTGACTTGACCCTCACGAATGGAGATACCTTTGGGAGGAGACTCAATAATCACACTTGTGATGACAGTGTGATCTGACCCTTGAGGCAAGAGTTTCGGTTGGAACCTCTTGGTGGTAGCGTCGAGGCCTTACAGTGTTAGTTTGAGTATGAACTGGGCAATCACACTTCATACACAAACTGACGGTATTAGGCAAATGTCGGGATGGGTTTTCCTTGGTCGCCGAAAACAAAACCCCAGGTAGCACAAGATTAACTCTTGATTAAGAGGATGTAGCCGATCATTCTTGGGTCGGCCAACCATACCCTCATGGCTGTAGGAGTTTTGAGTTTCAGTTCTAATCAGGAAATGGTGGCCTCTAGAGTTCGAGGATGGTGACCACGTTCTTATACGGGTCTCACCTCGATGAGGTTTATGGAGATGTAGTTGAGGCGGTGAGATATTTCCGAGGTTCAACAGACCATTCTAGGTCCTCAGCAGGTAGGCGAGGTGGTTTACCGCTTGACCTTTCCACATCAGTTGCACAGGGTGCACGATGTCATCCTCGTATCTCAGCTATGTAGATACATTCATGACCCTTCACACGTCATCGATTGAAGGGAGTTGGATGTCGATGATGTGGCAACATTCACAGAGGTTCTAGTGGAGAACGAGGATCAACAGGAGAAGGTCCTATGTGGACAGTCGATTCCTCAGGTGCTCTTTCACTGGCAGCATGGGAACCTCCAAGGGAGAACATGTGAGAGAGAGGCTCAGTTGTGTGCTCAGTACCACTTTTGTTTCCCTAGTTTGTGTTATATCTTTACGAGGACGTAAACCCCTGAGGTGGGAGTAATGTAAAGACCTGGAAATTTCAAGGAATTTTTTTTCTTAATTTCTTGGGAATTTTTCGAGTCTGTGGCTTCTAACGGCACCTGATTTTGAGGCCCGATGTGCACGGAATCATTTTCCAAAGTTTATCTCAGGTACGTTCAGTGAACGAATGAGCAGGATTTTCTAACTCTTGAATCGGTGTTCAGAATCAAAATCTGAGGGCACCATTGAAACCGCAATGCCGATATTTTCTTAAGACGACCTTTTCTAGAGTTGTGTTTGCTCGGAAAGAGTTGTTTAATTTTGTGGATTATGACTACGGGGAAATAAAATTGTGCTACTAATTTTATTTCTTTTAAGAGGTTAAAATCCTAAGGATGGAGGTTGGGTGGAACTAACCACCCATGTGAGGTTAATAGTGAGGTGGGGCCCACATGAGCCCCCACCCCTTCAAATCCGCAAATCCCCCTCTTAAATGTGGGCAAACCCCCATAAGTTATGACCTTCTCTCTCTCTTTAATTTAATGCCAACACACCTATTCAATTAATTTAATCTCGTTAATTAATTGAATGAGGTTTTTGAATTTTAAAATGTTGGCATGTGTGAATAAATTAAGACAAAGTCTTAATTTGTTTTTGGTTAGTTCATTGTGTGGAGTTTTGGGAGAAAATAACCAAGGTCTCGAAGAGCATCATCTTCCATGTTGAAAAACACGAAGAACGTCAAGACCTCGACGAAGAACGCTATCACCGAAAGGGAAGACCACCTTGCCGCCATTTCTTCTCTCCTCAGCCAGTGAAAGGCGCCTTTTTCGGAGAACGACGACGCGCCGTTTTATTCATTGGGCGAACGCCGACGACGCTTGTGAATCATCGATCCGCAACGCCGTCTTCCACGATGCCATCTTCCGCGACACCGTTGTTCCGTGATGACCATCGTTCGACAACTCCTTGAGGTAGGGGTTTGGATTTGTGTTTGTGTTTATTCTTTTTCCATCCAACGTTAAAATTTTGGGCCACCTGTTATTGTTATAACAGGAGGAGGTCGGACCACATGAACATGGATGACCCTACTCCCCCTTTGATATTGTGTTCATTGCGGCTCGAACAAAGGCGGCACAGTGTAAGGACAACGCGCGGAAACAAGAAGGAACATGACGAAGAAGCGCAATGTCGTCGCGTCACGTTGTTGAGGCCGAACGAAACCACGGCCGGAGTCGAGGCCGTAGAGGCAATTCGAAGACTCTGCAAATTGTTTATTTTATGTACGAATCGACGGGCGATGACGTAATGGGCCACAGAGGCATTTTTATGATTCTGTAGAGAAGTTCGTGTCCCGTAAGAATTCCAGGCACAGACGGCGGGTGAAAAGGACCACCGGTGCACATCCGGTGGTCCGCGGAGAGCGGCGGCGGCGGCGCGCCGCTGGAGGAGACCGCCGTGGCTGAACCGCGGCGGACTGGAACGGCCTTGAAATTCTGGGTTTTGGGGAGGGCGTGGCTTAATGTCGTGCCGTTTCGAGACAGGGGGGGTAGCACCCCCCCCCCCATTTATCTGCTCGGCCGTTTCGGACGAGCTGCCTGGTCACGCGGGCGCCGCGCTAGCGCCAGGCTAACCGGCCACCCAGGCCGCACCGCCTGGGCCAGGCCGTGCCCTAACGGGCTGGAACCGGACCCGGTTCGGGTCGACCCGGTTCGGGCCGACCCAGGGGGTCTTGGGCCGGGTCGGTCCAGGCCCAAAACCCCCTATTTTCGGACAGTTCCATTCAAACGCTCGTATCCTGGGCTACGAACCTCCGATCGATGCACCGTCAGTTGCGATGCGATACTTGGATCAAGACGGTAGTTTCAATATATTACAATCATGGTTTTGAGGAACTTTGTGTATGACCGGGTTGGTTCGAACACGAAACCAACCGGGCCCTCGGAGCGGAAACACTTATAACTTGAGCTCTGGACATCCGATTGATGTTCCGTTGACTTTGTTGGATTCCTCATAGTGAGACGGTTCTTTTGGATTACTCCACTCGAGGTTTGGATGTAGTTGGAGTATGGTCGGGATGGTTTTGATTTTAAAACTAAACAGGCCCCTGGGACGAAAAAACCAATAACACTCAGACCGGGCGTCCAATTGACGCGCCGTCTGTCACGTTGAGTTCCTATTGATGAGGCGGAACTTTGGGATACATCAACTCCAGAATACGTGCTAGTTGATGTATCGACCCCCTTGGCTCGTGGATTGGACCCTCTCGGAAACGAGCATGCTGTGTGCGGGAACCCTAGAGCTGGCTGCGACTGCGACGACGACGACAACCATACTGGAATCCTCTGTGGGTTCGACGGTGAAAACTTTCATACTGGAATCCTCTATGGGTTTGATGATGACGACTGCACTGAAATCCTCCATGGGTTAGGTAGTGAAGACAACCGTACTGGAATCCTCTATGGGTTCGACGGTGAAGACTTTCGTACTGGAATCCTCCGTGGGTTCGACGACGACGACTGCACTGAAATCCTCCATGGGTTTGGCAGTGACAAAAACCATACTAGAATCCTCTATGGGTTTGACGGTGAAGAATTTCGTACTGGAATCCACCGTGGGTTCGATGACGATGACAATACTAAAATCCTCCATGGGTTCGGCAGTGACGACAACCGTACTAGAATCCTCTGTGGGTTTGACGGTGAAGACTATCGTACTGGAATCCTCCGTGGGTTCGACGATGACGAAACCCGTACTGGAATCCTCTGTGGGTCCGGCGGCGACGACTACAGTACTTGTATCCTATGTGGGTCCCAACTATATGAATCAGTAACTACATCTGATCATATCCTTTTTCTTTACAAATGATGTGTACCTGCGTGAGCTGAGTCTTGTCTTTCAATCATTATCTTTGATATGATTGACTTGCTTTCCTATGTGGATTGGGTTGTGTTATCCTGTGTGGATTGGACTGTGCTATCCTATGTGGACGTGATCGAACTTGAACTGGAATTGATGGCCTAGGTATATGTATGGGCATATACCAAAATAGTGTTAGATGTTACTTCGTGATTGTATCTTTCCTTTTTGAATTATCCTTTGTCGATTCTGGGAGACCTTCGGGGGTCTCGGGGTCCCTACTGAGTATCGTATACTCACCCCTGCATGGGCTTCTCCCACACTACATTGTATTGGTTGCAGACAATGGACATCACTGATCATGGTTGAGGCTTGTAGAGCTAGACGGTACCTGGAGGAGGATCTCACGTCGAGTCAGTGCCCGGAGGTGGATTTCATGAAGAGTCGTTACCCGAAGGAGACGAACGGACGTGGAGTGCTGAGGAGGAGATATGTACCTACCCTTCAGGTAGGAAGCCGGAGGAAGATCTAGGAGCGGTTCATCACCTTTCAGCTGTTTCCCTTTTGAGTTGTACTTTTCTTTCGGTTGTAGTTGTACCTTTCTTTTGGGCATGTATTTCATCCCCCTTGTACTTTTAGCACGTTTGTTTTACTACATTACTTAGTGGTTGCTTCCACTTGTACTCTGTTGTGTTGTTTACTTTTATAAAGGCAATGCCTTCCCTTTTTATTGGGATTTACACCTTTGGTTCTAGTCACCAGCCCCTGGCCTATGGAAGGAGGGCTTGGGGTAGTCATGGAACGGGCCCCGAGGATGGGTCGTGACATACCACTGGCCTACAGGAAGTCCCTAGTTAGTAGAAACTAGTTTTATTTTATAAAGTGGTATGATAGATGAAGTATAAGTCCCTTTTTGGAACCATATATGATTAATCTCACAGCAGATGGACTTATGTATATAATTATTGCTACCTTTTTGTTTGATACAGATGGAATGACCTATCATTCTATCAAAATATCCGCTAGCACTTCACGAAAGACAAATTCAACTTCATATCTAATGAAAAATTTTCAACTCTAGGGAAATAATATTGAAAACCAAAAATGTTGTCCTAGTTCTCTTATATCTGATGAATCAGATGGTACCTTAGATCATCATAAATTTATGGCTTTGTGATTGTTGGCTTTTTCATAGCCATGTTCTCTACCACTCTCCATTAGAACATGACAGATAGAGTTTTCTTCCATATCCATATTTTCAACTATGATCTCCTATATGGGAACCCAAGTGATGAGTTACTTTGGGTATCTGTTTTGTTTATAACATTCATTTTTAAAAGTAAGTTCTGTTATTCCTTTTTACGATGTGGGTTTTTATGAAATAAACTCTTATGTAATAAACCATTTATATACCCGATGAATTTTGAGGGAGAAATTAATTTTAAGGGGGGTAGAATATAACACCCCGAGATTTTATATGATATATTCTTTTTAATTTATTTAATATCTTCTATTATACTCTACAACAAGATTATATTTTACTATATGCAACATTGTATTAGCTTGCAGTATACGCAACACTATTCTTGGCTAGTGTTACACATAATTTCAAGTTTGTTTGATAGTAGTTATTCTATACAACATTGAGTGTATATATATATATATTCAATGTATAAATGAAATATGGTTGGATTCTATTATATGCAACAAAAAATGATTCTTGCACTACACGCAACCCTGACTTGGCTTTCATTACACACAATCACGACCTTCCTCGATAGCGTGTGTTGTACGCAATACCGGGTTTCACTAAACTACGATATATGGTAATAATATTATTATGAACTAGCCATTATGAATAGTATAAACTAAATTTTGAATTTTATAACATTATTATTCATCTTACACATTTTCTAGAACACTGTATGAGAACAAAATAAAATTTTTGGGTAAAATAAGTATTTTTTAAAAAATGCAGTTTTGCCGCCTTTTGATAGCGCACCCACTTTAAATCTAGTTTTTGAAAAGTTTATAAGTTCAATTTGACAAAATAAAATTCTTCCTTGGAATCAAGATATAAAAATTTAATTTGGATAAAATTTTCATATTATTCTGATAACATTCATATTTTAATGAATAGTAAAAACACGCTATATTTTTATTAAAAAAAACTTTTTTCATTGCAATAATTTTTATGATTAGATTATATTTTTAATTAGTTTTAAGATGTAATTAGAATATATTTTTACCATTTAATCCAATATTGTTCATTGGAATTAATTTCACTTTGAAATTGGACATAAACAAGTGTCGATCTTTTGATAGTTATTGTTTCTTAAAAACACGCTATTTGTTTTGATAACAGGAATTAATTTTAAAATTAATTAATTACACTTCTATGTTTTGAATTTGAAAATATAGACATAATTTTTTAATTTGGAATATCAAATATAGCATAGTCTGAATTTTTGGTATTTTTCTGAAAAACTTCAATTTTCGATGAATAGTGAAACCACTTTGTGGTATTTAAAAAAACTGACTCTTTCATTTAAATGAAAATTTACCACTTCTGTGAATTTAATTTCAAAAATCCTACATAAATGGTTGTTATCAAGAAGTAAAATGTGGTTGAATAAGATTAAACTTTTTTTGGTGAATAATAACTTTTGACTTTTATTTACTGCGGTTAAAGGTAAATAGGGTAATTCAAGGTTAAAAGAATATTATAATAATTCAAAATTAACATAACACTTATCCTACCCTTATTTGATGAGTAGTGTCCGACCATGGGAATCCTTGGGTCGATTTTGGGACCACATTGAGCCACTTGGTAGTGATAATGACAATTTTGATTAATTAATTTAATGTAATGAAAAAATTAACAATAACTAAAATCTTTTAGTAATTATTTTTATAAGGGGTTATAGAAATTATATTTTCTACTATAAATATTAATTGGAAAGCAAAACATATTTCCTACATGTTTGTTTTTTTTTATAATTTTTGGACATCAAATAAATTAAATTATTTATGACACAATAATGATGCAATATTTACCTCATTAACAAATGAGTTAAATAAATAAGATTATAATGGTAAAAATATTATCCAAAACATGTCCAATTCTTATTTGGATGATTTTATTTCGACCATGAGTAATCTTATCTTCATCATTAATGAATTTTGGACCTTATAAAACCTAATATAAGTTTATAATAAAATAATATTTTCACACTTTCCAAAGGTTCCCCTCTCCTCCCTTATAAAAGGGAACCTCCTCCCTCTTCGCTTTTCACAAATTTTAGCCTTCAAGCTCATCCAAACCCTAACCATTTCCTTTATCAACATCCTTAGAAACATATTAGAGGTTCTTTTCTTCTCAAAAGACCATCTCTAGTCCCTTATGTGGATGTTTAAAGGAGGCACATCAAAGAAGAGGTAATCTCTTCTACCGATTCATTCAAGTTTCTTTCTTCTTCAAATTCTTATTCATTAGTTGTTTAATTATAAATTAATAACACCAGTATCAATAATATACTTATATGTCATTTTAAATATGAAACAACCCCATTTAACCTTTTATCCATCATACGGAAAATGAAATCACCACGCATGCGTACGTACAGAATACCGTCTCCACACCGTGGTGTAATATGTTTTTCCACCACCACGTTACCTGGATGAGTATACTGGTGTAAAGAATAACTATATATAGTTATTATAACATCATAATGATTCTGAGATATTATATAATCCACTTCTATTCAATTCAATAATTATGGGAACGATATCATCGCACGTGCGTACGTACGGACTACCGTCTCCACGAACGCCATGAGATTCATTTTCCATGATTAACCATTAAAGTATGATTATAAAGTGTATATATAATAAATAATCATGAATGATATTACATAATAATGATACTGCATTTATTTACATATATATATTTCATTTACTTAATTCCATTCAATTCAATAAGGAAATGAAAACAACGTTCATGCATACGTACGGCCTACCGTCTCCATGAACGGTGTATTTCATTCCATTTATTGATCTATATTATATATTTATATTCTGGATATATATTATATATAAAACATGATTTAAATTCTGTAATTAATTAAGTCATTATATAAGTAATAATATCAAGAACAACATGTCGAAACACGTACAATAAATCAAACGATTTTACCCAAAACGCTGCTTTAAGATGGAATTTAGAAAAGAATGGGTAATATAAAGCCATAAGTGAACCATATATGAAATCATAATAATGAATATGATTCTGTAATAATTCAATGATATTATTTAAATCATTATACAGGAGGTTCGGATACATACGATGCATATTGGACATAAGGTAAGGGATAACTTTTCGAATCTCGTTTTTATCCGAGATTGTTTATTCGTAAGTATTTGGGGATATTGTTTTCATCCATGCCCATGTTTTATAAAAAAAAATCATGTATGTTTAAAGTCTTTTTTACCCATTTTTTAATTTTACCACATTTTATGAAATGAATCTTACTTTTTTTATCCCACAGGGAACTTTTTGACTTTTCTGACAAAAGTGCGAGAAGATTGTTATTTTTAACTTATACGGCGTGAACAGATTTTTACGGTTTCATAATGCCTCATTTTATTGAAGCTTCCTATACAAAATTGCATTATTATTTTCAACAAAAACCTTTTCTTTTAATATTTCATGGCATTTTGAGAAAATAAAATGATATTTAAAAGAAAGGATATTTTCCTCAAGAATTCATTTCAAGTGTTTTGTCAAAACTATTTTCCATCAAAGATGACATTATTTAGTATGATTATGTTTCAAGTATAATGTATCTATTATTTACATGGTTTGATTCTTCTTATTATGAAATTATATCCATTTTTTTATATGGATTATGTTAATATGATATGATGTTTATGAAACCCATTTTTTTCTTTGGGTTATGATGAATAATTTATGTTTATTTTGTGACACAAGTAAGAATGATTTCATTATGAGATGGGTGGGACCTATATCTCCTTCCAATGCATCGAGAAAATATTTATATCTAATGATATAGACATGGCTGGAACTGAAATTTAATCCGGTTCAGTGATACAAGACTAGAATAAGGAGTGAACTCGATTCAGAAAGGGACTTTGTCCACTAAGATGGTCTTGGCAACAATGCCTTTACTACTATGGAAATCATAACATGTGATTAATGGTTTCCACAATTACATTTTTTATTCCCATTCTATTTTATCATGATTAGTGTTTCTTTATGATCTATTCCTTACATACTTCCATGTTTTATTTCATTTCTCAAAATTTTTATGTTTAAATGTTATGATCATGTTTTTTAGTTTAAATGTATACGATTTGATTTATTTTATCCATGCTTACCCATACTGAGAAATTGAGCTCACCCTTATATGTTATCTTTTCCCCAGGATTTAAAGAAAGGTTTTAGGTAAGAAAACAAAAAGGGGATGATCTTTATGAAAGATGTTGAAGATCTTTCACCACGACTAGAAGATTATATTCCGAGTTTCCAAAGACACTAAATTATTACAGTCCTTGTGTGTCTGTTTTTGTTATGTATTAAGTATTCCACAAAAGTAATGTAATGTACAAGTACGTCAGGTTTGGGTTCTCTACAGAGATGCCAGAGTTGATTGTTTATGAGGACAAGGAAGACTTGGCCCTTTGTAATTAGGTCCTCTACTTAGACCATGTTTATGGGGAGCACATAATCATAATCAACATTTTATAGGGATTCATAGGGGAGATCCCTAATCCATTAGTAGCTTCAACCTATATATCATCATCCGGTTTTGGTTTCTCACCTCCCTTTTTATAGAAATATTCTTTTTCATATGTGGCTCTACACGTCTTGAAGGGGGTGGTTTCACCATATAGTATGAAAATATTTCCATTTATGGGGTACCACAAACATTGTGGGAATTTTAATGGTATCTCCATGTGTCTATGTAGACAAGTCCTTCCAAGGAGGACATTATATGCAGTGTCTTGCTGGATAACCATGAACTCAAAATTATATAAAAGCTCCCAAAATTGGGCTTTGAGTTTGATATTCCCCTAGGGAATCTTCTCATTCATTCAATATCCATGGATAGTTAGATTTGTAGGGGATATGTCCCATTTTGTATACCCCAGTCGTTCGAGGGTCCACACTAGGATAAGATTGATACATGGTCTATTATCAATCATTTCCAATGGAAAATTGAAATTATTGAGTCTAAAAAAAATATATAAGGTTCAACAATTCCCATGGATGGCCTCCTCTAAATATTGATCAGTGAGTGAGATGGAAACATGGAATCCTAAGGACATAGTCTTCACTTGAAATTCTTTAATAGTAGAAGCTTTTGAATCAAAATCTAGTAGGATCCAGAGGGATTTGATGAGTGCCTCCATGAGTTATTTTGATAGATGGAGTGCAATTAGGATTGAGCGATTTGATGGGATAACTGCTATCTATTTCATAACATTATATTTTTTATGCTAGAGGTTGGAACTTCCCAATATGGGGCTGCTTCGGGAAATGTGGTTTAGGAGATGGTGCATTCGAGGTAGATGGATCATGTGCTTATGCTGAGGTTTAGGGAATATCTGATGCCAGCAGTGTAGCTCATGTCGACTTTCCCTGTTGTCTTAGTAGATTAAATTTGACCTTCACTAGGTGGTTAAGAAATACAATCAAATGAAGGTGACTACTAGAGGGATCCGAGGCACCACCTCATCTCCTTTGATCCTACTAAAGTGCCTTCCCATGAGTCTCATCTTCATATATGTCCTCCATGGGGTTATGAATGAAATATTGAGTCTGAACATGTCTACACTATACCCTATATCGTCAATTCCAATGAATGCATCCTCTCACTCCTCAGTTATAGAAGGGAAAACTATATTTAGGGTCATACTCATTATCGAAGAAGGGGTATCTCAGAATTATTGTGTATATAAGACCGAAGATGAGCTCCTCATCTGACAAGGATTACATTTGGTGGGGTGGTGCCCCTCAGGCCTATGGTTCATGAAAGAAATTATTAAGGGTTAATTTCTACGTTAGAGGAGAATATGACTCTTCCTATCCCATTTCAATCTACCGATTGTGGTCACATCCACCTTTGGTAGGAACATCTAACACCTCTTTCTTGGATGGTGGAGCTACTAGTGGCCAGCACAACTATTCTCTTTGAGTTACATGGGCTCAATTAACTATTTTCTAAACCATCCAGTTGTCAAATTTTCATGCATGTTTGGTTAGTACCTCCTACCAATCATCATCTTCTTTTAGTTGGACCATGGTTATACAATCCACATGTTCTATGAAATTATCCAGCAGCACTTGTTCTAAATCAACCATGCCATGAAAGACATTTTGGAAGAAGATTTTTTGAATATTATGACCCAACCTTCTAGGGGATGGGTAGTAATCAAGAAAATCAGTGATGTTGACATCATTGGGATTCCTAGGTATTGTATGTGTGATAAAGTTATTCCCATGTCTACCATGAAATAAATGGGGACCTATTCATTCTAAAAAGAGTATACATTAATCATCCATTATTCAAATCCTGGATTACCATGGTTTTTTAGTTCTTCTTTTAGAGGGTGATTCTATGGTTTTCGCCACTCGATAGAAGGTTCTGGGTGGTTAGGGGCCTACCAGGGAATTAGGATAGGTGACACTATTTTCTTGAGAGTGAGAGATGAAGCTTCAATTGTGGATGCAATTTTTCCTATTATGCCAGCATGAGTCTAGCTTTGGATCAGGTCCACTGAATAGAATAATCAATGTGTTGAGGTATTTTAGAAAAATCACAGAATTATCCCAGATATTTCATTGGAATTAGGGGCATCTGCAACTTATCACTAATATTTTTAGGATAGAGTTCCAATAGCTTCTCTTACGAGAGAGGGATGCTGAGAGAATTGATTAAAACCTTTAACCTTTCTATGAAAACATAAAACATATCATTTTTTCATTATTTTCAATTTTTTAGGTCAAGTATCATTGTCTTCCAAAGAATAGAACTAAATTGGAAAATTAATTGATGATGGGGGACTTCCAATCCTAACATAGATCTTGCTAGAAGGCTGCTATACCAAATGAACGATGGCCCTGTCAGAGTCTGTACATAACTCCTCATCTTAGTTTCTTCTTATTGATCTCGAGGGGCCATCATCAGCACCCAATGGGAAATGAAGTGTGTGAGATGACTCTCAGGATAACCTGTACTATCAAAGGTGGATAATATATTATTTAAAAAGTTTGGAGGAGGTGCGGTATCATTGACCCATTTAGGACATGAATTCCATTCAGGTTTCCCAGGTACACACCTCCCTTTCATGGATTCTATATGAGTATACAAGGACTCGATGGCATTAAAGAGATATATATTCACTACTTATTATACCATCTACCTCTAATGGGGATACCGATAGGGTTAATGAGGTGGAACCACTTTTATCTCTTTCCACTTTTTCATCCATCCCAAGACTAAAGGGTTATTCTAATATGGGAGAGTCTATTTCTACAACTGATGGAATTCACGATCATTTTAGACTTCCTCATTCATGTGGGATGGATTCCTAGAACTAGAGCCAATATGATATTCATAAGCTCACATTGATGATAGATCATATGTGAGGGGGAGAATATTTTTCTCTTCTTGGATATGATACCCCATGTGAATGTTTCCCCTAAGAACCTCCTCAATACGTTTCCAAAGAGCTTGTATTTTACTCTAATATTTTGAAAATATGTCCTATGTGGATGGAAACCCACATTTATTGGGTGGTTATAGAGATTTTTTCATACCGTTTCCCTTGGCAGCATTCCATCGAGGAGGTGGAAACTCGTTATTCTGAATTTTCATGTTTTGGAGCCATCTCTGGTTCCTGGTGCGTGTAGCCTCATTTAATGAATTCAAGTCACCCTACTCCCAAGGAATGTTTTCCATGTAATTACCCTATATATTTGTGTCGTGATCAATAAATTCCATATTGATAGAGGAAAAATTTAGGGAGGCATATTTGGAAATGGTGGTTGTGACATTACTTTTGACACAATAGGATCATTCTGGACAGCTTCTATTAGGGTCATTATTTGAACCATCAGTCTTATTGGTACATTTTCTATTACAAACCTAGAGGGGTTTAACTATACACACTATTCATTCATCTCATTTATTATATGAATAGTGACCCTATGAGAGTTTCTGTTTAGGGTTACCGAATAGGCCTTATCCCACAGAGGTGTGCCTTTCAGTGTTGGGATACTAGATTTTGATTTATTTATCCCAATTTGGAGAAGATTTATTACCTTTATGGGGGTGATAATGATGAATATTACCTCATACCTATGGGTTTTTGGTCATTCATGGCAACCGTTTTAGCTGATTGGACAAATTAATGAGGGTCTTATGGCTCCGGACGTGGATTTTACAACTCCCAAGGCAAACATAAAGATATAAATTCCCCCAAACCTATCGGGTGGGGAGTTTCTAGGATCCTCGATGATGTATACAGGTTAATCTTATGGGATTATAAGCTTGGGGATGGTGATTTAGAAATGAATTCCCCAATCCCAGTTGTATGGGGTTCGCTTGCATCTACTACCTATGCATCTGAAATTCTCTCAGGAATTGATGATCCGAGAGGTGAAGGTGGTGGTAGATATTATCCTAGACCTATGGGATTGTTCTACTTATGGATGGTTGATAATATAGATTCAATAGTGTCCCTATTGATGCGGCGCAATTGATCTATCATAGGAGCAGAGTGCGATGTCGACTCGTGATGAGAATCATTTCACATGGGAAGTTGTTTGGGTGATCGTAACTTCAATCTCCATCCCTGAAATGTCTTATTATTATTTCAAGGGGCCCATTTTGATGTCATTTCAGATATCCTCACTCTTTTTTCCATAATCTATGGACCCTATTTGAGAAGAGGAAATTTTTTTCAGTGACCAACTAGCCTGAGCATTTTCCCATCGTTGGATCTCTCCAGAGGTTATAACATTGAAGGATTTCATATTTGAAGGATTATTTTTTTTCAAGGGAGTGGTTAAGTGTAATTATCTATATTGAACCCATAATAAAATGCTAATTACGGACATAGCTTTAGAGATCAGTTGTCAAAGTGTCGTGATGCAATTACGAGAAGCATGTTTTAGGTTTGCGCCGTTCTTTTCTGGTTCTGGATTCCGGTCCATGGAGATAGAAGCTAGGACAAGTTGGAAACAATGTATCTTAATTTTATAAAGGTGAAACTCATATCTAGGACAAGGGAGATATCGATCTTTCAGTCACTGAAGAGTATCCCACATATTCTATTTCAGATAAGGGATTCACTCCTTTTCTAGCTCATCTGGGATCTCATGGCTGGAAGTAGCGAGTGGCCATAACATGATGGAGAGGTTTTTTACAAATAAATCTATCCATATGTTAATTAAGGAATCATCCTTAGCAGAATAAAATGCCTCTACCTGGTCTCACCATATATGATGGATCTTATGGTCTCCTATTAACTTGATTTGTTTGGAAAAATTCCCTCAAGGTATCATGGAAGCATTTTTGAGATGATTGTGTTTGTTGACAATGCAGGACTCTATGTTGTGTTTATTGACAAAGCGAGTCTCAATAACTCAAACTATTGAAAATGGGGGTTTTCCTGGAGAATGGGGAAAAGTGTTTTTTGCAAAATGAGTTGTGCTATTGTGTTAAGGAGGTTTCTAATGTTGTATGCCAGGATTTTATCTAATTCAGAACATCAAAAATTTTGCAAAAGAAATGTGGCTCGCAAGACCAAAAGTGGTGTGCAAGTGTGGCGTGCAAGTCCAAAAGTGGTGTGCAAGTGTGGTGTGAAAGTCCAAAAGTGGCATGTAAGTATAACACGCAATTATGGAGAACAATTGTGGCAGACAAGACATATTTTAAGATCATCTTATCAAAATATGACAAAGGAAAGAAAGAGGCACACAAGTCCTAAAGTGGTGTGCAAGTGTGGCATGAAAGTGGGGCGCGTAAGTGTGGCACACAAGTCCTCAGTATTCCTATAAATATACAGATACTCTCCTCATTTCTCAATGAGATCAACATTTAGAGAAAATCCGAGCTCTGATCACTCAAGTGGAAGGGACGAGGAAGATCAGTGTGCATGAAAGTGGGGCGTGCAAGTGTACATGGAAAGTGTGTCGCGCAAGTGTACTGCAAATGAGTGATGCACAAGTGTCCCGTGAATGTGTGATTCCCAAGTGTCCCACGCAAGTGCACCACGCAAGTGTACCATGAAAGTGTACCGTGCAAGTGTACTGTGCAACTGTACTACGCAAGTGTGCCGCCAATATAGTGTGGAGCGTAAATTTGGCGCGCTAGTGGGGCATGCTAGTGTGGTGAAAAAGTGTGGTGTGCAAATTGGTTTTTTCGCAACAAAGGCAGAGGCTGTGCACTAGTTAAAGGGGCACACAAGTCACCCTAGGGATGCGTGAACGTTAGAAATTTCCCAGAAGATCTTTAGTAAAGCGGTATTCATCAGTGGATGAAATTTAGATTTCAATAGAGCATCTACATACAGTGGAATATGCATTAACTAATGAAAATGAAGAGACCTACAGGTCTATAAACTGTGAGTGGTTCCCTTCTAGAGTAGTGAGAAAAAGAAGTGGAAGAATTTGATCCTCTCTACCAACAGTGAGCTAGAGAGAGAGACTAAGGGTGTAACCCTTGGGAAAGCAGTGAGCTAACCCTAAACATTGTAAAGGCAGTGATCCTAGGCATAGAAGTGATCTAGCCCGAAACCTGTATACAGCAGTGTGCTTATAGTGGATTTTGTATAGAGGCATATCACCTTTGTATTCTCCTTGGACGTAGCCCAGTGAGGGTGACCAAAGTAAAAATCTTTGTGTCTTTCTGATTGCTTCCCTGCATTGCATCTAAAGCATAACCATCAGATAAAGATAAAAAGAAGTTACCAACATAAACACATAAGAGAAAAAAAAGTGACCCTTATAATATAGAGGTCAAGATCTAGTGGGGAAGAAGAATTTGAAATAGAATATCCATACCCGGATTCACCCCTCCTCTCAGGGTATCTAGGCCCCTTTTGGTCCTAACAATTGGTATCCGAGGGAATGTTTCTTTTATCAGATTTGTTTTCTTTAACTTGGTTCAGTTGATTGCTTAAGTTAACAATCCAGTCTTCTCTTATCTTGGTGTGTCGTGGAAAATGGAATAATTTCAAAGAAGAAACAGAATTCTGGTGAAAATTCCCTTGTGTGGAAGTGTCAACGGAAAGAGTGTGATTCAGTTGAAGGAATCACGTATTGAAGAGAATAATGATTTGAATAATTAATATTGTAAAAATACTTACTCATTCAATGATTCAGAAGGAAGGAGTGAAGAACCTAACATTCCAAGTGATGTTGGAACTACTGATGATGAAGAAACACCATGAAGTCGAAAAGTGGAAGTTTTCTACAAAGAGAAAGAACTGGATCAAAAATTCACTCTTGAAATTAAATCTAAAGATATTCGGATCCATGAACTGGAAACTGAGATTAAAAAGGAAATAGGTTTGAATCAGAGGCTTATTGACGTAGCTACTAATATGAGGGAGAAGAATGATTCTCATGATAAAGAACTACGAAAGAGATCTACGAAGGTAGAAAAATCAAAAGCGGATGTCAAGAGAAAGAATCTTAACTCAGCTTAGAATAAAAATATGAAATCCAGAAATGATGATCTTTCTACATAGATATCTAAACTAGTTCATAATAATCAAAGTCTACAACAAGAGAATGCATTTTGTTCTGATTATATTGAAGAAGAAAAATTGAAAGTGAAGGAGAAAAGTGACATGGTAGAAAAGCTCACACGAGAATTGGAAGATGAGTTGAGTAGTAGGGAGAATCTCAGAAAAGAAATCAATGATCATATTTAATCAAGATATAATAAGATTCAACAATTGGAGGAAGAGATAGAAAAATCCAATAAGGAAATGGAGATATCAAAAGACAAAGGAAAACCGAAGTTGAAGGATGCACTAGACTTACTATTCAATTGTCCTTCGGAAGGTGATGATAAAATGAAAACAAAGTATGAGATTTCTGAGGAGAAAAAACAAAATATTTTATCATCTCAAAGACCATACCATTTAGGAAGAACTGGTATTGGATTTGATGAATCCCCTCCCATGTATGATAGAAAGAGAGCCGTGAATAGTTCCAGAAATGGAAAAAACCATGTAGGTGTTGGAGAAAGACCTAAAAATACTTTTACAGGAAGTAATGATAGCATGTTCTATTTTTGTGGGATTCATGGTCATACATCAAGATTCTGTTCAGAGGATTAGAAATACATTTCATACTATGAAAATAGAAACATTACTAAATCTGAGAATAAGAAGATGTGTCATGAGAAATTAGAATGAAGAGTCTCCTAGAAGAAACAATTCATTAGATGTTATTACTGTGGAAGAATGGGACACACCATCAGTATGTGTCAAGAAGCTTGGGATATCAATATCAGAGGAATAATTCAAGCTGCATCAACACCTCGATAGTGAAATGATGAAATAAGGTATGAATTTGAGGGAAAATGTTTTTCATGTTCTGATTATGGGCAATTGGCAAGACATTGCAGCAAGAAGAAAGCAGGAAAGGAAAAAGAACTCGAGAGGAGATTCATGACTCCAGTGGTGTATAATAAGAAATAGTACACTAGAAGATGAAGTGTTAAATTGAAAATTAATTTTACTACCTCAGGGAAATCACAAGCAGCTGAAGTAAAAGTGTATCAATCACCTTCCCTGTCACACCCAGAACATCTCTCGTGGAGAAAATGTGAACAAAACTAGAAGATTAAGGGTAAATATACTCCATATGTGAGTAAGAATAATTAAAATTCAGTGGAGGACTCACCACCAGTTAAAAATAGTGTGGTGACTCAGATATCTCATAAAAGAAAGATGGAAAAATAATGTGTTGAAAAATTCACATATCGTGTGCCATGGAGAGAAGTGGAGGAAAAAGGAAAATCCCTACAATGGTGAAAGAAGAAAAGGAAGATGACAAGCAGAGAGATTCCTACTCAGGGAAAGACTCAGAGGATGTGGAATATTGGTGGAACATCAAATAAGGGAATGTCAACCTACGGGTTTAAACATCAAAGTGTGAGGATGGCCAAGCCAGCAGAATCTACATATTAGATAAAGAATCAACATGTGTGTAATGAATACTTAGTCATACGGCCAGAATAGTTGAAGTTCACTAGGTATCTAGAAGAATCTAGGAATGTGTATGATGCTCTGCAAGAAAGAATCAATGTGTTGACCCATCAAGATCAACCACAATCCTCTTCTTGAGGATTCCATAAATTTCCCCCCTCCCATTGTATATAAATACTTTTAACTAATGACTCAAATGTTTCAGGTTTTAGGGAGATACGATCTAAGGGGAAGTGGCATCTAAATATACACAGTAGCAGTGATATGATTCAGAGTTTCAATGTACTCAAATCAGGTAGTAGAGTTGAAGAAGAAAGGGAGAAATAGAGAAAAATATGAAGTGATTATGTTATTAACTTTATCTCTTGTTTCCTATACCGAGTTCCAACTCTGTAGGCTTGGGGATTTGGTTAATGGCTCAATGATGAGTGGAAGATGAGAATAAATGATGCAACATAAGAAGAATGTTTATGGGCCAAACACTAGGAAGTGTTACATAACATAGGAGGAGAATTCAATAACAAAATCAGATGGAAGAGCCGTCAAAGAAATAATTGGACGAATCATCTCATGATATGTCTATCGAGGGAATACATATTGAGGGAGAAGCTTCAATAATCATGAATCCCCTGATTATCTTGTTTTTTTATAGCATTATGGTATCAACTGACTCTTTTCAGGATACCAAGAATCTACGAGAGAATATCAACATTGTTTCAACAAGAAGCTCAGAAAAGTAGCTGAAAGATATGATGCCACTGAACAATGAAATAGTGAGAAATTTCCTCATAAATGTGATGAGGAGGAAAGAAAAAAGGGGGAGTATAAGTGGATGATGCTGGTTCATAAAAGAATCAGACATGAGAGATTGTTTTGAGGCCAGCTGATAAGAGTATCATCGGGACTAATTGGGTCTTTCACAACAAGTTGAATAAAGACAGAACATTGATTTGAAACAAAGAACGATAAGTGTGCACAAGCAAAATCCTAGATAGAGAGAATTTATGTCTATGAGACATTTGCACTAGTTGCAAGGCTAGAAACAATCAGATTATTCTAAGCCATTGCAGTGCAACGAAAGATCAAAGTAATCCAGATGGCTTTTAAATCTGCATTCATGAATGTGGTTCTGGAAGAAGAAGTGTATATCAATTAGCCATATGGCTTTCTAATTCATGAGTATGAGAAGAAGGTTTGTTAGATGAAGAAGGCATTTTATGGTCTCAAACAAGCACCAAGAGCATGATACTTAAGACTTTATCAGTACTTGACGAAGCATGGTTTCAGTGTCGAGGAGTTTATTACAATCTTTATTTTAGCAACAATAGTTCTCAAAAGAATATGGTGATGGTTTATGTCAATGAAATAATACTTGGGGGATCAGATGAAGCTCAGTGCAGGCAGTTCTCCAAATTCATGAAGAGTGAGTTCAAAATGTCAATGATTGGGGAGCTAATGTTTTCCTTGGTCTATAGGTGACACAAGGAAGGAATGGAACATTCATTCCCCATCCAAATATGCCAACGATATTTTGAAAAGATTTGGAAGGGAAAATTACATGGATTTGAAGACTCCAATTGATACTCGGATGAAATTATCAAAATATGATAATGGAAAGGCAGTTAATATCACCAAATATAGGAAAATCATTAGAAGTCTTTTGTACTTGACTTCGATAAGGCCTGCTATTATTTTCGCCACATGACAAGAAGCACGATATCAAAGTAATCTCAAGTAAAGCCACATGCTTGATGTAAAAGGAATACTTCAGTATATCAAGGGCATGATGGGCTTCAGCTTGATGTATAATGGAAAATCTCAAATAGTGTTATTAGGATATACTGATGCAGATTGGGCCAGTTTAGCAGATGACAGGAAATCAACGTCAGGAGGTTCATTCTATCTTGGTGGATTGTGTGTCTCTTGTAAAATAAGGAAGCAAGATTGAATTTCATTGAGCACCACAAAAGCTGAATATATTGCCGCCACTCAAGCTTGCACACAATTATTGTGTATTAAGCAGTAGCTTGATGATATGGGAATTGAAGTGAAGTCTCCAATCAGAATTCACTGTGCTAACTAAATTGCTATAAATGTTAGCAAAAATCTCTTCCATCACTCAAGGACAAAGCACATTGAGATAATGTATTATTTTATCAAGGAGAAGGTTTAGCAAGGAATTGTGAAGTTGTATTATGTGCCTACAAAACTACAGGTTGTAGACTTTCTGACAAAGGTCCTACCCAAGGAAGCGTTTGAAAGGTATCGACTGGATATGGGAGTTTAGTCGACTCCCCACACTTAAAAGTGTATGGATGTGGACCCCCCACTCTCCTCGTGGTATTGTGTGTTTTTCTCTAATGCGCTAATCTGTGTTCATTCCAATGTTGCAGACCGCAAAGGGGTGACCTTAGGGATCGCTGACAAAGGGGGAGAAATAGTGACTCCTTAAGGGTGAGATACTATGGCTAAGGAAGGGAAAAATGTCTTAGTAAAAGACATGGGGAGAAGATGTCAGATGGAGCAGAGAGACAAGGGAAAAGCAATGAAATAGGGGGAGTGTTTTAAATCAGATGATGTTAGATGTGATCGATCATAGAATAGATATCACGACAGATATTATGACAGCTGGGGATTGTGATAAAAGTAGAAGTGTGGTTGGTATCCGGTTGGTATGAATATTTCAATTGGTATCTGGTTGGTATCAACAGTGGTGTCAGAAACTAAGTGACTCATAGATGAACTTTTAATGATACTCTTGTTTCTCATGCCAAGCATTTCTCATGTGGGCTTAGAGTATGTGTTGAGTAAATCTTTGATCTCTATCTGTATCGTAAGAGGCGAATGGTGGCTGAAGATGAATGAAGCCTCAATGAGGTATCAAAGAATAGAGAATTGTTTTGAGGAGAGTTGTCAACAAACCCAAAGGGGGATGTTGTTGGGAAAAAATCCCTCAAGGTAACATTGAAGAATTTTTTAGATGATTGTGTTTGTTGACAATGCAAGACTCCATGTTATGTTTGTTGACAAAGCGAGTCTCAATGACTCAAACTGTTGAAAAAGGGGGTTTTCCTGGAGAATGGGGAAAGTGTTTTTGGAAAACTGAGTTGTACTCTTGTGTTAAAGAGGTTTCTAATGGCGTACGCTAGGATTTTTTCGAATACATAACATCAAAAATTTGGCAAAGGAAAAGTGGTGTGAAAGTCCAAAAGTGGCTTTCTAGTATGACGTGCAAGTACGGTGCACAAGTGTGGAGCACAAGTTATATTTCAATATTGTCATATCAAAATATGACAAAGGAAAGAAAGAGGCACACAAGTCCTAAAGTGGCATGCAAGTGTGGCGCACAAGTCATCTAAATGCCTATAAATAGACGGCTACTCCCCTTATTTCTCAACGAGCTCAACACTTAGAGAAAATATGAGCTCTGATCGTGCAAGTGGAAGTGACGGGAAAGTTTAGTGTGCGCGCAAGTGGGCCACACAAGTGTGCTGGGAAAGTGTGTCACACAAGTGTACTGTGCAAGTGTGAAAGGCAAGAGTCCTGCTCAAGTGTAACATGCAAGTGTCCCGTGCAAGTGTACCATGCAAGTGTACCGCACAAGTGTACCATGAAAGTGTACTATGAAATTGTACCACACAATTGGGACACACAAGAAGTGTGGAGCGCAAGTTTGGTGCGCTAGTGTGGCGCGCTAGTGTGGCGTGCAAGTTGGGTTTTCTATAATGAAGGAAGAGGCTATGCACTAGTTAAAGGGGCACACAAGTAACCCTAGGGTTGCGTGAAAGTTAAAAATTTCCCAGAACATCTATGGTAAAGAGGTATTCAATAGTAGATGAAATTTTTACTTCAACAGAGAATCTATATAAAGTGGAGGATGCATTAATTAATTAAAATGAAGATACCTACAGGTTTATAAACTATGAGTGGTTCCCTTCCAGAGCAGTGAGGAATAGAAGAGGATGAAGGTGATCCTCTCCACCGACAGTGAGCTAGAGAGAGACAATGGGAGTAACCCTTGGGAAAGTAGTGAGCTGACCCTAAACCTTGTAATGGCAGTGAGCTTGGGAATAGAAGTGATCTAGACCAACCCTTTTAAATAGCAGTGTTCTTATAGTGGATTTGGTACTGCAGCATATCGTTGTTGTATGCTCCTTGGATGTAGCCCAGTGAGGGTGAACCAAGTAAAAATCTCTATGTCTGCCTGCTTTCTACCCTACTTTTAATATAAAGCATAAACATCAGATAAAGATAAAAAGAAGCGATCAACATAAACACATAAGAGAAAACTAAGTGACCCTTATAATATAGAGGTCAAGATCCAGTGGGGAAGAAGAATTTAAAATAGAATATCCATACCCAAATTCACCCCCCTCTTAGGGTATCTAGGCCCCTTTTGGTCCTAATAGGAATGAAGTGTTTCTCTATGTTGATGGAAAACCATATAGGATTGAACTTAGGGTTTCAAGACCTCTATGTATAAAGCTTCCGGGGTTTGTTTCACCTCTATATATGGAGGTGTGTGGAAAAGGGAGGATTTCCTTTCCCATGGGAGATATCTTCATGGGGAGGTCGACCATAGTTGATGTCTGGAATAGAGACCCTTCCATATATCTCCACAATACCACAAGGCAGACAGTTCTGTTAATGAACGTCTCCCGCATTTTCTTTAATATAAGAGTCTACTGACCCTTTTGGCATTGATAATGTGTTTCAAACAACACCAAAGACATTAGAATTGAGAAAATTAGTGGTATGGGCCATGTTTTTTGTCAAGGTTTGAATATGCCGACATGCCTTTTGTGATTGTTCAGGGATATGAGCTTGCTACATGAAAGTTTCATGAATTTGTATATAACCTTCAAGTGCCATGGGAGTATGAGGCCACAACTGAATTTTTTTTGGAATATTCCAATAAGCTATCTCATTATTGATAGATAAATGATCCCAGTATGAGGCAAGTGTCATTCTCACATTGTGAGCCTAAATCAGGATAAGAGTATGAGCCTGATCTTGATCCTTTAGAATTTGAAACTGGTATTTTATAGAAGGAATATGAGCCTTCCCCGATGCATGTAATGCTCTCAAATAGTTTTCCTCGTTTGGATCAGCAATATGAGTCTGTTCAGAATGTGAATTCCCAATTGGAATATTCCTACAAACCAATAGAATGGGAGAAGTAATATGAGCCTTCATGTATGTTGTCATGGAATGGTGCTGGCACATTCATTCATCGGCGAAAGTAATAATATTCTTTTGAATTGGATGATCTTCCTCGATATTTCAAATGGATCCATTAATAGGCATATGAGTCTGTCCTGAGGATTGTGAAATTCCCACATTGTTAGCATTGTCCAAAACATAGATATTCACCCAATCCTGGACCTTTGGAATATGCTGTCAGACATATTTGACAGGTTTTTTCCTATCATAAGGCATGTGCTTCTTTCACCTGGATGGCCCTTGTTGGAATGGGGATATGAGCCCGATCCAATGCCTCTCCCTTCATCATAATATGAAGATAATCCTCCTGGGAAGGATAAATAGTGCATTCTTTCTCTAGTATAACCACCTTTTCATGATGATTAGACTATTGTGTTTTCATGGATGTAGGTATAAAAGTACGTGCATGTCCCTTTATCTAAAAAAGTTCAGGAATGTGCTAGTGGAGTTCTTTATCTCTTTCTAAAATTTATTGAAATTTTAGAAAAGTGTGTACATTGATATGAGCCTAAATATTCTCTATCTCCATGATGAAAAAGTATATGTATTATTCTATTGTAGGTATATAGTATCACTTCTATCCTCCTTGTTCCATCAAAGTATGCTTATGGAATTCATATACGGGGACAAGAATATGAGCCTTCCCCATGATTTTTGTGTGAATATGCCTGCAAAATTGTTTAGAGCGAGCATGGATATGAGCATGCAGGATGGTTCTTGGCCGAGTAAGAAGGAAATCATCATTGGTGGTAGTGGGGATATGTTCCCTCTCATGGATATCTGACACATTTATCCTCCGATGAGTTTTCCTTGCAACCCGCGCATGGGAATCATAAGGAACTGTGTATCTGATGGTACCCTTAGCAGGTGACTAAGGGTTACGAGTGGGATGGTGTCGGTGATATTTGTAACGCCCTGATCCTAGTTACCCAGAGTCGGTGAATTATTACATAACATTGGCATGATCACAAGAAAGATCAAATCTCGAAAGACCGATTGGTTTAGTAGCCTTGGAAACACTAGATATATTCATAAAGTCTTATATTACATCATAAAAATGAAAACTACAACAACATATTTTCTTCATAGTCCACACTCATATCCCCACATACTATCCCTGCAGGTCATTCATAAATTACTTCTTCACATCTTGGGAAAAATAAAACATAGAAAAGGGGTGATCTCAAATGCCCAGTAAGGATAACAATATTGCATAAACTTTCATAATTAAGAATAAACATTTAAGGCAATGTATAACTAAAACAAAAGCCTTTTAAACATGAACTTCAACATAGCATGGCAAAAATAAAATGAAATAATGCCATTTAATTATTCACATGGATATTCTACTAATCGAATAATCACATGCAAAATCAATAACCACTTTCATAATGATGGAATGCATAATTCTAGACTATCATAACCACATAGACAAGGCCTCGTGCCAAGACTACAAATAAGATTTTGTCAAGGCCTTGTGCCAAGACACTAGTTTGTCTCATGAGACCTACCGATGCATCAAAGAGCTATAGCGGGCTCCACCCTTCCCCTACAAAGTCCAATTAATTCCCATATGAAAAGGTTTAAACATAACATAAACATTCGTATTAAAATTAGCATACGAAATGTCAATACTTTCTCCATAAACCATGAATGGTATAAAAATAACACATCCACAGTCAAACATATCAGAAAACCTTCAATACATTATGGAAGTTTTGTATCATAATAAATCATCTTCATATAACCATAAAATCCATCAAAATATGTTGACATAGATGAAATCAAAACTATTTGAGAGAAATATCTCCTTTTTTTTGAAATCATTTAAAAGTCACACATTTATAAAGGAAGTAATTAAAAAGAGTTTTTTTAATCAAAGTGTCCCATACCACTTTGAAACTTTTGAAAGGAATTAACATTAAAAAAAAATTAATGTCCATATAAATAAATCCTTAAAAACCATTTTGAAGACATGGACATTTATTAAAAATATTTAGAAAGATAAATCTTTAAAACATTTAAAATTCTGATTTTGATAAAGAGTACCTTTCCGTAATTCTTAAAATATTCATTTTGAAATCATTTAAACGTTACATAATAATAAAATAAAACATTTTCTTTCAAAATATTTTTATAAGCTTGTAAGGGAAGCTTTGACAATTTTATAACGGCGGTAAAAATCCGCACCCGCCGTATAAGTTAAAAAAACATTCTTACCTTAATTTTGTCGAAAAGGTTAAACAACACCTTGTTTGGAAAATGATGGAAATATTCCTTTATAAACCTCTTATAAAAAGTCAAACAAGGGTATAAATGACTTTAACCCATATTCTAGTAAATAGTAAAAATGTTTTGAAATTCATTTTTAAGAAACATGGATGTGTATGATAAAGAGATCCCAGTAGATTATTACGTATAAACAACCTCGGAAAATGAAGAGATTGTGAAATAACCCTTACCTTGTACATTTACTTGGTTGGGGGTCGGTTAACCTCATGTATAATGGTCAAATAATTGTTATTAAATTATACAAGAATCATATACATTAATATGATATCATATATGATCTTTTAACATTGATTAGTTAATATTATCTTAGTATTATCGTTGTTTCGGGTGTTAACTTACTCGTTTTCTTTTATATGTTTTGTTATGCAAGCCATGTTTGTCATGGATAGGTTGTATCTTATTAATATCCAGAATGATATCAAGTCCTTAGATACTATTATTAATCATCAAATGAGAATTATACTTGAATGGATATGATGGAGAATGAATCTCATCGCGTTCGTGGAGACGGTAGTCCGTACGTACGCACAAGCGATAATATCATTCTTTTGATATTAAAATAATATATAATTGGATAGTATATCATATATTCAGAATCATTATCATGTTATATTTATTATTTACATGAGTTACACATCATTATTATTCCCATCCAAAAAATAATATATTGAATAACAATTACACCATGGCGTGGAGACGGTAAGCCGTACGTACGCACGTATGGTGACATGTTACTCAAAGGGTAGATAGAATAGTGAAGATGATTGTACCATATTTATAATAAAATCACAGTATATATATTATACTGGAGTTATTATTTTAGAATGGTAACAACAAAGGAAGAAGAAGTGGAGGAAGAAAGGAACTTGAAAAGGGTGGTGAAATCATTACCTCTTCTTCGGGTTCTTCCTTTTGATTTGATCAAAAGGGCTCCTTAGGTTGGCTTTCTGATCAAACTAAGGCCTCTAGGTTGTAGTGATGGAAGTTGGGAGAGTATTTGGGCAGAGTGTGTCCTAACCAAAAGGCTTTGAAGGTGTGAAGAAATGAGAAATAGGAGTTCCCTTTTATAAGATGGGTGAGGGGCACCTTTGGAAAAGCTAGAAATATTAATTTATAATAAATTCATATTCGGTTTATAATGGCTCAAATGTTGATTATTCCAAGGTTGTGGTGGGTATAGGTCGAAATATATTAAACCAATAGAATTTAGACAGGTTTGGGTACTATATTAACATTATCTTTAAGTATTAACTCTAAGTTAATTAGTTTCACTTTTACAATGTCTCTTTGTATTTTTATATTATATGGTTAATAAACTTACCATATACATCCAAGAGATCCCGAAGTGGTCCATTAATGATAAAAATATCATGATATAAGTCTCTTGTATGAACCTTAGATTTTTAGGAATTTAATATGAATTAATAATATAATATTGTTTTTTAAAAACTCTTTTATGTCAATTTTGAAACTATTCAATAGTTGATATTTTTGAAACTCATAACAGAATGATTAATTCGACAAAAGTTAATTAAATCATTCCTAACATGTCATATTAATTTATAAAATTAGTTTAATTCATAAAAAGTCTCAAATTTCATTTATTTGTGTATTTATAATATCAATTATTTTAATTTTTCACTATTATGGTATTTACGCCATCATCATTGTGTCATAAATAAATTAAATTATTTAAAGTCTAAAAATTATGAATAAAATATAATTATGTATGAAAGATTTTTAGATTTCTAATGAATATTTATAGTCGACAAGGCAACATATATAGCCCTATGTAAAAATTGTTTTTCTAAAAGATATATGCTTATGTCATTTTTGTACTTATTTTAAATTAATTAAAATTAAGTGTCCCTATCACCTACAAGTGGCTCCATGGGGTCCCAAAATCGACCCAAAGATGCTTATGGTCGAACATGTATCAAAAAATAAGTCTAGGACACGTTTTAGGGTAATTTAGTATTATTTTAATATTATTTTGTAACCCTTTTTTACCGGATTTACCCTTAACCATGGTAAATAAAATATTTACTGCAGTAATTATTCAAAATGTCTAAAAATAAAAGTTACCTATTTACACAATTTGATCATCATGATTCCAAATATGGAATCTATTTTTCCAAATTCAAAACACAGAAGTGGCAGAAATTAATTTAAAATTAATTCCCATTGTTAAAACAAAAAGCGTGTTTTTAAGAGATAATAACTATCAAAAGATTGATACTTGTTTATGTCCGGTTTAATTGTAAAATTATTTCCAATGACCAAAATTGTATTAAATTGTAATAATATATTCTAAATATAGTTTAAAACCACTCAAATTCATAATTTATCACTAATAATTATTTTGATTAAAAAAGTTGTTTTTAATTAAAATTTAGTAATTTTCACTATTCATAAAAATATGAAAGTTATTCGAAAAGTACCAAAATTTCACCTTAGGATAAATTTGATACTCCGAATCCAAAAATTAAGTCCATTTTGAAATATAAAATATATATAATTTCAAAAAGTCAGTATTACTATTCATAACGGCTAGTTTGATTGTTTGTGGTGTGTGTTAGAACTGGAAGTTGCGTACAACACACGCTACTGTATTATTCAAAGGAAAGCGTACCGTGGAAGCTTGGGATGTTTCATTTTAAATTTTTGATGTCCCTATTTAGTCAAAAAGTTTAAAATATTGTATTTAAAAAGTGTTCACTATTAAAAGTTGGTAAAAGTGCAATACTGAAAATGAATTTGTTCTTACATTATGTCTAAGAAATTCATAATATGGATTCTAAAATTATAAGGATTATATATAGTTTAAAATTTAGTTAATACTATTCATAACCTCTTTTGAACGGCTTGTTTGGTAAGTCATGGTGCGCTTGAACTCGGTGTTGCGTGTAGTGAAAGTTATTGTATTATTTTGAAGAAATAACACACTATGAAATCTTGGGGTGTTACATTCTCCCCTCCTTCATTAAATTGCGTCCTCGCAATTTGAAATTGTTTTTCGAAAATAAAAGGTTGAAAATAGAAAATATCTTTGTGGGAAAACCCTCATCGGGAATTGGGTTACTAAAATTTAGTCTTAATATGAGGAAAAGAGAAACGAAAGGGTCACCACCAAATTATAATCTCGATTAGGATAACATTGGTGGAAATTAGAGACATATAATTGGAGAAAAAACGTAAATATTTATAGGTAGTGATTGAGGTCATCAATCACAAACAAGTGTAAAATTTAGGTCCTTAAATTCATCAATCTATGATGATTTGAAATACCATCGGTTCAACAAAACATAGGGTATTAGGATAACACATTTTTGGTTTTAGGATTCCTTAAATAAGGTATAAGAATTAATTTCTTAAAAGAATAAGAGAAGAAGAAAAATATATTCTTGACAAGTAGAGTTCCATCCTTTAACTAATTTCTACCACAAACTCATTTTCACTCTAAAAGATAATAGAATGTAAAAAATATATTCTATTTATCCTATTCGTATAGGGTTCCAAAAAAACGAATTTATAATTCATTTACTAGATCTTTTTTAAAAAAACTACATTATTTAATCTCGGACATCAAGTGGGTCAGTGGTAGGTGATACACCCTTATCGCCCTTCGGTTGTGGGTTCAAGTCTCGCGGCCTTGCCGGACGCGACGGGTTGCCGCCCGACCTCCGGGTTGTCCTTTAATGGCAATCCAAAATAATCCAAACTAGAACTATCCAAAATACTTGAGTCCAAAATTTATAAGGAAGGTAAACACAATAAAGATCATTTTTTCCTCATAATAACATGTGAACACCTTCATCATGTATTCTTTTAAAACACTGTAACATCCTGAATTACCATACAACCTTATTGATTACATTCATGATCCCTTATTCCTTAAAGAATAATAGATATACTCCTTCAATCCAAAATTTTTTTAAACCCCAACAATGATGGAATATACAAATCATTAATCAGTTTCAAGGTAGCCAAGAATATCCAATATAATTTATCCAAATCAATCATGTATTATTCCGAAATCACTACCTCAGCATCAGAACTATATTATGATTTATCATTCTCTCAACCATATATTTTCCAAAAATCTGTCCTGCTATTGAGTCACTTTTCTTTGTTCCACACAATCTCAATTCCTTAATGAAATAGTACTGCAGCACAATCCTTATATACTCCATAATTATTATAACAAGTAAATTGTTGATACAACACTCAAATGACATAATCAACACAAGAACTATAATCATTCCTCTTCATATGTGGCAGTATCATAACATTATTATTATCCAATAGCATCATTTGTAGCATAGTCTGATGACTGGGACATAGGTTTGCGTAGTGTCCAAACTCCTTACAAATGAAGCATTGTACATTTGAAACCATTTTCTTACCCTTTCAGTCACGTACTTTGTGCCCTTTTCCTCCACACTTATAACAAACTCACATTCCTTTCAGACAAGTTCCAGGGTGTTTCTTCCCACAATTATCACATATGGGAAAATTCTTATTTTCCCTCTTCCCTGTATCCATATTTCTCTCTTCCATCCTTTTCTTCTCTTGCTTCCCTTCAAAGCCATAGGACTCAGTAAAATCTTTACTTATCTTATCAACACATGATATTATTTCTTTATATGATGATAATACATGGGAGACTATTTCTCTTATAAATTCTGGCTTAAGACCATGAAAGATATGATCCTTCTTTCTATTTGGATCATGTGCATTGCTGGAGTTCTCATTCCTTCTACTAGGCACCATTTCTAAACAATGGCATACACTAGATTAGTTTATGAATAACAATACCTAATCCCAAACTTGTAAGACACATAACATAAATTAAATAGTTTATGGATATAATCCATAATCATAAACAATTCTCTTCTGTGGAAGTAAATACTCATAAACCCTTCATAATGGTTTGTAAAGAAAATTATAATTCTCCTAAGCATATACCCCTGGAGTGTCGTAACCAAGAGTGCAGCAAGGCCCATTTTCGTGCACCAGTTCCCATTCGAGTCTAGCTCAAAGCGGTGTTTTCAGGTTTTACCCCTTTGGTACATCTGTGCCAGAGCCGCCTCTACCTGCTCGTATCCAGACATGGATGTATTGCTCGGAAAACTCACAAAATCTCTACAATACCAAAATTCTAGGAAGTTCTTCTATTGTAATCCTCAATGTTCATCTTAGGTCTACATGCTCTAATCAGAGTTTATCTAAATCTAGCTTCCAAGGTTTGTACTAAACTTCCTCTGATACCAACTGTAACGCCCCGACCCCAGTTACCCAGAGTCAGTGCATTATTACTTAACATTGACATGATTACAAGAAAGATCAAATCTTGAAAGACCGATTGGTTTAGTAGCCTTGGAAACACTAGATATATTCATAAAATCTTACATTACATCATAAAAATGAAAACTACAACAACATATTTTCTTCATAGTCCACACTCATATCCCCACATACTATCCCTGCATGTCATTCATAAATTACTTCTTCACATCCTGGGAAAAATAAAACATAGAAAAGGGGTGAGCTCAAATGCCCAGTAAGGATAACAATATAGCATAAACTTTCATAATTAAGAATAAACATTTAAGGAAATGTATAACTAAAACAAAAACCTTTTAAGCATGAACTTCAACATAGCATGGAAAAAATAAAATGAAATAATGCCATTTACTTATTCACATGGATATTCTACTAATCGAATAATCACATGAAAAATCAATAACCACTTTCATAATGATGGAATGCATAATTCCAGACTATCATAACCACATAGCCAAGGCCTCGTGCCAAGACTAGAAATAATATTTTGTCAAGGCCTTGTGCCAAGACACTAGTTTGTCTCATGAGACCTACCGATGCATCGAGGAGCTATAGCGGGATCAACCCGTCACTTACTAAGTCCAATTCATTCTCATATAAAAAGGTTTAATCATAACATAAACATTTGTATTAAAACTAGCATACGAAATGTCAATACTTTCTCCATAAACCATGAATGGTATAAAAATAACACATCCACAGTCAAACGTATCACAAAACCATCAATACATTATGGAAGTTTTTTATCATAATAAATCATCTTCATATAATCATAAAATCCATCAAAAGATGTTGACATAGATGAAATCAAAACTATTTGAGAGAAATATCTCCTTTTTTTGAGATCATTTAAAAGTCACACATTTATAAATGAAGTAATTAAAAAGAGATTTTTGAATCAAAGTGTCCCATACCACTTTGAAACTTTTGAAAGGAATTAACATTTTAAAAACATTCATGTCCATATAAATAAATCCTTAAAAACCATTTTGAAGACATGGACATTTATTAAAAAGATTTAGAAAGATAAATCTTTAAAACATTTAAAATTCTGATGTTGATAAAGATTACCTTTCCGAAATTCTTAAAATATTCATTTTGAAATCATTTAAAAGTCAGATAATAATAAAATAAAACATTTTCTTTGAAAATATTCTTATAAGCTTGTAAGGAAAGCTTTGAAAATTTTATAACGGCGGTAAATAGCCGCACCCGCCGTATAAGTTAAAAGAATATTCTTACCTTAATTTTGTCGAAAAGGTTAAATAACACCTTGTTTGGAAAACGATGGAAAGATTCCTTTATAAACATTTTATAAAAAGTCAAACAAGGCTATAAATGACTTTAACCCATATTATAGTAAATAGTAAAAATGTTTTTAAATTAATTTTTAAGAAACATGGATGTGGATGATAAAGAGATCTCAGTAGATTATTACGTATAAACAACCTCGGATAATGAAGAGATTGTGAAATATCCCTTACCTTGTACTTTTTCTTGGTTGGGGGTAGGTTAAACTCCTGTATAATGGTGAAATAATTCTTATTAAATTATACAATAATAATATACGTTAATATGATATCATATATGATCTTTTAACATTGATTAGTTAATATTTTCTTAGTATTATTGTTGATTCGGGTGTTAACTTACTCGTTTTATTTTATATGTTTTGTTACGCGAGCCATGTTTCTCATGGATAGGTTGTATCTTATTCATATCCAGAATGATATCAAGTCCTTATAAACTATTATTAATCATCAAATGAGAATTATACTTGAATTTATATGATGGAGAATGAATCTCATCGCGTTCGTGGATACAGTAGTCCGTACGTACGCACGAGCGATAATATCATTATTTTGATATTAAAATAATATATAATTGGATGGTATATCATATATTAAGAATCATTATCATGTTATATTTATTATTTACATGAGTTAAACATCATTATTATTCCCATACAAATAATAATATATTGAATAACAATTACACCACGACGTGGAGACGGTAAGCCATATGTACGCACGTATGGTGACATGTTATTCAAAGGGTGGATAGAATAGTGAATATGATTGTACCATATTTATAATAACATCACAGTACATATATGATACGGGAGTTATTATTTTAGAATGGTAACAACAAAGGAAGAAGAAGTGGAATAAGAAAGGAACTTGAAAAAGGGTGGTGAAATCATTATCTCTTCTTCGAGTTCTTCCTTTTGATTTGATCAAAAGGGCTCCTTAGGTTGGCTTTCGGATCCAAATAAGGCCTCTAGATTGTAGTGATGGAAGTTGGGAGAGTATTTGGGAATAGTTTGGCCGAACCAAAAGGCTTTGAAGGTGTGAAGAAATGATAAGGAGGAGTACCCTTTTATAAGATGGGTGAGGGGCACCATTGGAAAAGATAGAAATATTAATTTATAATAAATTCATATTCGGTTTCTAATGGCTCCAAAGTTTATTATTAAAAGTTTAAGGTTGGTATAGGTCGCAATATATTCAACCAATAGAATTTAGACAGGTTTGGGTTACTATAGTAACCTTATCTTTAAGTATTAACTCTAAGTTAATTAGTTTCACTTTTACAATGTCTCTTTGTATTTTTATATTATATGGTTAATAAACATACCATATGAATCCAAGAGACCCCCAAGTGGTCCATTAATGATACAACTATCATGATATATGTCTTTGGGCCGAACCTTAGATTTTTATGAATTTAATATCAATTAATAATAAAATATTGTTTTTTAAAAACCCTTTTATTTCAATTTTGACAATATTCAATAGTTTATTTTTTTGAAACTCATAACAGAATTATTACTTCATCCAAAGTTAATTAAATCATTCCTAACATGTCATATTAACTTAGAAAATTAGCTTAATTCTTAAAAAGTCTCAAATTATATTTATTTTTGTATTTATAATATCAATTATTGTAATTTTCACTATTATGGTAATTACTCCATCATCATTATGTCATAAATAAATTAAATTATTTAAAGTCTAAAAATTATAAATAAAGTATCATTATTTAGGAAATCTTTTTAGATTTCTAATTAATATTTATAGTCGAAAATAAAACATATATAACCCTATGTAAAAATTGTTTTTCTAAAAGATATATGCTTATGTCATTTTTGTACTTATTTTAACTTAATTAAAATTAAGTGTCCCTATCACCTACAAGTGGCTCCACGGGGTCCCAAAATCGACCAAAATATGCCTATGGTCAAACATGTATCAACCAATAAGTCTAAGACACGTTTTACGGTAATTTAATATTATTATAATATTATTTTTTAACCCTTATTTACCGGATTTACCCTTAACCATGGTAAATAAAATATTTACCACAATAATTATTCAAAATGTCTAAAAATAAAAGTTACCTATTTACAAAATTTGAAAATCATGATTCCAAATATGGAATCTATTTTTCCAAATTCAAAACACAGAAGTGGCAGAAATTAATTTAAAAATAATTCCTGTTGTTAAAACAAAAAGCGTGTTTTTAAGAGATAATAACTATCAAAAGATTGACACTTGTTTATGTCCGGTTTAATTGTAAAATTATATCCAATGACCAAAATTGTATTAAATGGTAAAAATATAATCTACATATAGTTTAAAACCACTCAAATTCATAATTTATCACTATTAATTATTTTGATTAGTAAAGTTGTTTTTAATTAAAATTTAGTAATTTTCACTATTCATAAAAATATGAAAGTTATCTGAAAAGTACCAAAATTTCTCCTTAGGAAAAATTTGATACTCATAATCCAAAAATGAAGTCCATTTTGAAATAAAAAATATATATAATTTCAAAAAGTCGGTATTACTATTCATAACGACTAGTTTGATTGGTTGTGGTGTGTGTTAGAACTGGAAGTTGCGTACAACACACGCTACTGTATTATTCAAAGGAAAGTGTACCTTGGAAGCTTGGGATGTTTCATTTTAAATTTTTGATGTCACCATTTAGTCAAAAAGTTTAAAATATTGTATTTAAAAAGGGTTCACTATTAAAAGTTGGTAAAAGTGCAATACTGAAAATGAATTTGTTCTTACATTATGTCTAAGAAACTCATAATATGGATTCTAAAATTATAAGGATTATATAAAGTTTAAAATTTAGTTAATACTATTAATAACCTCTTTTGAACATCTTGTTTGGTAAGTCATGGTGCGCTTGAACTCAGTGTTGCGTGTAGTGCATGTTATTGTATTATTTTGAAGAAATAACACACAATGAAATCTTGGGGTGTTACAATATTGGTTAGCAGGAGACCTATTGGGAGGCTCTTGAACCTGAAGGGAGCCATATCCAGATTCTTTTTCCACCGTCATTGGATATAGAATGTGTTAGTAATCATGTTTTGAGGATAAGATACCAAAGCTGTTGGTTGTGAATATGAGATCCACAAGTTCAAAATTAGCCTTTCCCAAGTGATGCCAACTCATCGGTCAACACATCTAAGGGAATTCATGAGTATCCTCCTTGGTTGAGATATTACCACATTGGTGGTACTCTTGAACAATTGTATTCACTACCTGATGTTGGAGTTTTCTTGTATGTAGCACTGTTTTATGATCTTCAAAAGTTGTTGATGTGGATGATTTGCTGAAATAGATGATGGATGATGATGAAATCATATTGAATCGCGCTTCTGAAGCGGTATCTACAATTATGAAGATGACTAAGAACAATGTTACTGATTAGGGCAATATCGTAGGCATAATATTCTAAGTTAGATAAAGATGGTTAAATCATCTGTTCTTTTATTCCCAATTCACGGATTCCACTTATATGTTCTTATCAAAATGAGTATGGAATTATAAATCACCATACAAGCGTACGTACGACTTACCGTCTCCACGTCGTGGAGTAGTTTGTTATTCAAACACTTCATTATTTGGATGGGTATAATAATGAGTATAACTAATGTAAATAATAAATATAACATGTTAATGATTCTTTATATATGATATAATATCCAATTACATACGATTTCACCATCAATATTATGATACTGTCGCTCGTGCATACGTACGGATTACCGTCTCCATGATGAGATGAGATTAATTTCCACATTCACCATTCTAAGATGATTATAATTATATATATTGTTAATAAGTATGTAATATATGACATAATAATTCTACTGGAGATATAAATACATATATATGTATATACTTACATATATCTTATTCACATACGTTTTTTTAACACGATATGAAAACAGAAACATTATTTATGCATATGTACTACCTACCATCTCCATAAACGGTACCTTCCATGTCATATATCTATCTATTATAAATGTTTATATATATTATATATAAATCAAGGATTATATTCAAGAAGTATTTAAATCATCATCTAAATGATACGATCAAGAATAACAAGTTAAAACACGTATGATAAAGAAATAAATTATTACCCGAAATGTTAATTTAACATGGAAATCAATATTAAATTGGTCGTATAAAGTCATAAATGAATCATGATTCATATAATAAATATGAATATGGTTCTTGTATAATTTTACAACATACTATAGTCATTATATAGGAGGTTAAATGTACCCTTGACCAAAAGAAAGTGCAAGGTAAGGGTTAATTCCTTAGTCTCATTATTAATCAAGATTGTTTATGGGTATGTTTTTACTGGGACATATTGATCATCCATGTCCATGTTTCATAAAACAGTTTTCAATGATATTATTTTTAAGGGACACTTTTATTAAAACTTCATTTTTTTAAATATTTATTTTTCTAAATCAGTCTCATTAATGTACATGTTTTCCAAATAATTTTTAAGGATTTATTTATGTGGACATTAATGGTTTTAAAATGTTAATTCCATTCAAATGTTTCAAAGTGTTATGGGAAAATTTGATTAAAAAATGTCTTTAAATTTCTTCCTTTCGAAATTGTGTGACTTTTAAATGTTTTCATGAAAAAAGGATATTTCTCTCAAAGATATTTACAAATAATTTTCATTTATGTCAACATCCTTTGATGGATTTTAAACTTGATTGATGTTTATTTATTATAATACAAATTTTCCATATTTTATTGAAGGTTTTGGGATATTTTTTACTATGGATGTTTAATTTTTATACCATTCATGGTTTATAAATAAATTATTGACATTTCATATGCTAGTTTTAATATGAATGTTTATGTTATGTTTAACCTTTTCATATGAGGAATGCATTGGACATAGTAAGTGATGGGTGGAGCCCACTATAGCTCCTCGATGAATCAGTAGGTCTCATGAGACAATCTAGTGTCTTGGAACAAGGCCTTGAAAAAATATTATTTGTAGTCTTGGCACAAGGCCCTGAATCTGTGGTTAGGAAGTCTGTCATTATGCATTCCATCATTATGAAAGTGGCTATTGATACTACATGTGATTATTCGACTAGTAGAATACCCATGTGAATAAGTAAATGGAATTATTTGATTTTAGATTTTCCATATTATGATGAATTTTATGTTTAAAAGGATTTTGTTTTAGTCATATACATTGCCTAAAATGATTAGGCTTATTTACAAAAGTTTCCGCTATATTGGTATCCTTACCGAGAATTTGAGCTCACCCCTTTGTTTTATTTTCCCAGGATTTCCAAGTTGTATTTTATGGTTGATGTTCAGGGTTAAGCTAAACGAGAATAATGACATTCTAAAATAACTATCTATGCGGTATTTTTTGTTTGAAATTTTACTGTGATGTTGATGTATGTAATATGTTTCCAAGACTGCTAAACAGATGGTTCTTTCGGGGCATGATTTCCTTGTATCATGAAAATTTATTAAAATAATGCACCGACTCTGGGTAACTGGGTTCGGGCCATTATAGTTGGTATTATAGATAGTTTAGTAACTTCTTTTGAAATAGATTTATATAAACTCTGATTATAGAACATTAACCAAATATAGAATTTGAGGATTAGTATAGAATATCTTCCTAGCATTTTGGTAATGTAGAGACTTTGTGTATTTTATAAGGAATACATCTCTATCTGGATACAAGCAGGTAAAAGTGGCTCTGGAAAAAATATACCTAGGAGTGAAAACTCTAACAAGGTGTTTTAGGATTGACCATAGGTATCCTATTACAGGACAACGGGCCTTGCCGCACTCTTGGTTACTACACTCCTAAGGGATATGCTTAGGATAATTCAAATTTTCATTAAAATACATTATGATGGATTTATGAGCAAATACTTTCACAAATAAAACATTTTATGATTATCGATTATATGCATAATCTTATCAATTTATGTTAGGTATTTTAAAAGTTTGGAATTATGCATTGTGATTCATAAACTAAACCTGTTTGGGACATTTTTTAGAAATGGCACCTAGTAGAAAGAATGAGTATTCCAAAAATATGTATGATTGAAATATTATGAAGGATCATATCTTTCATGGTATTAAGCCAACATTTAAAAGGGAAATAATCTCCCATGTATTCTCATCATATGAAGAAAGAAATATCATTTGTTAGAAATATAAGTGAAGAATTCTTTGAGTCCTATGTCTTTGAAGGGAAGCAAGATATAAAAAGGATGGAAGAGAGAAAGATGGATAAAGGGAAGAGGGGAAAGAAGGATTTTCCCATATGTGATAATTGTGGTAAGAATCACCTTGTTAAATTCTGGAAGGGAATGAATGTTTGTTATAAGTGTGGAGAAAAAGGAAACCATGTATGTGACTAAAAGGGTAAGAAAAAGGTTTCAAATGTACAATGATTCATCTACAAGGAGTTAGACACTACATGAATCAATGTACCCATCATTATAGTATACCCCAAATGTTGATATTGGATAATAGTCATGTTATGATACTACCGTAGATACAGAGGAATGATTAGTGTTCTTTGTTGAGTCAATAAGGTTTTCCTTATGACTTTTCCATTCCTTTGTGTTTTGAAAATCACAAACACCTTTCTTTAAGAAAATCGCTTTTATAAGGAAAATTTATTTTATAAGAAAAATCGCTTTTGTAAGAAAAATTATCCTTATCATATTTTCATCCATATTTTTCTTAAGTATATGATTCAGATACATTTCTATATTCTCAGAATTGTTTGAAACTTTTTTATGAAGTATTCTGTTTTAGGATCCGAATTCTGGATAAGAACTGTAATAAAGTTTCACTCCGAAATCCAGAATGAAGATCTATGATAAAGTTTCATTCCGAATTCCGGATACGAACTGTGATTAAGTTCTACTCCAGATTCAGGATACGAATCCTTATGAAGTTCGACATCGAATTCTCATTACGAATTCTAATGATGAATTCTCATTACGAATTATGATGAAGAATTATCATTCCGAATTCTGCATACGAATTCTCATTACGAATTTTGATAATGAAATCTCATTATGAATTCTGATGATGAATTATCATTCCGAATTCTGGATACGAATTATCATTACGAATTCTTATGATGAAATATCATTATGAATTCTGATGATAAATTCCCATTACGAATTCTGATGAAGAATTCTCATTCCTAATTCTCATTCCAAATTCACCTATTAAACAGAATCTGATCATCTTTGTTTTATACACTCCGAATTTATTTAGACTCCGAAAATTATTTTGGTTAGACTCCAAACATTCATTTTGGTTACGCTTTTATAATTTTTCTACTCTTTAATATATATTTTTTTACTCTAAACTTTCACTCCGAATCTTCACTCTGAACTTTTTAATTAAGACTTCAAACGATGACGTACATTCTATTACACTTGTTTTGATATAAAACGATGTCATGTATTCTGTTATGAACTAACCATTGGTTAAGTTACACGTGTACAGGTCCCTCTGATTTTTAAGGAAAATATGACCGTTGGAAAGGAGGCCGACCTTACCTATAAATAAGAGCACATTTGAAAGAGCTCAGTGCTGAAGTGCTGAAAGGCTGACTGATCTTCGACTCATGTTATTACATGCTTGAAGTTATTTATAGAGAGAGAGAGGCTCTTATTAACTCTCAAAGCTTTGTGCGACTCTGAATGTTGGTGATTACATTCGAGGACTTCCGGGGATAGGAAGACAGAGGTTTCCAACACCTTGAAGTTGAGGGCTTCCTCACTATGGAAGACAGAGGTGACCAACTACCTTGAAGTTGAGGGCTTGCGGGGATAGCAAGACAGAGACTCCGATCTTCGTATCGAGGGCTTACCCTAGTGTGGGTAAGACAGAATTGCTTGAAAGTATAAATCAAGGGACCTTTATCCAAGGTTGTTGGATACCCTTCTCATTGGGTTAAAAGATTTATATCTTGTTACTTGTAGTTTTACTAATTGTTTATTTCCGCTGCAATTTTTATTATAAGGAAATTATAACTTTCTTATACTTCCTTACTTGTACTCTATTTAATTTAGATTCTATACGCTTTAAGGTAGAATATAATATTGTAATCTTTTGTTAAGTTTAAATTTCCGGAACCATATTTCCAGTACCTACTTTCAGAATCTCTTTCCAAGTTTTCATTTGGTATTAAAGGTGTTGTGAATTTTCTTAGCTTGAACCTTGTTAAATTAAGCCCTTTCCTTTGCTTAAGGAAACCATAGTTATTCGTAACCAACTTTAAAGGTTCCAAAAGAATTTTTAAAGTTTACAATTCACCCCCCCTCTTGTAAATTGAGCATCTACATCACTATTTCGATCCTACAATTGGTATCAGAGTAAGGTTTCTAAAATACTTGTACTCACTTATAAGTTTTTCTTGCTCAATTTATCATTCCGAACTTTCTCATTCCGAACTTTGTTATTACGAATCATTTCTACTAAGAAGTTTGTGTGCTGAAGGTTTATAAGTATGGAAGGAATTAATGTTGGTTCTATTGATAATATAAATCCTACAAGGCCACCAATCTTTGATGGTAATGACTATGAATACTGGAGAGATCGAATGAAAACTTTTGTTATCAATACTGGAGTGGACAATTTTGTTATGCTCACTGGTGATTATAAAATTCCTGACAAGGAAGTTAGAACTTTTACTAACCAGGAAAAGCAAGAATATCAACTCAACTATAAGGTATGCAATACTCTACTTTGTTCAATGAATAGAAATATATATAGCCAAATTTCTTCTTGTGAAGCAGCTAATTGTATCTGGGAGAAGTTACAGGTTACACACTTTGGAACTTCTAAGGTGATTGAGACTAGGAGAGCTATGATTAGAGCTGAATATCATGGCTTCAACTTTCCTTATGGAGAACCAATATGTAAAGTTCAATAGAGATTTATGACTATCGTCAACATCTTGCAGTCTAGGGGAGAAAAGGGTTAGATGATGAATCTCTTGTGGATAAGATAATTGATATCATGCCTAACGAGTGGGAATCCAAAAGAACTGCTATAGATGAGAATAGGAAGGTCACTCAAATTTCTCTTGATGAGCTATTTGGAACTCCTCTCCAACATGAAACCAGAATGAAGAGAGATGCTGACAACATCAAAAAGAAAAATGGAAATGGTACTGTTGCTTTTACAACAACATCAAATCATATGAAAGCTAAGACTCCTGAGAGAGTAACCAGATCCAAGTCTAAGAAGATGGTAGTTCAGTCAGATTCTAGTGAGAGTGAAATATCTGAGAATGAATTAGAAAATCTTGCTCGAAGGATGAAAAAGATAGCTGGACAGAGAAATTTCCAATCCAAGTATAAGAAAAAGGAAAGGAAAGATAAGAAAGATGGAGAAGTTACTTGTTATGAATGCAAGAGAGCTGGACATATTAGACCAGATTGCCCTTTGACAAAAAGAATGAAAGGAAAGAAAGACATTCAGATAGGAACAGAAAGAAGTATTATAAAGCCAAAGCTAAGAAAATTTTGACAGCTAATGACACCTGGAGTCCCAATAGTGGTGAATCTTCAGATGAATCTTTTGATTATGAATCTTCAGGACAGAAGGATCTTGGTCTTATAGCCAGATTACCTATTGATAATCATTGTTTTATGGGTAAGGTACGAAATTCTGAATCATTGACCAATGTTTCTTTAAATTCTAATAATAGTAAGTATTATAACACTTATAATGAAGAATCTTCTTCTGATGAAGAAAATACTTTACCTACTTATGAAGAAGTCTCTAGGTTTGATGAACTTCTTGATATTGAGAATTCTAAACTCAATAAGAAACTCGATAAGGAAAAATCTAGGAATTCTATTCTTACAAAAGAGATATCAGATATTTCTAAAGATCTTGATAGGATAAATGGTGATTTTGAAAGTATTTCAAAAAATCTTGAGGAAGTAAGTTCTGAGAAGAACAAACTGTCTAAAGAATTAGAAAAAGTAATTTCTAAGAAAATTGTTTTCGAGCCTAACTCTAGTTCTAAAACTATTGATTTTGAGGATAAAAACTTGGTTATAAAACTCATGTCCGAGATTTTTTCCTTAAAGAAGTGTTTATTAAACTTTACCCATGGAAAGGAAAATTTTGATAAAATGTATTCCCAAATACGACCTTTAAGAAATAAATCTGGATTTGGTTACACCCATGCAAAACCAATTTTTAGTAACAATTATTTTGTTCCTCAAAGTGACCCATTTTGTACCAAGTGTCAATGTGGTGGTCATTGGGAAAGAATTGTTCCTTAAACAAAACCCAATACTTAGGTTTTCATAAAGCTTATTTCTCAAAGAAGATGTGGGTACCTAAAATTTTGTTATCTAGTAATCTCGGATCCAAAAAAGTTTGGATTCTGAAGGTCTAATTTTCTTCTTATTTTCAGTAAAATAAAGAGAATACCAGCAACAATACATGGTACATGGATAGTGGAAGTTCCCGACACATGACTGGTAACAAAATCTATTTTGAAAAGATTATCAAAACGAAAGGAGGAAAGGTAACCTTCGGAGACAATGCTAATGGAGAGATTGTTGGTATTGGTAATATTGTTCTTTTAGGAAAAACTTTGATTTCAAATGTTCTTTTTGTAAAGGGTCTTAAGCGCAACCTCATTAGCATAAGTCAGTTATGTGATGAAGGTTACCTTGTGAATTTTAGGAATGATAAGTGCTTAGTTCACAATTCCAAGGATGAATTTATTTTCTCAGCTAATAGGAATGAGAATGTTTACACCTTAATCTTAGAAGACCTTAGATATCAAGATTTACCTTGCCTAAGTGCAATGGAAGATCATTCCTGGTTATGGCATAGAAGACTAGGTCACTGTAACCTTAGGAACCTATGTAAACTCTCTAAGAAGAAACTAGTTAAGGATCTACCGGAGCTTAGATTTGATTCTTCTAAAGTTTGTGATCCTTGTAAATATGGAAAGCAACATAAATATAGTTTTAAATCAATCGGTGAAGTCTCAACAATTGATGCATTACAGTTAGTGCACATGGATCTTTTTGGTCCAACACAAACTGTAAGTATTGGAGGAAAATAATATGTGTTTGTTCTAGTTGATGATTACACTAAATTTACTTGGGCTTATTTTCTAGCAATGAAATCTGAAGATTTTTCTTATTTCAAAAGTTTTAGAGCTCAAGTTAAAAATGAGAAAAACCTTCCATTGAAAACTATTCATAGTGATCATGGAGGAGAATTTCAAAATTCTGATTTTGAAACTTTTTGTAGTAAAAAAATGTATTACTCACAGTTTTTCAGCACCTAGAACTCCTCAACAAAATGGTGTAGTTGAGAGAAGAAATAGAATTCTTCAAGAGATAACTAGAACCAAGTTGAGTGAATATTATATAGCTAGACATTTCTGGGCTGAAGTTGTAAGTACTGCTTGCTATACTATAAATCATGTTTTGATTAGACCTTTTCTTAATAAAATCCCTTATGAGTTATGGAATGGTAGAAAACCAAGACTATCCTACTTCAACGTTTTTGGTTGCAAAGTATTCATTTTTAATACTAATGATAACTTACATAAATTCGCACCAAAATCTAATGAAGGAATTTACTTAGGATATTCCACAACATATAAGGCTTATAGAGTTTTTAATAAAAATACTTGTACTATTGAAGAAACAGTACATGTAAAATTTGATGAGTCTGATCCTTTTGTTTTTAAACCATCCCAGCCTACATCCTCGGATGTGTTTTCAAAAACTGATTTTCAACCTTTGATAGAAGAATCTCTTGATAAGGATAATGTTCAAGAAGATATTCCTGAAACATTTACCCCAGAAGACTATCTACCCTATGTTGATGAACATGATTTTCAAAACCCAAATCAGGTGTTTCTTAAGAATCATCCCAATGATAGTATCACTGGTGATGTAAATCAACCTGTAAGGACTAGAAGTTCCTTAAGAAATTAAGTAGAACATCTAGCATTTCTTTCCCAATTAGAACCTAAATGCACCGATGAAGCTTTAGGTGATGATGATTGGATCAAAGCCATGCAAGATGAACTCAATGAATTCGAAAGGAATAAAGTCTGGACCTTGGTTGAAAGACCTAAGGAAACTTCTGTTATTGGAGTAAAATGGGTTTGCAGAAATAAATGTGATGAAAATGGAGTCATAGTAAGAAATAAAGCTAGACTTGTTGCTAAAGGCTATAATCAGCAAGAGGGAATAGACTATGAAGAAACCTATGCTCCAGTAGCGAGACTTGAATCTATCGGTATTCTACTTTCCTTTGCAGCATTCTTTAATTTTAAACTTTTTCAAATGGATGTGAAATGTGCTTTTCTTAACGGTTATGTTCAACAGGAAGTTTTTGTTGAAAAACCTCCTGGATTTGAATATAAAAAACATCCTGATTATGTTTTTAGACTTACCAAAGCTCTATATGGCCTTAAAAAAGCCCCACGAGCATGGTATGATTGACTTACTGGATTTTTGCTTCAAAATAACTATGTTAAGGGAAATGCAGATCCAACCCTTTTCATAAAGAAAGATAAGAAAAATGTTTTGATTGTTCAAATTTATGTTGATGACATCATATTTGGTTCAACTCAGCAATCTTTGACCGACTCTTTCACAAGTCTAGTGAAATCTGAGTTTGAAATGAGCATGATGGGTGAGTTAACATTTTTCCATGGTTTTCAAATTTCTCAAAAACCAGAAGGAACCTACATATCTCAACATAAGTATATTAAAGATCTTCTTAAAAAGTATGGTTATGACAACACTAAGAGTATTAGTACTCCTATTGGTACCTCAAACTCTTTAGATCTTGATGAAGCTGGGAAACCAGTAGATCAAAAATATTTTAGAGGTATGATAGGAAGTTTACTTTACTTAACATCTAGTCGACCAGACTTAATGTTTTCAGTATGCTTATGTGCAAGATATCAATACAATCCTAAGGAATCTCACATAAAGGCAGTAAAAATAATTTTTTGCTACCTTAAGGGAACCATGGATCAATGATTATTTTATAATTCTGGAAATGATTTTATCCTAAAAATCTTTTCTGATGCTGACTATGGTGGATGTAGAATGGATAGAAAAAGTACATCCAAAACATGTCATTTCTTAAGAGATTCATTAGTTTTTTGGTCCTACAAGAAGAAACATTCTATAGCACTCTCCACTGCTGAAGCTGAATGTGTAGCAGCTGGAAGTTGTTGTGCTCAAGTGTTGTGGATGCAACACACACTCACAGACTATGGCTTGAGTTTTAGTAAAACTCAAATTTTGTGTGATAACACAAGTTCCATTTCCCTTAGTAAGAACCCTGCACATCACTCCCGTGAAAAACACATAGATATTAGGCATCACTTTCTTAGGGATCACACACTTAAAGGAGATATTATTCTTCAGTTTATCAGAACGCAAGATCAACTTGCTGATATTTTAACAAAATCTTTGCCTTCTGATAGATTTGAATACATTAAACAGAAGTTAAGAATGATAACCGTAAGGTAATCCTTCTTAATTAACTTTTTGTTGAAATAGTCTCCTTACAGCAATAAAATCCTTTTTATAGGGGGAGTACATTTGATTGTTAGATTAACAAAGTTCTTCAAATTTTTTTTTCAAACTTTTCGGAACTAAAATTCCGGAATGGAATTTCCGGAACTAAAACTTTCCAGAATGGATATTTTCGTATAGAAAAATTCTGGAATGGAAATGTTCGTATTGAAAACATTCGGAATGGAAAATTTCATACTAGTATTTTCATAATGGGATTTTCGTACCGAATCTTTCATTATAAGTTTTTTGTTTTCAAAATTTTGTAATGAAATTTTCATAATGAGTTTTTCTTACTGAGTTTGTTTTTCGTAGTGAGTTTTTTGAATTTTGTCTTTTCGTAATAAAGATTTTTTCGTAGTTTTCGTAAAAATGTTACCAATTACGAATAATCTTCCTAATCCAATCCGAAAGGTATGATTTTCTTACTCAAGTTTTCATAATCATACTTTACTTGCTGGCATTTACTTATATTTCGTTTTTGGATTATAGTTTTCTTAATTCTTTGTTTTAATAAAAACCACAACAGATCAGATTCAAGAGAATTGGTTTTCGACTGTCAGATCTGATCTCATCTTATCACAACTGTTCGATCAACCGTGGAAGTTGAACCGTTTTTTTTGGTTCCTATATAATGGGGACCCCAAACGGTTGTCCCACATCGGTTTTCAAGATCTAGCATCGCAAATCTCTACCTCTCTGTTTTAAGACCGTTCCGAACCTCAGCTTTTTCTGTTCCGAACTTCTTAGAGGTCTCCAGATCTGAATGTCTGTGGAAGTAGCTTCTCAAGACATGTCTTCTTCTAGGCCGATTTCGAAGTGGCTGGTATATAGAGAGAGGCTGGTTTATCCTGATTTCTTTAACAAGTATGACTATCTTATATCCAAGAATATTAAGCTTAATGGATTGGAAGAGGTTGCGGTGTCGAAACCTGGGAATCAAGATGAAGTCTATTCAGATTTACATATAGAGTTTTATGAGACACACTCCTTTCTTAAGGAAGATGGAAGAGAAAAGTTGTATTTTAAGTTTTATGGTAAGATTTATAAGCTTTCATATGCCAAGGCAGCTAGCTTGGTGGGGCTGAATAATGAAGGAGAAGCTGAATTTATATTTCATGTGTTGCCGGATTCAAAGGGTAGCTTCGACAAGGAAAAATTATTAGAAACTCTCGGACTGGCAGATGACAAGGCTCCGAAGATTGCTTCTCTATCTACAAATTTCCGGATTCTAGAGTTATGGGTACAAGGCCTTATCATAACGAGGAAGGGTGAAAAAGATAGCTTAAAGAAGAGTGAGATCTACATCCTAGATTTTCTGATAAATCTGAGGAAGTTTAATTTGATGAAGCACATTCTTATCACTCTTGAGAATGTGATGAAAGGAAATCTGAGAGGTCAGATTATAATGTATCCAGCAATCCTCTCGAAGTTGATAGTTCGATGCCTTGAGTCATTCAAGGAGGCTTGCAAGTATAAGACAAGAGTTTGCAAGATTATGCTAGTGAGTGATGGTACACTTAAAAGAATGGATGTAGCTTTTGACAAGAAGACCGGTTAGTTCATTGATTTACCTGCTCAAGAAGAAGCAGTTCCGAAAGTTGTGGATCCAGAATCCTCTATGCCAGTGAGGAAGAGAAAGATGAAAGAAGTTGAAGTTGATGTAGAGAATCCCAAGTCTAAGGAATTTCTTTCCGCACCTCCAAAACCAAAGAAGATGAAAGCTTACCCAGATGAGGTAGTTGCTAAATGGAGGGAGATGAAAGAGAAGAGAGTGCAAGTAGAGCCTCAGATTGTCTTGGACCCTGCGAAGGCTAAGTCCTTGAAGGAAAGAACTGCAAATGAGCTAGAAAAACAAGAAAAAGAAAAGAAGCTCAAGAAGAAGATGACTGAAGCAGAGGTAGCTCAGGCATTGTTGAAGTTCAATGAGATGGTTTCAGCAAATATTCCTGTTCTGAGATCCTTTTCATTGGACTCTCTTCTTGAGACTCCATGAAGAAATTTCGTCACTCCGGAAGAATCTCTTACTAAGACTGCTGAGGAAGTAGAGCAAATTGAGCGAGTGGAAGAAGAATAAGCTGTAGCTGAAGGCAGTGGTGAAACTGGAGACGTTTTAAAACAAGTAGATGATTATAAGGGGACTCCTATCGAACATTTGTCACTCCGAACCTCAGAAGCTGAGTCTTCTATGCTAGTCACTCTGGCAATGGAAGAAGAGAAAGGGGAAGAAGAAGTAGCTTATCATGTAGAGGAATAACAACTTCTACAAGATATTGCTCAAATGGAGAATGTAGAGTTCGGTGTTCAGAATGTTCCTGATGAGGAAGACCATATTGTTCAAGTTTCTGATAGTGAAAAGAAAACTCCAAAACATGATTCTATTCCGAAAAAAGACAAGGGAAAGCAAATTCTTGCTGATACTCCGAGCTCAGTAGTGGTGAAGAGAAAGGAAGTTGGTAGTTCTTCAAAGAGAAAACTTGACCCTGTTGAAGAAGAAAATTCTCCAAGCAATGTTTTGGATTTGGAGTCATCTTCATTGGGGCATGAATTTGTTGTTCAGTCTTTAAAAAAGTTGGTGGGAACTATTCCAACTTTCTCAAGTATTTATTCAAGATGTCAGATGCTCCAACATGCTTTGAATCAGAAATTAGATTCCGTATCTATGGTTATGGACAAGTGTGTTGAAATAGAGGCTTAGTTCAAAATGTTCTTTGTCGGCTATGAAGCCCATAGAAGATCTTGAAAGAGGATGACAAATTGGTAGAGGAAAACTGTAGAAGAGATGAGACTCTTGGATGAATTTAAAGACAATGTTAACGATGCTTTTGAGACTGAGGATAGGAAAATAAATGAGCTGGATTCTTCCTTTGAAGAGAAGCTGACAGATGAAATGAACTTCCGGATTCAAGAAGTCAGAGATCTGAATGGGAAGCTGAATTCTGTTTCTCAAAACTGGAAGTTTGAAAGGGATCATCAGATTGAGTTTGAAGAAAAGATGAAGGCTCAGGAAGAAAAACTTAAAGCCCAGGAAGAAAATATTAAAGCTCAGGAAGAAAAGATTGAAGCTCAATCTGCAAGAATAGTGTTCTTAGAGAAGCAAGCTGAAGACGATCATAAAGACTTAAAGAAGATAAAGACTATTCTAAAAGGTCTCATGGCGAAGGAGAAAGATCCCAAATAGACAGATCCGATCTTTTGTTGTACCTTAACTCTTTTGTTGTTGAAATTTTCAAAATTAATAGAAATTGTGCTTGTCCATTTTTATTGTTACTACTAATTTTTCAGGTACTTTGTTATATTTCCCATTCCCTCGAATTCTTTTTCAAAATCACAAAGGGGGAGAAGGAAAATATCCTTAAGAAAAAAAAGAACTCTAATAAGATCTTATCTAAGGGGGAGATTTTTAATTAAAGAAGACTTTATTATTTGTAATGTAATGTCACTCCGGAAATATAGAATACGATCCTTAGAGTTTCAAAGCCTAATGGGGAGTTAGTCGTATTCATCAATATCCTTAAAGAAAAGGGAGATAAGCCTTAATGTTTTTCTTTCTTCTTAGAATTTCTTTTTCAAGGATGTTTGTGCTTTCCAAAAAGGGGGAGATTGTTGAGTCAATAAGGTTTTCCTTATAACTTCTCCCTTCCTTCTTGTTTTGAAAATCACAAACACCTTTTTTTAAGAAAATCTCTTTTATAAAAAAAATTGCTTTTATAAGAAAAATTGCTTTTGTAAGAAAAATTATCCTTATCATATTTTCATCCATATTTTTCTTAAGTATAAGATTCGGATTCATTTCTATATTCTTGGAATTGTTTGAAACTTTGTAATGAAGTATTCTGTTTTTGGATCCGAATTCTGGATAAGAACTGTAATAAAGTTTCACTCCGAAATCCAGAATGAAGAACTGTGATAAAGTTTCATTCCAAATTCCAGATACAAACTGTGATTAAGTTCTACTCCAGATTCAGGATACGAATCCTTATGAAGTTCGACATCGAATTCTCATTACGAATTCTAATGATGAATTCTCATTACGAATTCTGATGAATAATTCTCATTTTTAATTCTGGATATGAATTCTCATTACGAATTCTGATAATGAAATATCATTACGAATTCTGATGATGAATTCTCATTACGAATTCTGGATACAAATTCTCATTACGAATTCTTAAGATGAAATATCATTATGAATTCTGATGATAAATTCCCATTACAAATTCTGAGGACGAATTCTCATTCCAAATTCTCATTCCAAATTCACATATTAAACAGAATCTATTCATCTTTGTTTTATACACTCCGAATATATTTAGACTCCGAAAATTATTTTGGTTAGACTCCAAACTTTCATTTTTCTCAGGCTTTTATAGTTTGTCTAATCTTTAATATATTTTTTTTACTCCGAACTTTCACTCCGAATCTTCACTCAGAAATTTTTAATTATGAATTAAAATGATGTCGTACATTCTTTTACACTTGTTTTGTTATAAAACAATGCTGTGTATTCTATTATGAACTAACCGTTGGTTAAGTTACACGTGTACAGGTCCCTCCGATTTTTAAGGAAAATATGACCGTTGGAAAGGAGGCCGACCTTACCTATAAATAAGAGCTCATTTGAAAGATCTCAGTGCTAAAGTGATGAAAGGATGACTGATCTTTGACTCATGTGATTACATCCTTGAAGTGATTTCTAGAGAGAGAGGATCTTATTAACTCTCAAAGATTTGTGTGACTTCGAATGTTGGTGATTACATTCGAGGACTTCCGGGGATAGGAAGACAGGGGTTTCCAACACCTTGAAGTTGAGGGCTTCCTTGCTAAGGAAGACAGAGGTGACCAACTACCTTGAAGTTGAGGGCTTGCGGGGATAGAAAGACAGAGACTCTGATATTCGTATCGAGGACTTACCCTAGTTTGGGTAATACAGACTTTCTTGAAAGTATAAATCAAGGGACCTTTATCCAAGGTTATTGGATACCCTTCTCTTTGGGTTAAAAGATTTATATCTTGTTACTTGTAGTTTTACTAATTGTTTATTTCCGCTGAATTTTCTATTATAATGAAAGTATAAATTTCTTATACTTCCTTACTTGTAATCTGTTTTATTTAGATTCTATACGCTTTAAGGTAGAATCTCATATTGTAATCTTTTGTTAAGTTTAAATTTCCGGAACCATATTTCCGGAACCTACTTTCAGAATCTCTTTCCAGGTTTTCATTTAGTATTAGAGGTTTTGTGAATTTGCTTAGCTTAAACCTTGTTAAACTTAGACCTTTCCTTTTCTTAAGGAAACCATAGTTATTCATAACCAACTTTAAAGGTTCCAAAGGAATTTTTAAAGCTTACAATTCACCCCCCTCTTGTAAATTGAGCATCTGCATCACTATTTCAATCCTACATTCTTAAGTTTTTATTAAAGAATTGTGTCATTTGAGTACATGTTATAAGAATTATAAAGTATATAAGGATTGTACTAAAGTACTATTTAATTAAGGATTTGAGAATTAATGGTACCACGTAAAGTGACATAGTTTCAGGTTATACTTAATGGAAAATACATGGTTGAAGGAATGGTAAACCATAATATGGTACTGATACCGAAGTAGTGAGTTTGGAATAAGAGATGGTTGATTTGGATAAATTATATTGGATATTCTTGACAACCTTGGAACATATTAATGGTTTTTTTATTACATAATTGTTGGAATATTCATAATTTTTGGATATAAGGAATATATCTAATATTCTATAAGGAATAGAAGAGCATGAATGTAATAAATAAGGTTTTATGGTAATTCAATGTGTTACCATGTTTTAAAAGAATACATGATGAAGGTATTCATATGTTATTACATGGAAAAAGAGATATTCATTTTGTTTACCTTCCTTATACATTTTGGATTGTGAGTTTGAACAAAAGTATTTTGGATAAGTCTAAAGGTTAGAATGAATTATGTTGGACATTGGATACTATTCTTTGAGGTTAAAACATTTCATAAGATTATTTTTGAATTGTTATTAACAGGATAACCTGGAGGTCGGGAGATAACTCGTTGCGTCCGGAAAGGCCATGAGACCTGAACACGCAACCGAAGGGTGAAACGAGTGCATCACCTACCACTGACCTACGTGATGTCCTAGTTTGTATAATGCAGTTTTTCTTAAATAGTATAATAAATGAATTATAAAATTGTTATTTTTGGAACCCTATATGATTATTATAAATAGAATATTTTTGAATTCTATTATCTTTTGGAGTGATAGATGAATTTGTGGTAGGAATTAGTTGAAGGATGAAAATATACTTGTCATGTATATATTTTTTCTCTTATTATATGAAGAAATTAATTCTTAAACTTTAGGGAATAGATCCTAAAACAAAAAATGGTTTATCCTAATACCTTATGTTTTGTTGAACTGATGATATTTTAAATAATCATAGATTGATGGATTTGAGGCCCTCAATTGTAGACTTGTTTGTGATTGATGACCTCAATCAGTCCCTATAAATATTTACAGTTTTCCTCCAATTATGTGTCTCTAATTTCCACCAATGTTCTTCTAATCGAGATCATAATTTGGTGGTAAATTTTTCATTTACCTTCCCCTCTTATTAAGACCAAATTTTATTAACCCAATTTCTGATGTGGGTTTTCCACAAAGGCATTATTCATTTTTTAACATTTTATTTTTGAAGAACAATTTCAAATTGTGAGGACCCAATTTATTGAATTAGGAGAGAATGTAACACCCTATGATTTCATAGTGTGTTATCTCATTAAAGTAATTCAAAAGCTTGCGGTACGTGCAAAACCGAGTTCGAGCGCACCACAACTTACTAAACTAGTTGTTCAAAAAGTAGTTATGAATAGTATTAAGAACATTTTGAATCTTATATACTCTATATAATTTTATCATCCATATTATGTGTTTTCCAGTCATAATATAAGAACCAATTCATTTTTTTCTGATAAAATAAGTATTTTTCAAAAAATAAAAATTTACAACGTTTTAATGGAGAACCATTTTTAAAATAAATATTTGACAAATTTATATATTCAATTTAATGACATTAAATTTTTATTTATAAGTGGGACATAAAAATTTAGTTTTGATAAATTTTTGGTACTTTTCTGATAACTTTCATATTTTGATGAATAGTTAAGAATACAATGTTTTAATTGAAAACAACTTTTTAATCAAAATATTTAATAGTGTTAAATTATGAATTTGAATGGTTTTGATGTACAATTAGATTATATTTTTATCATTTAATACAATTTAGATCATTATATGTAATTTCACATTTAAATTTGACATAAACACTTGTCAATCTTATGATAGTTTTAACTTTTAAAAAAATCCGCTTTTTGGTTTTGACAACAGGAAATAATTTTAAATTAATTAATGAAACTTCTATGTTTTTAATTTGGTAAAATAGGATTTATTTTTGAATTCAGAATATTATAATTATCTTAGGTTAAATTTTTGGTATTTTTCTAATGACATTCAATTTTTGATGAATAGTGAAAACATTGCTTTATTGTTTTAAAACCAACTTTTTATTTAAATAATTATTTAGCTTATTTAAATTTATTTTAGGTAAAAATAGATATATAATACCTCTATATGTTCAATGTAATTTATTGGAGCCATTTTTTAATAAAATTAGATATATAATATTTTATTGAACTTTTGACCTCTTTTACCCACCTTCTAGGTACATTTGCAAATTTGCATAAAATATAATTTTACCGCTTTTGTGATTTTACATTAAAGAATATGAGAGATATGGTTGAAATAATAAAGTAAAACATGGTTATATAAGATGAAAATATTTTTTGGTGAATAATAACTTTTGACTTTTATTTACCACGATTAAAAGTAAATATGGAAATTAAGGGTAAAAATGATATTTTAATTACCCTAACACGTGTCCTAATTTTATTGGAAAAGTGTAATTCGACCAAAAACAACCTTAGGAGTAAAATATGATCCTCTTTGTTCCACTATAATTAAATTAGGACATTTATTATTATTTTATTTAATGAAGAGTTAATAGTGTTAAATTTAAAGTTTAATAACTAAAACATTTTTAATATAAGGATACACACAATATAAATTCGACTGTAAATATTATTTAGAAAGATAAAACAATTTCCTAAATAATGGTATTTTATTTATAATTTTTATACATTATATAATTTAATTTTTTAGGACACAATGATGATACAATAATTACCATATTAATGCAATATTAGATGAATTGATATTATACATATCCAAATAAATGTAAATTGAGACTTATAATGAATTCCAATAATTTTATAGGTTAATATGACATGTTAGGTTTGATTAAATAAAGTTTGTTCGAAGTGATAATATTTTTATGACATTCACAAAAACAAAATACCAAATAGTGTCAAAATTGACATAAATTAATTTTTAAACAAAATACTACATTATTGGTTGATATAACATTCTTAAGAATATAAGGTTCCAAAAAAAGGCTTAAATAATATTATATATTCTATTAATTAACCACTTGATATTTTCTTAGAAGTTTATAGAATGTTTATTAACCATATTGTGTAAGAATACAAGAAGACACGATAAAAGTTAAACTATTTAACTAAGAGTTAAATCTAAAAGATAATGTTAAAATGGTTACCTAAACATTCCTAAAACCTTTTGGTTGAGATATTTTCGACCTATAACCACCTTATACTATATATAAATCATTTTGGAGCCATTAAAAATAGAAAATGATTTTATTATAATATAATATTTCATGCTTTTCCTAAAGTGACCATCACCTCTCTTATAAAAGGGTACTTCCCCTTCTCTCAAAATCACACCTCCAAATCCATTTGGATTGGCCATACCCTGCCCAAATCTCCTCCCAAATTTCCTCCCTTCGACCTAGAGGCTCTACATTGATAAAAAATCCAACCTATGGAGCCCTTTTGATCAACTCAAAAGGAAACACCCGAAGAAGATGTAATAATTTCACCACCCTCTTTCAAGTTCATTTCTTCTTAAACTTACACTTTATTTGTTGTTTCCATAACAAAATAATAACTCCAGTACCATATACGCTTTGTTATGTTATTATAAATATGTTACAACCATATTTGTTATTCTTTCTATCCTAAAAATGATAAAGTCTCCATACGTGCGTACGTACGGCTTACCGTCTCCACGTCGTGGTGTAGTTTGTTATTCAAACACTCTATTATTTGGATGGCAATAATAATGAGTATAACTGGTGTAAATAATAAATATAACATTTTAATTATTCTTTATATATGATATACAATCCAAATATATACTATTTTACCATTAATAAAATGATATTATCGCTCGTGCGTACGTACGGATTACCGTCTCCACGACACGATGAGATTCATTTCCACGTTCACCATTCAAAGATGATTATAAAAATATATATTATTAGTAAGTATTTAATATATAACATAATAATTCTACTATATATATATACATACTTACATATATCTTATTCACTTACGTCCGTTCAATATGATATGAAAACAGAAACAACGTTTATACATACGTACGGACTACGGTCTCCATAAATGGTGTCTTCCATTTCATATATATATATCTATTATAAATATTTATATATATGATATATAGATCAAGGTTTATATTCTGTAAGTATTTAAATCATTATCTAAATGATACGATTAAGAATAAAAAGTTAAAACACGTACGATAAAGAAATCTATTAATACCCTAAATGTTAATTAAACATGGAAATATTTATTAAATGGGTAGTATAAAGTCAAAAATGAATCATTAATGATATAATAAATATTAATATGGTTTTGTTATAATTTAATAACACACTATAGTCAGTATATAAGAGGTTAAACGTACCCTCGACCAAAGGAAAGTGCAAGGAAAGGGTTAATTCCTCAATCTCATTATTATTTGAGATTGTTTATGGGTAAGTTTTTATATTTATTATCCATGTCCATGTTTAATAAAATATTTTTCAATGAGATTATTTTAAGGGACTCTTTTATTAAAACATCATTTAAATTTTTATAAATATTTATTCTTCTAAATCAGTCTCATTAAGTTCCATGTTTTCAAAATGGGTTTTAAGTATTTATTTATATGGACATGAATATTTTTAAAATGTTAATTCCATTCAAAAGTTTCAAAGTGTTATTGGAAACTTTAATTTAAAATTGTATTTAAAAGTCTTCCTTTCTAAATTGTGTCATTTAAATGTTTTCATGAAAAACGGAAATTTCTCTCAAAGAGTTTTACAAATAATTTTCATCAATGTCAACATCCTTTAATAGATTTTAAACTTGTTTGAAGTTGATTTATTATGATAAAAATCTTCCATATTTTATTGAAGCTTTTTTGATATTTTTGACTGTGGATGTGTTATTTTTATACCATTTATGGTTTATGGATAATGTATTTACATTTTTATGCTAGTTTTTATACGAATGTTTCTGTTATGTTTAAACCCTTTCATATGAGGAATGTATTGGACATAGTAAGTGACGGGTGGAGCCTACTGTAACTCCTCGATGCATCAGTAGGTATCATGAGAAAAACTAGTGTCTTGGAACAAGGCCTTGGAAAAATCTTATTTGTATTCTTAGAACAAGGCCTTTACTATGTGGTTATGAAGTTTGACATTATGTATTCCATCATTATGAAAGTGTCTATTGATACTGCATGTGATTATTCAACTTGTAGAATACCCATGTGAATATGTAAATGGAATTATTTGATTTTATATTTTCCATATTATGCCGATTTTATGTTTAAAAGTATTTTTTAGTCTTATACATTGCTTAAAATTTTTATGCTTATTTACAGAAGTTTCTTCTATATTGTTATCCTTTCTGAGAATCGAATCTCACCCCTTTATTTATTTTATTTTCCCAGTGTTTCCAAGAAGTATTTTATGGTTGATATGGATGGATAAGACAAAAGGGAATAATGGAATTCTCAATGAACTATCTATGCTATATTTTATATTTGAAATTGTATTATGAAGTTTTTGTTTCCAAGACTGCTAAATTGATTAGTCATTTAGGACATAATTTCCTTGTATCATTCCAATGTATTAAAATAATGCACTGACTCTGGGTAACTGGGGTCGGGGCATTACACTCTTCAATTCCAAAATCAATTTCTAATAAAGAAGTGATTCTATATGAGTTTGTTGAGTTTCTAAGTTATTTTATTAATATGATATTTGAATTTTGTTTTATCACAAATTAAAATATCCTTCCACAAGCTATTAAGATATTTAATACAATTATGCTACAAGTATTTTATTTACACTACAATATGGTAGAAAAAAAATAAAATTGGTGGAAACTATAATTATATGTCATGCTATGAGATTATATAAGATTAATGGTAACTGATACTAATCTAGTTAGTATAAAAGAATATGTTTTTTTTTGTTTTCTAAAGGAAAAAAGATAAGGGTCATCATGGTATTTCCATGAGAATGTGCTGGGAGTAGACCAATGTGATAGTTTATAATTTTTATTTTCAAGGAATATCGAAGAAGCTAAAAAATAATATAATAGTCATTGTTCATTATTTTTGTGGACTCGATACATAGTATTATATACCAATTTTGGTATATAAAAAAAGATGTATGGAAATAATTTTTCATTTTTCTAAAATAATAGTTTCTTAAAAAAGGAGGAGTTACAGATGGGAAATATAAAAAAGAAGAAAATATCATGAAAATAAGTGTATAAATGTGAAGGAGTTAAGGATGAGGTCATTCATATATAAAAATCTATCACCACTTAAGGATATAGTATCAAGATAGAGAGTATTATAAAACCATTGAAGTGTTTCCATTCATTGAGAAGGAAATGACTAGGTTTACCATTCTTGGGATTATTAGTTGTTTTTATTGAATGAAGTGAGAATATTATGTTTTTCCTATATAGTTTTAGTGAAATAAGAAACATAATCAATTGACGATGAAACCAAAATCTTCTAGTTGTCTTTCTAATTTGATTTGATTCTTTATAAATTTTGGGCTGATTAGTATGTTCAAAAGGATTCTGTGTAAAGGGAGGTGGGATGCAATGTAATTTTAGGTGAAAGTAGACTCCTCATTAAAAATTATTTGGATATTTAATTATAATGAAACATATTTATCCAAAATATAAGAGTCTTTAATAATGAGTAGGAATACACATTATAGTAAAACCTTGAATAAATTATTCTGATTTTTGTTATATCTAATTTCTTTAATTTTATGAAAGGATGTGATAAAATTTTAAAAGTGGGAGAATTAGATATTAGATGGTCCTAGTGGTCTATTTCAAGAATAAGAAGAAATTAGAAAAAGTAATGTCTATAATGATTCACCCCCTCTCAGTACAACCATTTGATCCATTGTCTCTAATAATTGGTAACAAAGAACATGATTATATATTTGAGTCTCCCTTAATTTATTGAATCTTTGAATAAATAAACTATATAAATAATATAGGAGTTGTAATATTTTATTAAAACAAATTCAATGGTTAGAAATATATGATTTACCCCTCATTAGATTCACTTGGGATTGAAGTTCATGATGAATATAAATATGATTTTCCACTTATTTAGAGAGGTGATCATATAAACTTCACTAACAAGATAAATCATGAATTAAATGGGAAAAATTGAATTTTATTATTATATATCTTTTATATAATGTGTTAACCAATGTGATGGGTATAAAAAATTAAATGTAATAATGATGTTAGCATGATATATTCTATGAAGGGAATGCCAAATTCCAAGATGAAATTATATAAATATAGAGGAACATGTTCAAAGATATAAATATATACAAGAAGTAATACATTGATGATTACATAATTGGGGTTAACAATATTTTGAGTAAAATTTATTGATTTGATGAAAATATGGAAGTAGATGTTTTAGTGAAGAAACAAATTTGGAATTTCCCATACATATTTGATTCTAAAATTTCATCTATGAAATTTAAAGATGATATTTCATTAGAATAGTTACATAATATTACTAATACCCATAAAATGAGAAAGGTGCCAACTCTTATAAAGAAATTTAAGGATGATATGGCCATTAAAGCCTTGAGAAAGATAAAACTGAATGAAATAGATCATGGAATAGTTATTTAATTATTTTTTGAAGATGATATAGATTGTGATGAATATAGAATCATGTCACTTACCTATAAAAATATTATAAATGGTAAATTCAATTTCAAGGGTAAAATGGACATAAAGTAGATAAATTTTTGTAGGGTTAACCATTTTTTATTAAATTTTATAAAGAAAAAAATCTTATATATGAGGAAGATTAAACTGAAAAAATTACCAATAAGAAGAAGTGCTAGAAGAACTCCAAGTCTAAAAATATATCTGGTGAGTTCAATAATAAATTTCTGAGAATAAAATGAATAATCTTAATAATCAAAGAAGATGTTGAGGAAATTTAATATTATATTAAACTAGAGGATAAAAGGAAAAAACTACTCAAAAACATTATATAACATTTGCATGAAGAATAAACCTCCTCATAAAACAATAATGGTGATGAAGAGGCATATAAGTAGTACATTATTAGATCTATGTTATAATAACATCTCTAGAAAAACTCAAATATGAAGAATAATGTTCAAAATCTAAATAATAATGATGGTAAGAATATTCAATCAACAAAATATCTTCCTTATAAAGAAATAAAAATATTTAATTATCTTATGAAATCAAGGTTGCTGTTTTATATACAGAAATATTGTGATGGATATTGAGACAAAGTTGGCCTTGAGAGGGGAATTAATTAGTATATTGGAATACAAATATATTTTAATAAAAAATTATTTGAAAAGAGTAAAAGAATAAATAAAGAATTATATTAATTTCAAGGTTGAGTCACTTGGAAAATATTAGTATAATAGTAAAACATATTATATTAAATCAATAACTGATACTTATTTAAAAGTTAAATATTGTTAATCTAAATGTATAGGTTCAAATTTAAATTATTTACAAGGTTGTTCCAAAAAATATGATTATATTTTCTTTTATAAATATATGGAAGAATGGAGGAAGACAAGAAAATAAACTCACTCAAGGAATAAGGAGGATTATGGCATATATAGATAAAAAATATAGAATATTGAAATTAATTTTTCATAACATTCCTATAGTTAAAACATAATATTCTGATTTTGTGGATATTTTTTTTCCTGATATTTATGGTCACAATGAAGACACTTTCTAGTACATTATAAATCTACATGGAATAGGGAATGACATAAGGAAGGGTGATTTTCATGTCAAAATAATTGAGTCCCTAGAGTATAATTAATAGAAAATTTTATTTAAAAATTTTATACTCTGAACAAGTTGAAATTTTGGATGAAATGTGTAGTACATATGAGAATACCATACCTTAATCTAAAAAATGTAGGATTAGTAAACCAAGAAAATTCTCTTATTGAGAAAAGGGAAAAGAAGTTAAAAATAATAATCAAAATGAGGATTCATTCTTTACAGAAGTTGATTTTAAGGAAACTAAAAATTTATGACCTTGGATACTTGATAATGGATTCTATTTATATATGAATAGTGACATTTATTTTTTTAAGAACATTGAGAATCATTGTAGTGTATTAATTAGTTTTGGAAATTTCTATTCAATAAAAATTAAATGTGTAGTTACTTCTGAGATTAAGTTTAAAGGACTCAAGTGAAAAGATGTCTAATCTGTGGAAGAGATGAAACATAACTTGAGAAGTTCTATCCAACCATGTGATAAGCTAAATTACTATTTTTTCAAAATAACTCATTTATTGTCAAAAATTAATTGGATTGAAGAATTATGACAAGAGGTAAAATAACAGGTGATCCATCTAACTCATTTTATATGGGCACCAAAGATGAAAATGACCTATTTCATAAGAGTCATTACCAAAGATAATGGAATTTGATTAAGACCTCTAAGAGGGAAATGGAGAGTTACTTTCCCAAACTCAAAAGATAAAGAGATGTTTTTAATACATTTCATAAGTGGAATATGAATCCATACAAAAACAGTTATATGAATATAAAATTTTATGTGTTATTGGAATGAATATATTAAGATTTTTGTGGGACCCTGATATAAAAGTAAATAAAGGGGGATATTTATTTCACTACATTCATAGATGAGTACACCAAAAAGAAAAATTTCTTCTAAATGAAATAAAAATTAGAGTCTATTCAAATATTTAATGTTTTTAGAAGGAATGTGGAGAGAGATGTTGGAGTCTACATAATAAGTTAAAGGTCAAAAAATATAATAGAATAAATAATTAATTATTTTTAGAGATATATAGAAAATAATGGGATAAAATATTAATATATCACATTGTAAAGTCTTCAATAAAATGTTGTGGATGAAATGAAAAATGAAACTATTTTGGAAATGGGATGAAATGTTCTAGATGATCACATGCTTGAAAAGTTCAATCAGAGAGAATTCATTTCTAATATTTTGAATATCAAAACAAGTTCTTAATAGTAAATGATACTTATAAGAATTCATATTATATTTAGAATAAAAAAATTGACTGTAAAATAATTTAGTTTCTTTGGAAGCCACTATTACCTGAAGATCAAGAATCAATATTATAGGAAGCTTGATGAAAATGATAAAGAAGGTAAATTTAATGGAATCTTCCTAATGTATATGTTTAATGATTCTAGAGTAAAAATAAACATTAGGTAGTGGAATATTTAGAGGTCAAGATAATTGAAAAAAATTGTGGGTTTATTGTGGCGAAAGATGAATCAATATTAGATAGAAACATGATAAATTATAGAAAACATACTGGTGAGAAAGGTGTAACTAAATAAGTTGGGGTTGATATTGGTTTCAATTTTATCAGTTATAAAGTATAGACTAAGAATTAAGGGAATATGAATTAAATATTGATGAGAAATATTGATTTTATGAATATTATTGTCTAATAAGATGCACTTGTATATAATTAAAGATAACAATGGTTAGAAAACCAAAATTAACTTATAGCTATTTTTGATCCCCATTATGTTTCCATAGTAGTTGTTTATAAAGAGTATATTACTATAGTATTTTAATTTTTGATAAATAAAATTTAATAAATCCACTTAGGATATTATAACTAGGAATAAAAATATAAATATAATTATAAGTAAGTAAGTTTTCATAATAATACTAAATTAAAGAGGATAAGTTATGTAAAAACAATGAAATAAATTTCTATAAGGGATATTCATAGTGGGAAGGGGTAGATTTTGAAGAAACCTTTTCACTATTGAAAATTCTTGAGACCATCTGAATGTTCATGGATATGAAAGACCATAAAAATTATAAAATATATCAAATGGGTTTTAATTATTTTTTCTTAATAGTGATAGATTTTCATTGATCAACAAGATGGATTTATTCTTAATAAATATGGAATAATGTTCTATATACTTAAAAAGGTTCTATATGGGTTGGATTAGTCCCAAAGATCTTAGTATTCCAAGATTTGTGAATGATTATGGAGCATGTATTTTTTAAAGGTCCATGTAGACGATGATATATATGTGAATGAGTTTCCAATAAGTAATATTATTATCAGATTATATGTTTTTGAAATCAATTTTAGGTGGAAAAGAGAAACATTTTTAAGAATTTATAAAGGAAATGAAAAATAAACATGATATATAGATATTAGGAGAGATTTTATATTTTTTGGGGGCTACAAATCATACAATGGGATGATCATAACTTTCTATATTAAGAAAAGTACTCACATGAATTTTTGAAGAATTTTGGGATGGAGGAATGAATTATGATCTCTAATCCCATGGTTGTTGGTAATAAATAAATAAAAGATGAGACTTAGACTTATGTGAATCAAAATTAAATAGAAAACTAATTGGAAGAAAAATTAATTTAATAACCTTTAGTTAAAACATTTTTTATATGAAAACATTGTGCAATATAATAGAGTGATCGCAAGGAAACAAAAATATTAAAAACCAAGGTAATTCCGAGATATATAAATAAGCCATTGAGTTTCTGAAAATTTTGAAAAACCATTCCATACACGACTCTAAAATAAATGATAGATTTTGATTAAGCTTGATATTATATTAAATTAAATTCCACTTAAAGTGTCATGTTATTTCATAGTGAAACTAATTTTATATTGAATAAATAAATAAAATTATAGTTTTATTATGTACAACTGAAGTCGAGTATATAAAATCCACTCGTGCATGAATAAAAATGATCTTTATGAAAGTCTAGTTAGAAGAATTGAGAGTTGAAGTTGATAAGACAGTATCAATTTCCTATTATTGTCATAATACTATATATTTTCCCAAATATCTAGTTCAACACTCCTGATCCATGAACATTGATATTAGATATCATTTCATCAATATTAACTCTGAAAATAGTTGTGTAATACTTGAGTTCATTGGGACCAAGAAAAAAGTTTCTATCATTTTTACTAAAAGATAACCAATGTATATATTTCATGAAATGTGGCTAAACAATTATGTACATCCTTACCCAATAAACTCAATATATTTTATAGATCTTCCCCTATAATTTTTTTAAAGGGGGAGATGAATATTAGAACAACTCTTACATAAGTTTTAAAGGGGGATCACTTATCATTATTTGAGGGGGAGCTCATTTATGTCACTTGACACTAATTTCTTATCATTGATGGAAATAATTATCTCAAAAACATTACCTTATAAAGTAGTTTGGTGAGAGAAACCCCTCATTCAAGAAAAGATGATATGTAAATATTCTCATTATACTTGTGGAATTGTAGACATATATGAAATTATCAGGAATTGAGTTGAGTGGTGATTCTATGGAATGAAAAAACGATATATTATTGTGGCCTTGAATTTATTAATTAATTTATTTAATGTATGGATTTTTTTCTAACCTTTTTTAGAATCATTAGATGCTTTTCTAATGGTGTTTCAAATTATTGGATTGTTTTTAGATGATTGATTTTGGATGGAATGTATTTGAAGAAGTTTTGTGAGTGTTTAAGGGGATCTATAATCACTGTAATGGATGAAAACATTATAGCCTAATCAATTTTCTTATGAGACTAAAGCATAATACAATTGAGTTACAAATGAGATGTTTATATAAAACATAATTAAAAAGATATTTTTTATAATATTGAGCACAAAGGATAATTAATCCATTTATGATATTTTATATACATGAATTAAAATTTGGGTTAAGGGAATTATCTTATGAGGACATCATGTAAGTAAACTATCTTATGTGATCAACACATAAAATATTTTACAATGTGAAAAATATTTTCTATTTATATATATTTAAATTTGTCAACATGTAGTTAATTGGGTTGAATATGAGGATTTACTTATTGAAAATATGACTTTCCAAAATTTTAATATTCTGAAGAATAAAATCAATGATTAGTTAATTTTCTCCCCATTGGATAAATAATAATATTTAAATTATAATTCAAGTGTTGTGAAAAATTAGTGATCATCAACCAGTGAAGAACAAATTAAAAAAATGAGATAAAAAAGATGCGATAAAATCATGATAAAGTACATTTATTATATTTTCCAAAACAATTCATATGTTTGTGTGATGATTCTTTCATATTCATTAGATCCTAATACAACATTATAATTAAATAGAATTGTTATTTATATTTGTTTTGAGTGTTAGATAAATTTTCTTAAGGTGTGTTTAAAAGTTATTTACACCATCATAAATATTATAATTCTCTAAGTGGTAGAGATATTTAGCAAAACTATATTGTATGTATTTCCTAAAAACTAAAAGATGAAAAAAATGAAATGGATGGAAAAAAAATTCCCAATTATTTTGTGACTAGGATAAGAATAAATGGAAACTATGACTGGACCAGTTAAATTATGAGAATCTAATGATGTTGGTTTCCTAAAGAGGATGATAATGTTAGTTATGGTATTTCTATTAGAATTTTGGGGAGAAAAATAACATGATATATTTTATCAAATAATAGGAAGGATGATTGAGGAATCTAGAAATTGTAAAATAATTCTAGTAAACTTTTTTAAGGATTTAGAAACCTTATTATATACCAGTTTGCGTATATGGAAGAGGACATGTGAAAAAAATGATCCATCTTTATTGAAAAGTGGTTTCTAAAAAAATAGATAAAAATGAGAAATATAAAAAAGGATGAGAATTTGAGGAATATAAGTGGGTAAGTGAAAACAAGTTAGAGAAGATGATATGAGTTTATATACATCTGTACCAACCTAATAATAATGTCTCAAGAGAAATATAAAAATAAAACTGTTGATTAGTTTGTATGTAGTGAGTAGAAAATGACTGTGTATCTCAATATTATGATAAAATGTTTTATTTTATAAATAAATTGATAATAATTATATTTTTTGATCTAGTTGCCTTGATTGAAGGATCTTCATCTGTTGTAGATGAAACATGAGGATTTAAGTGTTCTTTTTTCATTTCTTCTAACTCACTTTTACTAGTAGGATGCTGAATATAATCCACAATATACAATGTAATTGTATTTGTGGGATGACGTGAAATTGTAAGTTAATGGTTATTCCTTCCCACCTATTATAAGTTAGGGATTTACCTATAGTGGAGAATTTATTTGGTGAATATAACTGCATGTAATAAAAATTATGCTTACACATTATGGTAGAACTTTTTAAAAAAATTTGTGTTCCTTATTATCATCATTTTGTATATTTTTGATCAAAGATAATAGAAAATAATACATTTGATAGAATCAAATATTAACCCACCGGAAGTGTTTATTTCTTGTAAAGAAAATAATTGTAAAAATTAAATTCAAAACTACTTCACCCCTTCTACTATAGACATACAATCAATTGGATCTAATAAGTTGAAATGAATGAAACCCCCTTGAAAGTTTCAAGCAGTATGTGCATCCCATTGTTCAATGTGTTTTAATTATTATAATCAAATTACTACTCCTTGATCATGTTATTTAGTATCACCCTATCTATATATAATATCAAATATACTATTCACATTTATAGAAATAAAAGGGGATAAAATGGAATAGACAACTCATATTATATGATTGTACATGGAGACCACTAAGGAATATTATGATTTCTCTCTTAATGTGTGTATCTAACTCAAATTCTATAATACCAAGGATTACAATAGAATCCTTCTCAGGATAAAAATTTTCACCCATGGATGGTGCGGTCCAACATTACCACATGATTTTATCCAAATCACATTATCATTTGAACTAAATATAAAGAGTTACATTTTATAAGGTTTTCACATTCTCTCTCATTTTATCATGTGATATTCCAACTCTACAACCCATTGAAATCTACTTTAAATAAGTAAAAAATAAATATTTTAAAAACAGAAATATTGTAAAAGATGTTTTATAGAATTTACTAGTGGTGAATATGGATCATTAATTTTCATGACAAATTAAACAACTCATCATTTTTCATTCAAATAAAATCCAAAAATTCATATCTATAAATTTATGAGAACAAGAAAATTTATGCATAAATGAGTTATTTAAAAATTATTATATATAACTGATATATTATATTAATTTTAAATAAATAATTAATGAATTAAAATTGACAAATAAACATTATCCCACTTGGATTGTATTAGTTAATTAATATAAATATTAAAATTTTAAAAAATGTAACAATTATAAAAAATAATTTTATATTCAAGAATATTATATATTGAAATTATATGTATAAGATATAGTAGGGAAATTTCACATACATGAGTAAATACATATTAAAAGTAAAATATTAAAAAATAACATAATTAAATTAAACATGGTAATTGGTTGCAATAACCATCCATGGATTATAAAATGAATTAATAAATACAATTTTCAAACTAAAATCCTTAAAAAATAAATTAAAGCATAAAAAATTAAATTATAGACTTTCAAACTCCCACTAACCCAAGAATTCAAAAGTCCTAACCAATCCTATATGGAAAATAGGACTCTATAAAACAACGATGGTTAATAATTTTGTTATTAGATCTTAAATATTATTCTCTATATGTATATTATTAATTATAGTTTTAGTCTCTGGAAAATTATCGCTAAAATGTTGGTATTTAAAAAAAATGTTTTAATAGTGATGAAAACCTATTTTTTTTGCAAGAAATGTACAAAATATTTTTTACAATATATCTTAAGTGTTTGAGATCAAATTTAGAAAAATAGAGACCCTAAATCATGTTATAATCCACATATCCTAAAAAGGGGGTTTATAATAAGAATCATACTTTTCAATCATTTTGAAAAGAAGAAAAATTAATGTTTTAAAATAAAATGAACTTAATTTGATAATATTTATTAATTATCAACATATTATATATTGTATGATAGAAATATATAAAGATTTTTTTGAATTTACAATTAATATATCAAAAATCAATCATATATCACCTCATTTAATTAAAAATAATTGATGAAACAAGATGAGTAAAAACTTAATCATAGATAAATTAACTAATAGTAAAACTACATTACAAAATTTTATATTTCATTTCTATATTATTAATTTTTTTGTTCAATTATTCTTCTAGAGTTTATCACATTTTAAAATGGAAAATATAGATGTAAATAAATTAGTATAGACAAACTTTTTTTATGGATCATTTAAATACATCCTTTATGAGACAATCTATGAGGCCCATATAACCTATCATGATGAAATACATCCATTTGGAGATAATGTATGAGTTCCATTTATCCTATCATAACAAATCTATAAAATTGTTTAATAAACCCCAATATCATATTATAAATTGGTGTTTTAACAATTTTTTTCTAATAAAAAAATTTTAACAAGAAAATAAACCACAAATATGCTTTCAATATAAGAAACAAGAGTTATAAAATTTCTCTAAGGAGTTTTTAAATAAATCAAAATTTTAAAGAATTTTCTATAAATTTTTTTTGACCTGTTAAAATAAAAAACACCATTGCATTAAATTATATTTAAGAATATGAATATATTTATTAAATTTCTAAAATTAATGATCCTATAAAGTTTTGGGTCTATAGACACATTCAACAAACACCATCAGAAGATAGACCCCCACAACATCATGCGTTGATGAAATATTATAGGGATGAACCCCAACATACAATTTCTAGAACATGGAAGAGTACTAAACCCAATTCAACACACAAAAAAATAAACTAATTAGAATATAAAAAACAAGACCATTATATCCAATCATTATAAAAACCAGAAGGAAAAATTGCAACCAAAATTTCATGGTTTAGGATTTCACCCTAATCAATAAAGGAATGATACTTTACTATAATTCAAAGGATTTGAAGACATTACAATATTTTTACAGTCAACGTATCATATTTTAAATATTGTCATCACATTCCATCAAATTTATCGCACCCTAAAATATTTAGAATTTTCCAGACAATATTTATGGTTTTCCAGATTATCTTATCCCCGATGTTATCTTTTCCCTAAGATAATCCTTACAGATGTGGATATATATAGTAAAAGGATACAACTACCTTAACTAGATGAATTGATGCACTATTTCTCTTCTAAAGATAACAAATATATATAAGCATGAATATCTTCTAGTGATATGATCTTATATTGTTTAGTGCTAATTCCATTTATGGTAGAGATATGCATCCAAAATCTAGTGAACTCACCCACCAATCATTATTGCTTCATCAACCATCCATTCATTAGAAGTAAGGAATTTTTAAACTATCTTTTTCACATTGTCATAGTTTCATCCAATTTAAAATACAACTCACAGACTCAACAATCCCCCACATGTGATTCATTTGAAGATTTCACCTTGATTATGTCCTCCACTAGCTTTTTAAAAATCATACCTTCCTTGATATTATTTTAAATAAATAAATTCTACATCAATAAAAATTATAGGTAACCAATATTTAAATATAAGAAGTGTTAATTTAGATAGATATACTTCATCTAATAATGAAAGATAGTATTTTAAGGAAAATTAAAATCGATTTTCTGAGTCAAAAAATAATGTCTTGATATTTGGTCACCATTTATGATCATCCTATAACCCTTTTAGCCTCACCATATCCTTCCCTCATTTTATCAAAGTTATGTACTATAATTTCATTATAGAAAGTGAAACCAATAGTTATAATATTTATAACTAACACACTTTCAATTCCCTAAAACCAAACACATATTTTCTTGTTCTCTTTCGTGTGTCTCTGTCTCTTTTATAATTAGACTATATAAAACCTTATAAATGATCTTCTATTCCAAAGTGAAGAACCTTTCTTATAGAAAATTTTGAATAATGGATAACCCACTTACAACTTCCTGATGATCTATTCTGGGGTGTAGCATAAACCATCTGATGAATCTCACTACTTTCATAATTTACAAGTGATTAAGAACTACAGAATTAATTAAAACTATAATAGATGACACATATGCATATTTTTACATGATATAAACCCCAACATCTATTCATGGTGACTTCTAATTACATAGATTAAAATGTTTAGTCAAGGGATTATACAAAATCTTTGACTCCAACATCCTAAACCACTCAAATATCGAATATATGTATTTGGATTAATTTAGGCATAGGGTATCTGAACATAGGTTCTTCATGATCTATATACATAAAATATGTCTCACTAGACCAAATTCCTCCATCACGAGGATTACAAATACGTAATACATTAACTCATTGATCCTTTTTGTCATTGAAACCACAACTAAAATGGTACCCACAAATAGTAGAAGGATTATGAATAACCCCACAATAAAATAGATTATAGTAAAAAATGGTAAAAGATGCTCCAGATAAATATCCATTATATCATTAAATAATTGAACTTTATATTCTAACAATTTGGTGATTTCATCAAACCATAAATTCTATGTTTAATATTACACACAATTTAATGATATTGTGGATTCTAGAAACAAACATGTTGGACTATAAAATTTTCATTATCTAAGTCCCCATTAATAAATTATATTTTCACAACCATGTACTCCAGGGAGTGTTCTTATTATGGAATAAAACATAACACCAATTGAAATTAGTGTGAATATATACCAGTGAAATTTTTTTCTAGAAATATACACACTCTACTTATTGAAATCCGATCACACTAATCCTAAACTTGTACCTTTTTCTACCATGCGCTAATTCCTTTAGCTGATAAACCAATTTATTTTGAAGAAAAATCTTTCCAATGATTCTATAGATGAACACAAATATTTTGGACACATGTATAGAATCATTTTTTTCTATGAGGTCTAATTTATACGATTAATAATCCTTAAAATTTCTCTTGCACTATTAGATTATGGATTATGTATCAACCATCATAATTATGTAGTGAAAATTTTAATTATACCCTTTCACTGTGTATCTCTCCCTAGTAAAACTTATTAGTTGTCCCAACATATGATATTATTCTAGTAATTCATCTTATATTGTTTAAAATTTTAGTCTTTGAGTTTCAACAATCCTTGAACAATTTGGTACATCTGACGTAGTTCTCAACATCTAAATTTGGACTATTTATTATGGTAAATCCATTCAATATCATGGTGATTCTGATCCAAACACGATTACTATATATAAATAAATTTTATAAAATTTTGGATAGACAAATATCAAAACCTTATATTTCAATGAAACTCTTATTCCATCATATTTGTGTTTGTAGTTTCAATACATCCAAAAAATCTCTTCATTGAGGATCAAATTTCAACTGATGATGAATTTATGAGAGTCACCAAACTATATTTGAAACTAATGCTCTTTGGAAATATATCCAATAGAGTAATGTACTTGAAACATATCCTCCAGTTGTATCAATCTCTTGGATCAACAGGACCATAGGCAATGAGGTTGATGACTTTAAGATGACCAAAATATATTTTTCTTATGGACCAATAGATCTATGTATGTTGTTTTATGATCAAATGTGATGGAATATGATTTATTATATTTTTTGTGGAATTCTAATCTAACATCCAATGAATATTAGGGAAGAGTGATAAATTATATTACATCTTTCCTTATCCACCAACATCCAATTAATCCTCTCTATAAACCCATGATTTTCCAATGTCCTTAGAATGATCATCTTAAACTGAATTCTCTTCAACACGTTAAACCTCCAGAACTACCTACTTTATTACTCAAACCCATTTTTTTAACAACAATAATTTTAAATAACTTCTTGTCTCATTTTACACAGAATAACTCCTACCGAAGAAAGTATCAAACACCTCCAAGTTGTGCCTTATAAATAACACCCACACATTTTATGTGGAATCATTAGTGATTGTGACTCTCTTGTCAGGTCATGGTTTAAAATATATTATTTATTTTTCATAGTACAACAGTGGGGATGACAAGTGTTATCTGACTTGAGTATCTTATTCAGTATAATGCTCACTAATCCTAGTAACATTATTGTATATTTTTTTGTATTATATTTTCTATATAAGAAGAATAAATATATGTTGAATCATATTACAAAATTAAAACCAGGAAATTGAATATATAAATGAAATGGGGACATAATTACTTTAGAGATAAATTTAATACTCTAAAGAGAATCACCCATAGTGAACCTTCATTGTCTCAATATTAGTTTTATATCTACTTAATTAAAATAATTTATAATTAGTGTTATCATACTTATATACCTTGGTTGTAAATATACTTTTCATCTAACAATTTCTATGTACACTACACATTCACCTTCTCCAAGGCTAGTAATTAAAAGGGGATCCTCAATTGAATGTACCCTCTAAATCAACATCTTAGTATAAAATCATACCCATTCAACACTAAATCATCATGGATCTATCAAATGACTTTATAAATACAGAATGGAGGGAGAATATTCTAGAATAATAAATTAAACAATAGATAATCACATTAAGGGATCACTATCACTATCCCCAACTTTTGATCACACTTGGAGAAACATAATGAAAATAAGAAATATTAAAACATAAATTCACAGAGACTTGGGTTCAACACTAGATTCATCCAAAAATAGTATAATTGGGTTAGTTTCTTTTACAAATGATTATTTAAGATCATATTAAAGAAATAAATAATAAATATAATGAGAGAGAGAGTATAGAAACCTATAAAGTTAATAATTTGTTAATGTCGAACAAATTTTGAAATTCATTTAATGAAAAATAAAGTATAAAATAGATTCAAAATCCTAAAATATAGTGTGAATTCTCCAGAACAACATCATACATGATAAATCCCTTGTATAATTCTCAATCCCACTTCTTTTATTATCATGTTAACGCCAATACATTCATATCTATGGATGGTGTAGTTCACACTGCAGTCCTTTATTTTCAATATGATCACTCTAAGTGTCCATAAATTTTTTTTGGTCAAACAATTTCAATTCACAAAATAAAATTATGGTCAAAATAAGAATGCATTCCTCTTCTGACGATCCTAGAGTATATATAATTTTAAACTACCCATGGTTACATAAACATTATTTAACCCATACCCCACCATGTAATTTCTTTCAAAAGATGTTTCCCTTCCCAAACATTAAATTGGCATGTGAATGTGGTAACATATTTCATCCTTCATTCCATGAAATACTCTCGTGTTGCACATCCGTTCCATAACAATGTGAAATTTTCACTGTGGGTGTGTTGTTGGTCATTTTATATAGTTTCACATGTAGATAATTACCTTTTCAAATAAATTTACCACCACACTATCATCATTGAAAAACATTATATGTTCTTCATCCTCAATTTTCCTTTTGGACTGATTTACACATTCCATGTCATAATACTCCTTGTTTCAAGTAAGGGTAATTAAACTTGTGTAAGGGTAATTTACATTTGACATAAATGTTATGTCAAGTTACTAAAAGGTCATTTTTTTTACATTAAATGAGGATTCACTTTATAAAGGAAATTATATCTCATATAACTTATAAATATAGATTAAAATCATTTCCTTATCAATTTCATTATTATTTATCATTCATGCATGCAGGTAGATCGAAAACAACATTCTCCATGTGTGGTGTCTATCAGTTTCTCATTTTTATCTCTTTAGTTTTTCCTTTTATATTATGTACTAAAAAAATAATTTGATTGTCATGACATTTTTAACTAGGATCACTATAGTGTGGTGACCTCTACTATTTTTTAAAGGTGAAACTTCAATTTGAAACACTATCGAAAAATCCCATGATATCTCTATTAAATATGTTTCTATATTCAGTTTTTTGTATCCAGATGAACCATGAATTTCTCCATATAGTGGTGAAAGAAATTAAAAAGTTTTACATCACTAAAATTGACACAATTTATTCCAAACCACTCACATATTTTTCTTCACTAAACTCATTAAACTCTTCATTATGTAATAAATTATGAGTTCTTTATTATTCCAAAAAACATTAGGGGGACACCTTTTATTCTTTATTGAATAGATTTAGGGGTTTTTATTGTATAATCCTATAATAGGCATGATAACTTCAAACTGTAGGTAAATATATACATTTTTGTCTTGAAATAAGTCCAGTGTTTTGTTTTGAGCATAAATAGGTAAATTAAAATGATTCATAGTCATCATAGTGGTGGTCACATTCAAGGGACCGAGCTTCTATTGTGGATCCAAGGTGTAGAGGTGAACATGGAACATGGAGGAAGATGACAAGTGATATTATTCCAGTGTAAGAAAATTTAAAAGGATGAATAGTTACACCTCACTATGCATACCATATATAATATGAGTTCTGGAGGTTCCTTGTTTATCCTAGATTACAAAACAACTTGGTTATAATATGAGTAACTCATATTTCATCCCACACATGTTCACTTGCATAACACCGACCAATGAAAATCATTCTTTTGTTCCTACAGATATTTTCATATTCTCATCATTTAGTGTTAACCCATGTTGCATAAACTCCTTGGATATGGCCTAACCACCTTGAATTTCTCATTTCTCTCACATTCTAGGCGCTATACTGACAATCGGTTAGAAACCTCTTGGTGGTTGGCCTCGACCTCTAACAGTTCTTCACTAGAGTGGATCATATTTTTTTACCAAAATACTAAAAAATAATCTTACTAAAAAAAATATAACACTCAAAAAAAATATGTCTATGGATAAATCGCTTAATATTAGTGATCCAACAAAACTCTTTGAAATTATCATTTATGGAATTTTTACAATTCACTCAAAATAATTCTTATAAACCTAATATGTAAAAATTACCCTTAAATGAAGAATTTTATGGGATTTAAAATGATAAAATTCAAAGTGAAATATATATTAATATTTACTTTTTTTATCACCTCACACATAAAAATCACTCTCTTAAAAAATCAATTTATAAAAATAGTTAAGATAAATTTCCCAAGATATAAATGGAAGAATTTACTCAATTAAAATATACAAATAACTATAAAATTTATATATTTACTCACTAAATAATATAAATTTATTAAATATCTTTCTAATTATAATGGAATTTTGTACTTACATTCCCATAAAAAAATTATGTTCACCCAATGATTTTGAATTTTATTTTTCTCATTATTGATGGAATTCTAGATTTATATATTCTTGATTCCTTCCATGAATATACACTTCATAGAATCATAAAATGTTGATTATAATGAGGAATTTAACTAGGTTGTTCTAAAGACATTAATTAGAAGATATATATGTAATAAATTTAGAATTAGAAGGAGGAATCTTGGTTATAAAATGAAGTAAAATTCATGAAATAGTTTAATCTAAATATTGGATCTTCACCAACGCACTTTTTATAAATATTGACCACTAATAAAATCTTGAATTTTTTGATTCCCATACCATATAATTTTTAGTGTTATTGATATATTTTTTCTCTATTCCACCCTTTGTGGGATTATTTAACCTTTAATTCAAATCTATAATTAATGTGAATAATGATTTTTTCTAAAAAAAGAGAGGAATATTTAGATGTTAGAGTACTGATGAAATTCTAGATAATCTGTGAATAAAATTATAAGTCATCGTAACATATTCCTTGAATGTATTTTGAGTAGTATTACTAATGTATAATACTTCCCAAAACGTTTTTTCGAGAATTATAAAATAGCCTCCCCTATAATTGAGTTTAACCATATTGATGTAATTAAATTACAGAGAAAGTTAGATAGGGATTTTCGGATTTTAATATAGCTGAAAAATATGTTTTTTCATTGTTATAAGGTTATTAATAAAATATTCTTATGTAAATGAAGTCTTGTATTTATAATTCAATACAAAAATTGGTTTTCAAAGAAGTACACCAATAATATTTATCAAAATTAATTAATTTTAACATCCTTAAATATGTGAAAAATATGAAGTCCCGTATTCCAAAACATGCTGCAAGAAACCCATAGAAAATATAATTGCAATGATGTTTTCAAACAGTTCTAGAAACCTCTAGGTTTGGCGAAATTTCATTATGGCCAACACTAGTTCACATGAACTTCACTTTTGAAAAAAATCATTAAATAATAATATTGTAAATTAAGAAAAAAAATTCCATTTCAGTAATAATTTAAATGTTTTATAAATTTAATTCAATTTTTTTTAAAACATTCATATGGTCATAATTTTCCAAAAATTTTCATTGAATCTCCTAGAGGTCCTAAAAATACTCAAAAAACTGAAACAAGAAAAAGAAAAAAGAAAAAAAATGAAACTATGTACTATTTTCAAACGTATAAACTAACCCCACACTTATATAAAATTTTAATTTATGTTTCCAAAATGTGTATAAAAATTTTTTAGTTATTAAATAAATGTAAAATAGAATTATGAACTAGTTTATTAGTGATAAAATCATTTTTGATTTAGTCTCCCAACACTACTCATTGTACACCTACAATTAAAAATAGAAAAAATAAATTAAATATTCAAAAAAATTATTAAATAGTAGAAACATAAAGGGAAATAATATAAGGATATATCTTGGTTTAACCTTGATGTGGGATATTGGTTTTAAATTCCCATAGATGGAAAGTCAAACTATTAATACAATATTTAATTTTGGGTGGTGATTCTTTTTTTACATACCACAGAACATTCCTTCCAATATTCTTTAGGTTTGCATTATTGTTAACAAATCCATTTATAGAGTGCATTAGGTTCATCTCCAATTAAATTAAATTCCATTTTCATGGTGGGGGTGAGAAAAAACATATGTCTACTTCTTATTTAGTCAATATAAGTATAGACTCACCATTAATATTTATGTTTTTCTCACTGTATACATCATTAAACAATTAATAAAAGGGAAATTAAAGGAATAATTCATGTTGAATTAAATTAAAATAAGAAGAATTTATATAAAAAATTATAATTCATGGTAAATATACTATAACATAGTTCCTACATGAAAATATACTAGTAATTCTTCAATTACCCAATTTATTAAATATTAAACACGTTCTAGGAACTTCTTGTGTTCCTCATGAATCATATCATCATCATTATATTTATCTTCTAAGGTAGTCCATATGTCGACTAAGTATTTTTAATATAAATTATGACAGTTAATGGTGAACATATTTTTAATAAAATTTAATGAAAATGTGTACAAGAAACAATTAACTCCCTAATTTTGAGGGGATTCAATGGATTATTCATTTCTCATTACATCTTAATTTTAGGTTTTTATATATGAAATTACATATTAAAGCTTTTATATATTCTATTTATATTCTAAAATTTGAGAGGGTTCTTCTTTAAAATATAGATAATGATAGAGTGGTGTTGGTTTTTCAAATATGGAGGGATCATATTTCCTATAAATACCAAAAAATTATTTCCAAAATTCATCTATTTTATGTGGATCTCCCAAAATTGTATTTGTAGGATGTTATTCTTATTTAATATTATCTATCCATGAATTTGGGAGGTTTAGTAATAAATTTTCATGAATGAATTCTACCTATAGAGTTTATTAAGAAAAAGTGGGAGGAAACCATAGATATTTTTTCCTTATCAACTTATCGATGGAAATATTTGATGTACTCATGGTTCTTAGTTAATTCTTAGGCCAACACATCCAATACTAGATACTTGAGGGCCTCTTTAAGGTCCTATATGACCGCCTTCAATCACACATCTCAAAAAGTTAATATTTTTTCTCCCTCACCTATTTATAAAATAAAGATACAATATCTTCAATGGGTGAGGGTGTGTTATAAAATGGTTGAAAAAAATATTTTTTATATTTTTAATTTGAAAGTAGTAAATTATGAAAATAAGAAAACAAATATTGTTTGAAATATCTCTTGGCTCCTCAGAATCGGAAATTATTTTTTGACACAATTTTCATAGGATAATATAAAATATATTTTTTATTTTTCCGAATACACCATTAATTATGACCAAATACATTACACTAGAAGATATTTTATAATAAAAAACTCATTAACCTAATACTTTTATAATTTTTTTTTGTTTTATTATTATTTATGAAAGTAACTTAAAGAGACTTCAGTTGAGATCATGGAATACAAATCTATAAATTTAACATACATATAAAATTTAACTAGATGGAAGTTAGATGTAAATGTAATACTTATAGGATAATAACCCATAGTGAACATTAATTTCCTCATAATTTGTTTCTTATCTACTTAATGAAACACTCTATTATATTTATTATCATCCTCTTCTTACCCATTGATGAATAAAATAGGAACTTAATGGTCAGCAAGTACACTGAACATTAACCTCCTCCATGGTGTATAATTTAAAAGGTTTCTTTTTATAAACCCTCCCCACAAAGACACTACAACATGGGGATAGATATGGTGACTACCAAAGTCCGACCTACAGTAGGCCTTAGGTTGTAGACTAGTACTGAGGGTATATTAATCTATCAAATGGGAGTCATTACCTTCTAAGAGAAACATGAAGAAGAGAGATATAAGAAAAATACAACAACCAAAACCTTCTCAAATATATATATATATATAATTTAAATTCAAGTTAAACAATCAATATGAAACTATATTAAACGACTGAAATGAAAACTAGAAGTACCAAAAAGTAAAGTAGAATATGACTACAAAGCGCATACAAATCCTACTAAAACTCAATGTAGTGATATACATCATGTTCACAAACATTATCTAACTAAACTAAAAAATAGTACATATATACATACGGTGACTATAACAATATTCTTAGTAGGATCCTCCATGTAGCCTCTCATGCATAATATAAAGTGAGCATTCTAATGGAAAGTTAACAATAGTGAAACTAAGCTATCACCTAAATAGGTATAATAAGTTATCAACCTCAACATGGATATCTATCACCATGTTTCACATATAAGAGTACATGAAATATAATAATAAAACACCAAGGGTACCCCTTTCCTTCTTCCCCATTTGTTTGTCGCTCTTCCCCAATGTCGCACAACCTGAGTATATCTTTCCAAAAGTAAGATTTCCTGAAAACACTGGGGTTGGTCCTCACAACATTCACCTCATGCTTCACATAACCACACCATCCAATATAATTAAAAAAGTAAGGAAGTAGTTCACAGAATCCACCACAACCTGTAAGGTGTATATGAACCATCAGGTATTACACATCCATCCATTACATCCCATACAGAGAGAAATTCCTCAAGCTATCACAACCTAGACAGGTTATACTTATAACAATACTTTGGATATTATATCCAATAATATAAGTCTATAAAATAACTACAAGACATCACATAAATCTGCACAAATATATATTAAAACTAAACACCATACATACCATCACAAGTAACTACCAAGAGAAGAGAGTGGGGTTAGATGCGGTAGTTAGTCATCCATCCAACCAGTAGGATGTTAGGAGAACACCCTTCTAGAGTCCATTGGATGTCAGTTTCCCTAACCAAAATGGGTGGGGAGGAGTATGAAATCACATAATATACATGATATAATATAGCTCAGAACCATACATTTGGCATAACCTAGTGTTATAATCCACTATAGCTAACGCCACTTGGACTCTCCACTACCATTACTTGGACTATATATCCTATAAGCACACAAGTATATAAAACATCTACATTAAATTAATTGTTTTTATTTTTAATAACTTCTTTTAATTAATAATTGTACATTAATTAACCATTAAAATTTTTCCACATTAAATACATTGCATTAAATTAATATCTAGAGTAAATACCATGTCATCCATTCATAAATAGTCCCAGTCCAAGGTTTATCATGATTAACATCTTTTTAGAATATCAATTCCATCATCAATAAACCCCATGGGTTAAAAATCTAATTAATTAATTATTATCATCTTAACATATCTAGGTACTCTAAGAAAACCATCCAAATCTACCACCCATATAAAAATTCAATAAATAACATTCAACTACCTCATGTAGTGGAGGAATGAATGTATATAAATATGAAACTAGACAATCATCCTTTACATAGATTTCGTTGAGCATAAAATCTCTCAGTATCTCATCAATGGATAAGCCCTTATTTAAGCTGTTAAATCACCTCGAGTTCCATCCAGAACACCCATGTCCGTATATTGATGCACCTTTATATCAAATGATTTAACTACTTCCACATTAATAATCATCCATCCCTAGCGAAGATATGCTGAGATTACAAAAAATCTGGGCCTCCTTAAACCATATCAAATATCATCCCTATAGGATCAACTGTATGAGGATCACAACATAAGGCTCTTATCCATGCCACACTTCAATAGAAAGAACAAAAAAGTAAGTAATAGGGATATTGGGACCTCAAAACAAAGCATTCTGCCTTCTAATGAAGACAAGCTCTCACGGATAAAAAATAATGCACTCAACCTTCCCAAGAAAATGATCAAATCAGGTGCTATCAAAACTTATTTAACACTAAACTAGTTCTTAGTCCATCATGAATTAAATTGATCATTTATTAACATGTTCTAAATATGAGAAACCCATGTAATCAAGATATAACAAGTTAACAGAGGCAAAAAAAATCTTAAAACTAAATTCTGGGTCAAAATACATAGTTAAGTTATATTCTAAATTTAAATTCTATAACAATTATTATAAACAAGAATTATCATGAATCAAGTTAATTTACCAATTCAATTAAACATGTAGAATTGAATCAATTTGATTATCATCAATTACTACAATAACCAAATTCATTAAGCATATCTCTTTAATCGTTATACAATTAACTATCAATTATTTCCATCTTTATAATCTTAACTAATTAATATCAAAAATAACATTCTAAAAAAATCAAGGCGTAGATATCAAACTATCTAAAAAATCATGAGGTAAAACACTGTCAAGGTATAAAAAAACATCCCTAATGTGCAATTACAATGGATTCATTAATTTTCTTCAATAGTTTTGATGGTAATTTCATTACTATCCAAAGGGATAAATCCTAAGTAGTTTATGAATTCTTTTAAATAAATTGAGATAATCAATGAATATCCTACCTCAAAATCCATCAATGTTTTCTGCATGAAAATATACCAAATCATGGATATTTGATCACCGCTCATGCGTGAACATCATTCATCCGTGGATGCAGAAATATAACTGCACCTAAAAAAATAAAAACCCATTAGAAACATTGGATATCATCCACCATTACATTGGGAGAATACGTCGGAGGATAAAATATTAGATCAGGAAAAACATCTTGAAAAAAATTTAAGAACACACTTTTAATTAGCTCGGGTCTCCACATATTGAAAATTTAAGCACAAAGATTGATGCTTATTAATGTAATATTAAAAAATGAAATGGGGAAGCCACTGGTCACCTGGGTTGAGATGAAGCACTACAATCATATGGTTTTTGACAAACCCGAGGGGATAAAATGTTTCAAAATATAAAATATTAAGGATTTACATGATGTGTAATCCCCTTTCATTTGATGTAAACCTTAGGGTTTGGTTTCCAATGAAAAAGACACATAATTTTAATTATTTATCCCTAAGACATTCACATATTTAACTTGTATTTCACAAGTTGAGAACCTCAATTACAGGATGTGTAATCATCATACTTCCACCATTTTATAGAAAAACATCTCCAGATCGGTTCCATGTATTTTCCAATATCCACTCACCTAGATAACTCAAAAGATTTAAACCACACAGATCTGATCAATTTCATTTGATACCTCTCAAAAAAGTTCTTGTCCTAGAGAATCCAAAACAAACTAGAGAGAACCCAAAAGGGGTCATCCAAACATCCACCCTATGGGATACCTATCACATACCTCAACACATTAAGATATCTACCACCTATGTCAGAGGAAAACAATAGAAAAAAATGCAATAACCACATCCAGCTCGTTAAAATTCTATTGGGGGAGATATCTCTCAAAAGAGAGTACAAATAAAATAATAAACAAGAAAAACTATAACATAAACCAGAAAGATCAACACCCTCAAGACAAGAACGTCACATGATAAGAGATAAACATTGAAAATCTCAAGGTACTGAGCACACATATGTGACCCACATTCCCATGTACTATCCTTCATGACACCATTCAACTATAAGACGCAAAACAATGGAACATGAAGATTATGAAACATGTTATTGTTGAGGTTATGGATATCAAATGGATTCTCCTCGAAGGTCACATCATCTTCAACATTTATCTCACACCAATAGAAGACATTTGAGTCATCATGAAAATAATTAATGTGCTATGACAAGTTAAAAACATCATGTATCCTTCTCATCTACAGGGAAGTGCTATCTGATATTCCATAACTCCAACATGAGTCAAATCCTTAAAAGGCCCAATAAATCAAGGAGAAAGATTACTCTAATGACCAAACCTTCATTTCCCACAATGAGGTTTAACTATCCTAATATGCCTTCATCCTCTTATGAATTACATGAACCCTCTTTATAATATTCTATACTAGTTTTGGCCTAAGAATTGCTACCTCTCTAACCCGTATCCAACACAATAGAGGATATAAAGGTCAACCATAAAAAGACTCTAATGGTGCCTTACTGTTGATGGAGTGGAAAATATAGTTTTAATAAAAACTATCCAAGGGTAGGCCCCTCACCCACAAACCGCTAAAAACTAGGACACAAGTACACAACATGTCTTCAAGAGTTTTTATGGTATGCTATTTTTGACCATAGATCTATGGATGAAAAGAACTGTTAAGGAAGAACTTAGAACCAAAAGTATGATAAAGACATCTCTACACCCTATAGGTAAAATGAGGATATTTATTAGAGATTATAATCCTTGAGACTCTATGGAGTCGAACAAAATCTTTTAGATAGAACCTTGAAAAAAAACGTGTAGTGAGCTCGACTCCCAGATTTCTATAAAGTGGGATGATTTTGTCAAACGATCCACTATCACCCATATTGCATTATAACGTACCTGATCTCATGGTAAAAAAATATTTAAGTATATCTAGATTTACACCCACTTCCACTAAGAAAAATAAAATATATAGGGAAACCCCTTAGGAACACGATGTTCAACCTTCACCATTGGGAAAAGCAAACATCGATAAAAAAATTTGTAACTACACGCATCAACCAGGGGAAAGAAAATTATCCTCTCAAATCTTAGTACATCTTGGTCACATTGGGATATAATGTCATTGGTGAACTATGGAACTCATAGAGAACCATCTCATTCATCACCAAAGAAATGAAAATCCTTCCCTGAAACAACACATGGGGTTGTATATTGTTAGACTAATCATCAGGGGCATTGCCAAAAATAACTTGGTCTCCCCAGACATCCACTTTAGAATCCCCTAGCAGGGACTCCTCCACCTGATGAAAAAAAGATAAATGAACTATAATCTAAAAAAATACAGCCTTTGACCCCAACTTCTCCCATATAAAGACACATCGATGAGAGTTCTTCTACCACTCTTTAGGAATCCCAAGATTCATGCATAGAATCACTACCTGATTTCTTTATTAGTGAATTAGCTTCAAAATTCAACTTAAATAGCATATAAGAAACCTCAATGTCCTAATCATGAAAGTTAAATCCATAGATATTGAATGAATTTCAATTCATGCTACAAGAGGAAATAACTAAGGCTTTTATGGTCAGTAAAAACCACAAAATGATCACCAATGAGATAATTTCACCAAAAATTCCTAGAAATCACCACTTCTTCCAAATCAAGAATGTGGGATGAATATTTATTCTCATGGGTACATAACCTTTGAGACCCCTAATAAACAATATATATCCACTACATTAGAATACATCCCAAGACACAACCAGAAGAATTAAAGAAAACCCCAAACAAAACTCCCTCACCTTGAAAACAATGAAATAGAGCACTGACCAACTTCTCATTTAGGTACTCAAAATCTGTATGACACTGGTCAATCTATAATAACACCTAATCCATCTGAGTATAATCTGTCAGTGGATGTTCAACCCAATACAAATCAATAGTGAATCTCTTGTAATAGCCTACAAGACCACGAAAACTCCACACCTCTACTACCATATTAGGGGTTTCCCAAGACACAACTGCCTCCATATTCAAAGGATCCAAATATAATCCATACTAAGACACCACATTTTCCAGGAAACATACCTAACAATCCCATAATTCACAGTTCAACAAAATCCTAAACAATTGATCATGATGAAGATCTCCCAAAATGGCTTGTAGAAACTCTACATGATCCTCCTCATACATGGAGTACACAAAGATTTTATCGATGAAAACAACCAAAATCTTATCCAAGAACCCTTTAAAAACAATGTTCATCAAGTACATGAAGACAAATGGATATTTTTTCACAATAATCAAAATAAAAAGGAACCTCTAGTTCCCATGACATCAACAAAAAGTTGTCTTTTGAACATCCTTATCCTTCATCCGCATATGATGATATCCAAACCAAAAGAAAATCTTCAAGAACCAACTTGATCCTTTTACCTAATCATATAAATAATCAATATGTGGAAGTTGATAGTAATTCATCACCATCACATGGTTCAAGTTAAAATAGTCTATATAAAGATGAAAAACTCCATTGAACTTCTTCGCATACAAAACTGGGGCACCCCATGATGACATAATCAGCTGAACAAAACCACACTGGAATATATCATCAATCTATACTTTTAGTTCTCAAAACTAAAAAGGCTAAATATTTTATAGAGTAATGGAGATAGAATACATTCCTAGTTGTATCTCGATCCCAAACACTATCTCATATTGAGGGGGCAAATAATCATCCTCCCCTGAAATACATTAGGGTACTCTTCTAAAAACCTCAGAAACACCAACTCATGAACCTATGATGAATGCAACATCAGCTCAGCCATCAAGGATAACACATATGAAACATGACTCTAACCAATACTATGGTATCACTCACCGAAAAATACTATTGTCTCTCCATCAGTATCATAGAACACAACCTGCCTCTTGAAGAACTCCATGATATCTTGCACAGAATACAACCAATCCATGATGAGGATGATTTCATATAACTCCATCCATAATCATAGGAAATATCTCCAAGATCAGAGCAGACATAGAACTATCTCATAGTCTCTATATACTTCATACTAGGTAACTCAACCTATAACTAGCGTAGTTAATGCGAGGGGAAATTGAAACCTATCTACCTCAAGTACCAAAGCATGGATGAGGGTAGGTGATATAAAATAGTTCATACCTCCTGATTCAAAATAGGACTGACCCCAAGGAGAAAATATAGAAAATGGTACCTCAAATGACATTTGGATCACTTGGTACTAGAAACGGTAAATCAAGAAGATGATCACCACCATCTCCATGAACTCTCTAACCCTACAAATGACCACCTCCACAACCACACTCTACTCTATGAGGATGAGGATTGTATATGGGATGTCCTATGTGTATCCCATCTCCACTATACAGATCCAAAACTAGAAGACCCTACTACTATTTCCTCGGATGGAACTACCTCATTGGTGGAAACTTAAGTGGAACACCTATCACACTCTGAATTAAATGAATGATTGGGGACACTCACCACTGATGACTTCAACCATCACAATAAAAAAATTATTACGATCCATTGTAAAAGGCCTGAGAGCCACCACCCCAGGTAAATGTGAAGATTAAGACATGGACCAACCCCTAGTTGACCAAAAACTATTATATCCTAAAAAATGTGAACTGTAGACCATAGCTCTACTTTATGAGGAATCATAATGACTTCCATCTCATGATGATCTATTTATATCTAGAATACTCTCAATAACCTCTGCTCTATCAATCAAATTGAGATACATCCTCAGTATAAAGAGGGTGACAAGGTACTAGATCTTTTGATTAAAAGCCTCCTCTATGTGCCTCACCCTGGCCTCCAAATCATGAAACAATTAATGAGCACATCAGAGATGGGTCCTAAAATGGATCTAAAAGTCTTGCATATTAGAGATTCCCTTTCAATGGGTATGAATTTCTTGGAAACTGACTACTTTCACTTTGAATAAATAAACACTACTTTAAATTGGTATTGTAAATTATCCCAGGAGACCCCTGAGTCCTCACGGTCCTTAATGAATAAGAACCACAACTTCCATGATTCTCTATGCAACATTATCATAGCTAGGAAAACATATTTCTCATGCCGAGAACAGACGAGACATAAGGCTATCTCAAAATCCTCCAACCAGTATTCTATGAATGCATCTAAAATAGATCCCTCATACTTCTAAAAACATTGGAGATTAAATGCTCAAATTTTCCTTTTTTATGTTTTATTGTCGTTGACCTCTACTCCATGACAGTCTGTTGACAGATCCTGCTGAACAACATTGACATGAATCTATGGAGGATGTAGACCCGCGGCCTTACCTATATGGAGAAAACATGTTAAAACTCCTAAAACTATAATACATAATTCCTAACATTAATTAGTTAATTAGTTAATTATATTGTTATGGTTTTAACCAATTCCAAAATATACCCATTTCCAACACAAAAACTAGAAAGAGTGGTGCATGATCCTTTCCATGGCCTCTAAACTGAAACCAAAATCACTTCATATTATAGGATTTGTAAACTTAAAGGACCATGCATTAGGTCATAGGGGTCCCTAAATAATCATGTCTGAGCTAGCCTCCCATGTTTACATCACTAACAAGACTTAGCCGACACCGTTTCCCTATCAACCCATGCAACCTCACCTATTCTTAACACCAAAATCCATCATATTCCTTGATCCTAAACCTTTGATACCCCTCTTTGATGACCTTCTCCCCAAAAAGTTTCAGCAATGAGGGAAATGTGATGGTGACTACCTAAGTCCCACCTCCAGTTGGCCCTAGTTTGGTGACTAACACTAAGGGTATAGAAAACATGAAATTGTGAGGCACTACCCTCTAAGTGAAACATGAACATGACAGAGATAGGGAGGATAGAACAAAAAAACATTCTCATATATATAAATAAGAAACACAAGTTCAACACGAAATTTCACATAATACTAAAAACTGAAAGGAAAACTAGAAGTACCAAAAATTAAAGATGAATACTACCAAACAAACCAAATAACTACAACTAATCCCCAAGCCAGTAATATCCAACCGGATCCCCAACCTAATCTAACTGACCTAAAATAATTACTTATATGCCAGGTGAGAATAATAGTATAGTCAATAGGATACTCTCTAGATCCTCTCATGAAAAAGATAAATAGAGCATGGTAAAGCATAGTGAATAGTAGTGAAACTAAATAATCACCTAAATAGGTATTCTAAGCATCCCACATCACCATGGATTTCACTCACTAAGTATCGCATACAAGATATCATGTAATATTATAATAAAATATCAAGGGTGGACTGATCCTACTTACCCACTGGTTTTCAACTCTACCACAATGTTGCACATCATTGGAATATCTCTCCAAAAGAAATTCATCCAAAAAGAACATGGTCTTGGACTCAATATATGCACATCATCCATCACATGACATCATTATCCCATATCATGAACCAATTAGTAACTAAGTATTTTTTTGAAAGCCACCATATACTGTATGGCGTATATCAAAAAGTAGGTATTACACCTCGAGCCATTATAACCCATACCCAGAGTAAGTAACTCAATCCATCACAACCTACACACAAAACACCTATAATAATCATTTGGATACTATATCTAGTAACATATGAGTGTGAAATAACCAAAATCTATCACTTCCTTCAACACACATATATGGGAAAACTAACCACTGTGCACACCTGCACAAGTAACTACCAAGAAAAGAGATTAGGACTAGAGGGTGTAGTTATCCATCCACCCTCTCACCAGGATATTGGGGAAAACCCCCCCCCCCTAGAGTCCACTAGGTGTTAGTTACACTAATCAGTAAGGGTTTTTAAGCTTATGAAATCATAGAATATACATGATATAATATATCTCACAACCACACCATGGGCATACCATTTTTTTAGACTCAATTTTATCTAACATCACTCGGACTCCCAAGTTCCAATAGTAAGACCATTTATCCTATAGTCACAAAAGTATATAAAAGAGATATATTAAATTAATTATTTACATTTAATAATTCTTTTTGTTAATTAATCATTATCCATTAATTACCAATTATCATTATTCCAAATTATATAGATTTCATTAAATTAACCCCTAGATTAAAAACCTTGTACTCTAGGAATTATCAGACGAAGTCCATGGTTTATCAGGGTTAACAAATTTTTAGCATTTTCATTTCATCATCAACCAACCCCAGTAGTTGATGACACTCCTTTCATCACAGAATCTAATGATCGGAAAAGGGGAATATCTGAGCTCAAAGTGATTCATCCTTTGAAGAAAATATCAAAAAATCGACAAAGTCATAAACAAGGGATCAAAAGCACCTCTATCGCACAAGTTCTATCACTCTCGCGCAAGTCCACTTGCGCGACGCCTTATGGTCGCGCATGTGACTTGCACGAACTAAGTGATAAACGCCCGGTAACCACCCAGGGTCTTCTCCTGCCTATAAATAGACCCTGTGGGCCCCCCATTTCGGGAGGATTTGTTTCTAGAAACTCAGATTTGAGCTCCCGGGGCCCTAGTCTCTTATCAAAGCTTCTGAAACAATATTAAGGTAATTTCTTACCTAGAACGCAAGATCTAAAGAAGGGGGGGGGGGGGCTAAGTGTTGAAACTCATCAACACTTGCGCGCCTGAGTGGACAACCCTTAAGGGAAAAGGGACACACTTGCGCGCCACCTTACTCCTTCAATAGATCTTGCGTGCCCCTCTTCTGGAAGAACCTCAAGAGGATTCTAAAGGCTTTAATGAAGAGTTGGTCAAGTATTACCTTGCTGGTTAACCGTCGCGCAAGTACATCATGTGTCGCGCAGGCATATACCTGTGCGAACATAACTTGCGCACCCACACAGTACCTGCGCGCCTGCCAGGACTTGCGCGCCCCTACCTTTTTTGGGTGCCTTTCTTGCCCATTTCACCCCTCTTAAGCCATTACACCTTTCCTATTCAAGATTCAGTCTTCAAGACACTCTTCAAATCCATTTTATGGCATGATTTCTTGATTTGAATTCCTTATCTGAAATAAATTTTGTGGAATATCTCTCAAAACCTAGTGATTTACACATCTTTATGTCACTAAAGATTGAGATTTCATTCATTCAACCTCATCCTTTAAGATGAAAGAATCCTTAACCTGGGTCTCCTTTTCAGGAATAATCCCTAGTCATAAGTCCTCTAATATGGGCATCCTCATTAGGTGTATGCCCCAAGTCCCTTAATTTTTGGGCATCCTCTTAGGAGTAAGCCCCAGATCCCTTAACCTGGGCATCCTTTTCAAGAGTAAGCCCCAGTCTCAAGCTTGGACATATTCCTTAAGAGTAAGCCCCAATTCTTAAAATTCCCAAATCTGGGAATCCTCATTAGGAGTAAGCCTCAGTATCCTAATTTGGGTATCCTCCTCAGGAGTAATCCCCAAACCTTAATCCTTGACCTGGGCCTCCTTTTCAGGAGTAAGCCCCAGTTTTAATTTCTCTTAACCAGTCTTAATTTACCTTTGATCTGGGATTCCTTTTTAGGAGTAAAACCCAATCCTACGTCTTCTCCTAATTTGGGCCTCCTTTTCAGGAGTAAGCCCCAAGTTAGAGTATTCAAAATCTCCAGGAAGCACATATACCTTTATGGAGCCTGTTCCTGGATTTCATCCCTAAAGTAAATCCTAACCTTCATTTATCTGGGCAGTCATACATACATAATCCCCACATTATTTCTTATGATTGCATCTTTCATGGCACAATTGTCTAATTTTTACCAATACCTCTTGTTTCTCACACCGAGCATGACTCACGTGAGCTTAGAGTGTAATAGTAATTGTGACATCCTTCTTTGAGCCATCAATCATAAACATCATACTCCCTTACTCGAACTACGTGGGTTATGATTACTTTTCTAAACAAAGGATACGTAGGTTCCCCGTCTACGGGTTCGATCCCAACTCTAAAATAATCCATGTCCTTCTGAATGACAATAAACTTCAAGGGCCCCACTGAGTGGCTTTAAAACCAGCATGGTCATCATAATGACCAAGAGACTTCTGTATAAATGTTTCGAAGGGTACCATTGACCAAGAATCTCTAAAAAATACAGATGATTCTCTATCGATGAAGAACCTCGAATACATACAAAAGATTCTCTACATTTCCTACATATTTAATCATTGATTGTTAGATCTGAAGGAAATATCATTTTATACGTGGTAATGTAATAAGGATTCACGAACATAACTTAAATCTATAAAGAGAGTCTCGAAGTAGACAATAATTCCTCTCAAAAAGGTGTGATGAGTTCAACCTCCCATCCTCTCGACCAATGAAAATTCTTAAGCCTCATCAGTAGACAAACTAATGAGCACCTACCTTTGGAATGTAGGTCCGAATGGATGTGGAATAATTGGATGTTTCCGGTTCTACGAACAAACCCGTTAGAAACCGATCGGAACGTTTGAACCTCCCACCAAGGCGGTCATCCCCGGATTCCGAGGGAAACAAAAATGGTGAACCCGATGTGAATCCTTAACCAAATTAAAAATGATGTTTTACCTATTTATTAGGACCCTATTTAAACTCAATGAGAGTTCCAACAAAAATAATCATTGTCATATGTGCCCATCCAAGAGATGTAGTGGCTAAATTTATCTTGATTACATATGTTATATCAAACAGGCACTCTTTTTCCAAGATCTTCTGCATTTCTAGAATTGCTGCTCTCAAGTTCACACCTGTGAATACTGCTGTTGTAAATGCCACTACTGCTACTCCTGCTGGATCGTCGTCCGCTCTTAGGACGATATCACCTACATAGAGTCTTCAACGCTGGGTATCAAATGCACTGGTTAAGGAGTACAGTCAACACAGTACCATCCCAACTCTGGAGGCTGCCCGACATTCCCTCAATGTAAATAACTCACATCGGTCATCCGGACAATGACGAACAGTGATCAAGAAGCAGGCGGTGCTGACTACCGTCTCCAACCGTTTCGGGTTGTTATCCCCAGAACGCAATCACCATTCGCTCCCTTATTCTGGGGAGGTGAATGAGAAGGTCCCTCAGGACCTTAATTCAAATAGACAGGAGTCCTTCCTGAGGGCTCCCACTAACAATCGCCACCAGACTCGTGTGGCAGTGCGCCCTCAACATGATTAGGGTACCGACTCCAGGCATTCGGCTCAGGTTCCTCAAACCCGAGAAAGCAAGACGAACCACCAGAGGCGGAATCCGATCAAAAGTGAGTAGGTTCTCAACTTTGTCATCTCCGGAGAAGTCCACCAACCTAACTTGGTGGCAAGCAACGAGCAGGCACATACACCTGCCCGTTTTAATTCCACTATCCAGCAGACTCGTCTGGTAGCATCACACCAATCCTACCAGAAAATTCCGGCGGAGTACTATAGGTAGGGACAAACACCTGTTTATACATCATCAACTAGTTATCAGGCTCGTCTGACTACATATGATGGATCTCATCAACCATGTTTGGAGAAGTGCAATCAGCAGGCACATACACCTACTAGTATTAATCAAGCCTTCCAACAGTCTCACTTGGTAGCATTCAGAGAAGTTGGTCGGAAAGCCCCAACAACAAATAGGGGGAAGAATCAACTCTCTGCCCCCACACTTGAGTACTGCCAGGATTCACTAACAGGAAAAGGAGGACAGGAGCAGGCACATACACCTACTCTAAGCTTGGAATGGACGTATATTCCTGTTCCGGCAACTGAAGTCACCAAGCATATTCTATCAATGGTGAAAGAGCAGAAGAAAATCAATGCTCATATTCTGGATGCCTTCCAGGATATTATAACAACTTTAGTATCATCTCAGGGAAAGACACATAAATCTATCCCTACCAGTGGAGTGATACATCAACCATTCACTCCGGAACAGACACACACATCTATTCGAGTCCAAGAGGGTTATGGGGCATACTCCGCCATATCATATGGACGACCAAGTGAGGCACATACACCTGATTAGAGAGGAGATCGTCAGCCTAACCTGACCATATTTCCTGATCAGGCACGTACACCTGCTTAGAGCAGCCACATTCGTCAACAAGTGGTTTCCAAGGTGAGTAAGAAGGCGTCTATGAAAAAGACCCACCCAGCACAGTTAGGAGATCAAGAGCCAATCTGAAACAAGGCCTTGCTCGATGCTGGAGTTCTTGAAGCTCTTAGACAATTATCTGTTGGAATTCAAGATTCTACTCCCTCAGTTCCCAATAATGGGAACATTAATTCTGAAGGTATTCTACAGACACTTCCTCATGAAGGCTTGCTTCATGACAATTCGATCGATCTCGAAGTTTCATCTTCAGATGAGAGCCATAGGAACCCTCTGTGTGGTCAGAAGACCAAGGAGTAAGAGATCTCATCTTTTGCTGTAACCCATTATGGTGGTCCTCCCCATGATGATAAATTTTGCTGCGAAAGTCCTCTCCGCAGTAGTGATGCACATTGCCCGAAAAATGCTCCAGTGGACAATGTAGTGCCGAGAAAGCCCTCTTATCTCGAGGCATTTGTAAATGTGAAACTACTCATGTCTGATGCTTCATCGCTAGCAGGTGAAATACTTTCTCAATCAGAAGATAGCCCAGGGTGTAGGTCATTCTCCGAACCACCCCTAAGTTATGAATCTTCTAGTTTGATCAATGATATCTCTACCAATACTGTTGAATCCAATGAAGCAACAAGGAAACACCAAATCTGGTCAAATCAAGTTGAATAATCTTCATCAAATGATAAAGAGGAAATGATGAATATGAGAAAAAAACTGGGGAAAGGTGAAGTGCCAGTCATGTTTTGGCCTCTGGCTGACTCTCAGTATAATATTCCAGAAATGTTGACGGAAGATGAAATTCATGATATTCGTCTCAACATATGGAAAACTATTTGTCAGTTGAAAAAGAAAGTATTATCTTATGATGAATATGAAAATAATCTTAAGATAATATAAGGGTTACAACGTTAGATTGATTTGGCATCTCTACCAGTCTCTCGATATCCGAATGCTGAAAAGCAGCAGAGAGCCCTTCAACATTAATGCTTTGGTGAAATAAGAAGATTATGTCAGTTAATTTACAATGCCCCATCTGGTATTCGTGTCAGAGGATGGGGTGTTTATGGAGCACTACATTTCACAGTGCTCTCTAGTCAGCAAAGCCCGCCGAAAATGGTCTCATGGAATGTTATTGCCCATGGCTGGCAACAGTCAATGTGCTTTTTTTGTAATCAGAAGATTGCCCTAGAACAGGCTTCAACTAGTTCCTCTCAAAATCAAGAATACAGAGAACAAGTTATTGAATTACTCTTGCATCAAGCAAACGAGAATATTGAAAAGGCTTCTCATTTGGAGCAAGAACGTCACCAAATGACAGAAGTGTCGGAAATCATCCAACGGTATTTTGAACCGGGTGATAAAAGCGGATACAGATTAATGCATCCAGCTAATTTATGGACTAAGGTTCGCAAGATCAGGAGGACTTTAAAGAAAGTCTCAGACCTATCATGTCAAGAACCACCCCAGCTCACCATACTGGGGACTCTTTTAAACCAACCCTCAGAATCAACAAAAAGGATTCAGGGAGTTGAGCGAGGACAGCAGGAACAGCCCCAGTCAACTGGACTAGGTACTTTTTCAAATCATCAATCCCCTCCTCAGATAAAGTCGGTCTTTTCATGATTGGGGAAGAAACCTCAAGAGGAATGAAGAGCCAAATTAGCAGGAGATTACCTCCAAATTATAGTTCATCAAGAAGTTCCTGAGGGATTGAATTAACCAAAGGCAATGTCTCATCAAAGACATAGAAGAAGACAATATCACAGAAATGCTGATAGAAGGGATGCGATGAGTTATGAATCAATCAATGTCATCAATGCCGTTGTTACTAATCCACTAGATGAAGCTCACTCAGGGGACTTAGATGAAGAGTTTCCTACTCAAGAAGATGTACGCACTGACACAAATGAAGAAGGTGTGCGTACACAAAGTCAAAGGATTACTCAGAATTTAGGTAATCCTTCGAGTAACCCACTTCTCCCTCTCCGAAAAGGATCCAGCAAAGGGAAGGGAAAGAACCAGGTTACATATCCTTCCTCTGGAGAAGGTCAATCTCTCTCACTAGAGCAGATGTTTGCACAACAGGAGGAAGAAATGAAAGAATTAAGAAGGTTGAATGCAGAACTACTTCAGAGTAGTCTTCTTCTTAAGCATGCTGGAGTCAGTCAGCCAAAGCAATTTGTTGTAGCTACTGAGATGGATCAAGAATATCCTCCTATATCAGTACACCATCACAGGTCTAATCCTATAGGTTATGTGCAACAACAGTTGGCAGTGCTACCATCAGTTGTAGCACCAATCGCCACATCTGTCCAAGATCCAGTCATTGAACCTACCATAGTCCATGTTCAACCGGATGTTTCTCAAAAGTTAATAACTACTATTGAGTCATTAACAGCTTGTTTAGAAACTATGGAAGGGAAACGTGCGCAAGTTAAACCAGAAAAGAAATTTTACCCTGAATGGGTAGATTCAATTTCTCCTCCGTCCAGTTTTGGGAACCCTGTATTCCCTATTTTCAAGGGATCGGGTGATCCTGAACAACATTTGATGCATTACGTGTCTTGTTGTGATCCTATGATGAGAACTCCGAAGTAGCGAGAAGTAGTGAAACTCAGATGCTTCGTGTGAACTTTGCAAGGACTAGCTTTTGTTTGGTATACAAGCTTGAAATCCCGGTCAATTACCGGATGGGAGGATCTTTGCAAAAAATTCCTCCTTCAGTTTAGCTCAACTTTTCCAAAGACAACAGTTTTCGATCTTACAAATTGAAAGCAAAGGGAGAATGAAAGAGTCTTTGATTTCATTGCTCGCTGGAAGGGATTAACATATTCCTTGAGTTTAGCACTCCCTCGAGAAGAATTGTTTCCAATATGTGTGGCAAATCTGCGTGACGAATTACGCACGCCGTTAATCCCTGTGAAATACACAGGAGGGTTTCGAGACCTTACTTCAATCGCTTAGCTAATTGAAGATTCTCTTATACAGGCTAAGTCTAAATCTCATGTAATTCCATCAGCTCCAGGAAGTAGAATGGTTAATGAAGAAACTTCTACAGTTATTCTTAAACAAGCACCTCTACCTATTTCCACCTCAAAACCTTCATCTTCTCGAAGGGATCCACCTCCTGAGCGCAAAAAACAAAGGCCTTTTCATCCAGATGATCAAAAAGATCAATGACGAAAAAAATTTGAGGATCTGAAGAGCAAAACATATTCTTTTCGAAATGAACATGTTCCTGGTTATTTCATTTTGGATCTGGAAAACAATTTGGTTCAACTTCCAATACCCAAGAGGCCAAACAAGAAAGGAGATGAAGACCTTCCTAATTATTGACCTTTTCATCAAATATTAGGGCATCCCATCCAGGAGTGTTTTGTCTTCAAATACCTCCTGCAAAAGATGGTCGACTTGGGACAGGTCACATTGAAAGGCTCCTCAGCCTAGGTAGCATGTGTCACTGCTACAGTTCCAAAGGAGGAAGATGAATGGCAGGAAGTCAAAAGCAAAAAATGCACAAAATTATGATGATTGGATGGTCAGAAAGACAATCAATCGAACTCAAGCTATTTTGCGAACATAATTAAGGAAACCAATTGTGTCTTCTTCCATGAATGTTGCGGAAAAACCCTCTTCATCAGAGGGAAAGTCCTCAAAGAAACGACATGATTCAAAGAAAGAAAAATAATTAGAAGAAGATGAGTATGTGTCAAAGCCTAAGTTGTCTTTGACTTTGGCGGACTTCATGCCATCTACTTAAAAGCCACGGGCACCGCCCCACCAAACGGCACAGCCTAAATAGGCTAATCATGCAGAGTCTCCATCAGATGAAGAGTTAATCTTTGGTTTAGTTAATATGATTTAATTAACATATCAATATGCCAGTCGCAGTTTCAATTTTGAGGAGCCTGAATTCCCTGTATCAAACAGAGGAATCAGAGGAAGTTCCAGGGCCTCAGGATACATGGGAATACGTGGATCTTTCAGAATCCACTATTCCAATTTTACCCCTTCTAGAACTGTGTACGCAACAAAAACTCATGGTATAGCCCTTCAGCGAGCTCAACAAGAACAAGAAATTTCTTCTACCAATAGGAAATTCAGTCCTGGCACATTTATTTTGGAAGACCGGTTGAAGGTTCCATATTCTTCCTCTCAGCAAGTAAATGGATCTAATCGGTCTAATCTTCCAAAACCATGAATATTTCCAACTCCTATACAAGATTCATCAACTTCCAAAGCATCTGCTTCCAAGGTACCTGTTAAACCACATATTCCTATTTGGAAACGCAGACCTCTGGATCAAAAGTATGATATATTAAAACCCTTGGACCATGTACCAGTCATGTTATCAATTATGGATGCTTTGAATCTGTCAAAAGATCTTCGGGAAGCACTCATCGAGGCTTTTTCAAGTCCTCAGGAGTTTGAAACTGAAATTGTTGCAGCTAAAGTCTATCACATAGAGAATAATCCTGCAGAATGCCATGAAATAATATCCTTTACTGATGAAGATGAAGATGATGTTTTGCATGGACATATTAGACCATTGTACTTGTCTGGAAAAGTCAATGGCATGGATGTTCAAAGAGTTTTCATTGACAATGGTTCATGAGTCAACCTCATGCCCATTCGTACACTTCGTCGATTGGGCCTCACAGAATCTGATTTATCTCCCTCCACCATGATGCTACAGGGATATGATAAAAATTAACAAGAACCACTTGGTGAAGTTACACTCAGAACTCAGTTTGGAGATCTTGTATCCAATTCAGATTTCATGGTTGTTGATCAAGACTCAGCCTTCAACATTTTTCTTGGAAGACCCTGGTTACATCAACATGCGGCTATCCCTTATTCATACCATCAATGTCTCAAATATTGTTTCGATGGTCAAGTTGTGACGTTTTATGGTGATAAGTCCACATTCAAGACATGTGAGTCTCAATACATTGAGGCGGAATTCTATCACATGAAGCAAAAGGAGAAATCCATAACCAAGGAAATTACCAAAGTTAATGCTCCATATGGTTTGGAAAAAATTCCAGTAAATCCATTTACACATGTGAGTACAGATTATGTGTTTCCTATCAGTCTAATTGACAAGATAGAACCAACTCAAAATATTCTTATGGAAAGATCCATAATGTCAATTATGGTAATCGAGCCAGACAACATGGGAGAAATTGGTAATCTACCAAGTAGTGATGAAAGCACAAATGGTGACGTCTTCATTTCATCTGCTGAAATCCTACAAGTCTATACTTCTCCAATTAGGCCAGAAGGAGTTATAGCAACATTAGAGGTGAACAATGGAGTCGATTCTCAGTCAATCATTTCATCTTTATTACCCATTGAAAACTCTTCATCATCAATAGGGTCAAAAATGGAAACTTCCTCTTCAAAATGTGAAAATATTGACATCTCTTCAGATCATGAGAATTCTACTTTATCATCTACTATGCAAGTAGAAAGAGAAGAAGTAACAGATGAAGAAGAAGAAAAAGATCTCAGAGATGCTCCTCTAGTATTTGAAGAGGGTATCTCTACCACTGTGGATGAACTCAGAAAAATAAATCTGGGTACAAAAGGAGATCCACGTCCCACTTTAATTAGTGCGGCCATGAATCTTAAAGAGAAAGAGATGTATATTTATTTTCTAAAGAAAAATAAAGATATATTTGCCTAAAAATATACAGAAATGCCCGGTCTTGATCCTGATGTTGCTTCTCATCATTTGGGATTACCTGAAGAACATCGAGGATTTAAGAGAGCCGCGAGAAGAACACACCCAACTTATGCTTCCAAAATTGAAGCTGAAGTGGATAAGCTTATGAAAGATAAATTCATCATAGAATTTCAATATCCCAAATTGTTGGATTATATTGTCCCTGTAATGAAAAAGAACGAACAAATTATAGTTTGCATCGATTTCAGATATCTTAATCAGCATTGTCCTAAGGATGATTTTGCAATTCTGATTACAGAACTTCTAATTGATGCAACAGGTGGCTATGAAGCACTTTACTTCATGGATGGATATTCTGGATATAATCAGATCTGAATGGCCCTAGAAGACGAGGAATCTACAGCCTTCAGATCCCCTCAGTGTGTTTTTTTCTACCGGGTAATACCCTTTGGCTTAAAGAATGCAGGTGCAATTTATCAGCATGCCATGCATCGTATCTTCAAACCCTTCTTAGGTACGTTTGTTTAATTCTATGTAGACGATTTGGTAGTTAAATCCAAACAACATTCTAATCACTTGGATGATTTGGAAGTCATATTCTGCAAGCTTCGATAACATAATTTGAAGATGAATCCCTTAAAATGTGCTTTTGGGGTAACCTCAGGAATATTTATCAGCTTTGTTGTATGCCATCGTGGTATTGAAGTCGATCCTGAGAAGACCAAGTAAATCCTTGATATTCCACCTCCTCAAAATTTGAAATAATTAAGAGTACTTCAAGGACACTTATCCTATATTCGGCGTTTCATTTCCAATTTAGCAGGAAAAAGTTTACCCTTCACCAAATTGATGAAGAAGCGAGTCACTAACCAGTGGACTGAAGAATGTCAAGAAACATTCGATATTCTCAAGAAATACCTCTTGATTCCACCAGTACACATGCCACCTATTGAAGGAAGACCACTTATCCTCTATGTGACAGCTCTAGAGCGATAATTGGGTGCCTTTCTTTCTCAAAAGAATGATGCTGGGAATGAAAATAGCATCTACAATCTCAGTGGAACCAAGAATGAAGTAGAAACCCGGTATTCAAGTATTGATAAGTGCTTCCTGGCATTAATCTTTGCAGTTCAGAAGTTGAGACACTACCTGCAACATCACGAGGTCCAATTGGTATCTCGCAATAACCCGCTCAAATTTATCCTAAGTCGTCCAATGCTTACAGGACATCTGGCAAGGTGGGCAGTTATTTTTCAGCAATTTGATATTCAGTATGTGTCTCAAAAGGCGATAAAGGGCCAAGATCGGGATGATTTCCTAGCTTAACACCCTTAAGTGGAAGACACATCTTCAGATATTTAACTACCTGATGAGGAAGTCTTCTCTATTAAAGAATGTCCTTAGGCATGGGGAATGTATTTTGATGGTGCTTCCAGAAGTCCAACAGGGAGGAAAATGGAAAATCCAAAATTCAACAAAGTTTTCTTAGGAATTGTGCTCATTTATCCAGAAAAGGCAGTGTTACCTTATTCATTCTTATTGTGGGAAGGTGGTACTAATAATGAAGCAGAATACCAAGCTCTCCTCGTAGGTTTGGAATTAGCACTTCAAGCACAAGTGAATCACTTAAAGGTGAAAGGTTATTCAGACCTGGTAATCAAACAAGTCAATGGGGATTATTCCATAAGAAAAGAAGAACTAATCCCTTTGTATGATTACGTCAGAGAGTTAATGGAGGAATTCCCTTTGGAACCGACATTTTCTTATGTCCCAAGATCATAAAATGCTCAAGCTGATGCATTGGCTAATATAGCCACAACTCTGGCAGATCCAAATCGGGACGAGACAACCATCAGTATTGCCCACCGTCATGCAATTTCACCTTATGTTCGAATTAGGACAGAGGAAATTAATGAAATTTGTCCCATTCCTGAACCGTATTTTCATACTATAGGATGGATGTCACCTATCAGGGAATACCGTCAAAATGGAACACTTCCACCTGATAGAGCTGAGAAAGAACAAATCCGGCGACGTGTGGTTAATTTTACACTTTATGATAGCCTAGGCCACCTAGAGAAAATTCTCTAAAAACATGGTTTTGATGGATTTCTCGTCAGATGCATTGATGGTGAAGAGACAATGGATGTCATAAAAGAAGTGCATGTAAGAGTCTGTGGTGCCCACCAGTCTGGACATAGACTGTGTGATCAGGTTCGAAGGCTTGGATACTTTTGGCCTTCAATGATACGAGATTGTGTCGATTTCACAAATAAGTATCATTCAAGCCAAGTACATGACAACTTCATTCATCAGCCTCTAGAGTTGCTTCATACAGCTAAATACTCATGGACATTTTCCACATGGGGAATGGATGTGGTGGGACCTTACCCTTCGGCTATGGCTAAGCAGTTTAAGTATATTCTTACTGCTACAGACTTCTTTTCCAAATGGGCAGAGGCAATACCTCTCAAGGAAGTCAATTCTAAATGCATTGGTATCTTCATCAAGTCTAACACCATTACCATATTTGGTGTCCCTCATACCATATTGACGGACAATGGCACCAGTTTCTGCTCATCTGAGATGAAGAAGTTGTATCAAGAATACAACATCAAATCCAACCCTTCATCTCGGTATCATGCAACGGCCAACGGCCAGATAGATGCCTTTAACAAGACTCTTTCAAATATACTGAAAAATATGGTAGATATATATAAGAGGTCATGGCCTTATAAACTCTTTCATGCTTTATGGGATTATCGGACTACCACCCGCACTGCAACTCGGTCAACTCCATATTCATTGGTATATGGAATGGAAGCTGTCTTGCCCATTGATGTTCAACTACCCTCGCTCAGAGTTTCCATTTTTGATCAATCATCTACAGATGAACAATCTCAAAAGTGATTAAATGAATAGGAATGGTTATATGAGAAAATATTTTGCACTTTTCACCACTTGTAAGTCTATCAAAATCGAATAGCACGAGCTTTTAACAAAAAAGTTCATCTCCATTCATTCACTCAGGGAGAACTGGTATTAGTTCTCAAAACTCCAATGATACCAGGAAAGAAACCTACGAAGCTTGAACCAAAATGGGAAGGACCTTATTCAATACATAGGGTCTACTCCAATGGAGCTTATTCATTAATCTCGATGGATGGAGAACTCATCACTACTCCAACCAATGCCATATTTTTGAAAAAGTATTTTGTATAAACTGCAAAGTACCTTTTTTGTCCTTGCTATATGATGTTAAACTATACAGGAATGGTCCAAACATATGACCCTAAACTATTTTCACATATGTCCAACATGACGTTAAACTGTGTCACCTTCATCGTCCTAGCTACATGATGCTAAACTGTACAAAAGTCCTTACATTCGTCCTACATGAAATTAAACTGTACTTTGTACCTGCAACATGACACTAAACTGTGTGGCACCAATTCGTCCTTGCTATATGACGTTAAACTATACAACAAAGGTCCATACATATGACCTTAAACTATTTGTACTTTTGTCCCACACGATGTTAAATTGTGAAAAAGTTCCATAAATGGTCCAGTATGACCTTAAACTGCAACTAGGTCCTGTTTTTCCCTGCAACGTGACACTAAACTGTGCGGCAGCAGTTCTTCCTTTCTATATGACATTAAAATATACAGAAATGGTCCATACATATGACCTTAAACTATTTGTAATTTCATTCCACACGACGTTAAACTGTGAAAAAGTTCCCTCAATGGTATAGTATGACCTTAAACTGCAACTAGGTCCTGTATGACCTTAAACTGCATCATCAATGGTCCATGCATATAACCCTAAACTATTTGAAAGTCCCTTATGTCCAGCAAGACGTTAAACTGTGACGTCCTAACTACATGATGCTAAACTGTATAAAAGTCCCTTAAGTCTAAGAAGATGTTAAACTACATAATCATCAAAGGTCCCATATGACCTTAAACTACACCACCGTCCAACATAACATTAAACTACACCATCCACGGTCCATGCATATGACCTTAAACTATTCGCACTTTCGTCCAACATGACACTAAACTGTATCGTCCATTTTTCGTCCAACATGAAGTTAAAATGTGGGAAAAAAATCCCCAATGCGTCCAAAATGATGTTAAAATGGTGCACTCTTTTGTCCTCACTGCATGACATTAAACTGCACAGTCCCCCCCTTTCGTCCAACATGACGTTAAACTCTATTGTCCCCATCGTCCAAACTACATGAAGTTAAACTGTACAGAAAGTTCATGATACGTCCTACATGACATTAAACTGTATTATTTCCCTGCTACATGAAACTAAACTGTGCAACACCAATAGTCCTAACTACAAGACTTTAAACTGCACAGTCCCTTTATGTGTCCAACATGACATTAAACAATGCATCATTAAGGTTTTTGTTACCTCTTGTTTCTCACACCGAGTTTGAATCACGTGAGCTTAGAGCAAACCTCAACCATAACACTCTCTCTGGGCCTCTAACCATGTGTAAGTCCTAACATCATTTTTTAGGTCATTATCCCCAAGAACAACTTGATCATTAATTCATTCTTTAATTGAACTACACGGACTTTGATCCTTTCCTTCTAGGCTAGGTATGTGGGCAACCTCCCAAGGTTCAAGCCCAAAACCAATCTCTTCACGTCAGTTCACCTCCATCTCATACGATGTTGATTTGTGAAACCGCCCCTAGAATCAATATATTTACATTGGTTCACATTCGTCCTTGTTATACGACGTTAAACTATACAACACTTTTGTTCAGTATGAAAATAAACTACAAAATTTTTTGATACCCTCAACTGAGAGGGAACCATTATTTTCATTGATTTTTCAATCTTGTTTCATTTCAAAGACTACGTGCATACATGGAAATGCCCGAACCTTTTATCTTGGGTTAAACCATCATTGAACTAAAGTCCCCTTTCACCCATTACATGTACGAACCAAATTTGTACAGAGGTTATTTCTAGAACAACGTGGGCTTGATTCCCATCCTTATGGGATACGTAGGATCGTTCGAGTGTCCCTCGAATACAGCCCCATGTCTTTGGGTGTAACCCAAAATTCCACTTTCAGTCCTTTGGCTGACAAGTCCCCATGGAAACACACACTGTGTATTTCTTACAATGGTCCAAGCTCTATGACCCTAAACTAAGATCTCTAATCCTTTTGTCCCACACGACGTTAAACTGTAGTTTAGGAACTACGTATGGCTTGATTCTTATCCTTATGGGATATGTAGTGAAGTCCAATATATCAATTCTGTATACATTGAACAATATCCATCTTTATGTGTCATAATCCTAACCTTAAATATTTTCAGATCATCATAAACCTTTTCATGACTCCTAGTCAAAAAAATGTCAAACTTCTGAGAGTTCTTTTGCCTAACTATGCAGCATGTTCCCATAGGCGGCCTTGCATAAACAGTCTACATAACAGACTTGTTAGCCAAAAGATACTATTATTTGACTATGCAGCCAATTCCCTTAGGTGGCCCTGCATAATTCAACCCCATAACGGGTTTTTTGGATAGTGGTAACTTCATTCATGGGAAGAATGCCTCTTTTTTCCTTATTTGTCTTAAATGACAGTATCTAGGGATCTGCAAAAATAGTCGTCCTTAACATATTTGTCCCATATCCTTTTTCATGATCTGAAAGTATTCAAGTCTATGGTTTATATTCTCATTCCCTAAGTTTGGGTCAGACCTTCAAAGGAGTGATATTAATCCAGTTCTTTGATAATTTTGTTTGGAAATATTTTCTCCATATTCAAGTACCTCTTTCCATATAGCAAACTCTATACTTTGGATGATTTGAATGTCCTTAAACTTTCACTGGCTTTTAGCACTAGGAAAGTAAATTTCTGAGAGTTCTTTTTCCTGACTATGAAGCACGTGCCCATAGGTGGCCTTGCATAAACAGTCTACATAAAAGACTTGTTAGCCAAAAGATACTATTTTATTTAACTATGCAGCCAATTACCTTAGGTGGCCCTACATAATTCAACCCCCTAACGGGTTTGTTAAATAATGGTAACTTCATTCTTGGAAACTACTTCTTCTAATGAATTTTTGCTCTCTTTCATATCATTACTCAGATTCGAATATTCTTAAGTCATAGCTTACATATTTTCCCTCATACTTGAGTATGGTACTATTTTTTCATATGAGTTGTCAAGGAATTGAGTCAATTCTAATCCATTTCGGTCAAAGCTATTTCGACCTTAAACATTATCCTTTTTATGTCCGACGTGCATGACTTTAAACTGCCCACAAAAGACAAGGGAACTATGAATGAAAGTCAAGTTCCATCTCACTAAATATACATTTTGTATGATTTAGGTAACATTGAGAAATTAAAATGTTTTATGTTTTTAGGGTTATTTACATTAATCCTAGTAAAAATAAAACTATGCTTTCTAGGCCCATTGGCTTAGGTAAAATATAAATCATGTAGCAATAGAGAATGAAGGTACAAATGAGTGAAGGTGAAAGTGTTTTTCATTGATACATAAGAGTTAGAAGGACATCCACAGACTAGAGTCTCTTCTCTATTTCAAGAATTACTAGAGGCTTTCAACATAACTCTTCATTTGATTTATGACATCCCGAGCTTCATCAGCAGCTACTTGAAGCTCCTGCACTCGACCAACTTCACTATTTTCAGCCTGATGGAGTGCTTTCTTGGAATCCACAATGGTATTCATACCATTAATTTGAACTCCCTCCTGTGAATTATTGAGTTGGTCATGTTCCCCAGTAACAGCATCCAACTGTTGCTGAAGGTGCATCTGCTGGATGACTTTTTCTCTGATTTTATGCTTCAGCTCCTTCATCTTGGCAGCATAATCAGCCTCAGCTTGGGATACCGCAGCCTCAAATTCGCCGATGTTAACTAACAATTTCACTCTAGTCAAATATTCGCGGCACTTTTGCTCCTGCTCCCTCCTGAAGATGATCTGTTTCACTGTGGTATGGATCCTTTCATATCCAAAACCACCAAGTCCTAGTATGACAAATTTGGAGGAAAATTGAGGAATTTTCAATGTTAAATCTTCTAAAGGCACCTCAGATATGATGTTCCATATGTTGTTCCATGCCTTGCATCATGAAAAGCTGAACGCTTTAAGCATCTCTGGGTCTGATTCAACATCATCATCACAGGGGGGCAGGTAATCTGGGATTAATGCACTTAAGGAAGTGCCATGTTCTGTTCTTTCCCCCCTGACTTGTGCTTCTTTGCTTTCAATTCCCATGGGGGAAGAGGCTGAGGCTTCACCTCCAGACTTAGCCATTGCAGTTGACAACCCTGCATAATTAATTGAAAGTTTGGTAAGCTTCAAAGGATAACAAAAGAATCGATTGTCTTGAAGTACAATCACAAATATTGTTATCCCTTACCTGACGGTGGGTCAGCAACCTGAGAAGACTCCTCCCCATCTTTCCTAGTCTCAACAGGATCTTCAAGATGGGTCTCGGGAGGGTTTACTGGGTTTATCTCTACTTGAGATAATGTTTCTACAATGGTAGGGTTGACATCAATGTCCACACCCTCTTCAGGCATTGGCAGTTCAGCAGTTTCTATGGATGGAACTAAATATCATTTTCATTCATGATTATAAGTGTAAATTATAAGAAAATTTACTGGGCGAAGGATAACAGTCACGCCCAAGGTCTTCTAAATCACATGACAACTTAGCATGATCATAAAATTCTCTGAAAGACATGCCACGATTCATCATTTCATTAAATGATAATTCAGAATCCTGGTTAGTCTCACTAGTTGGAGCGTTTGGTGTGTCTTCTTGAAGACTTACATCCTACAACCCCTGACCCTGGACAGTATCTTCGGGTAAAATCATAGCATCAGTTGCAACAGTCGCCAGAAGCTCTAATGCAGGAGTTGAACCTGAAGTATCACAGAATGGAAATCAGTTGGTGTTTCATTCAACATTTTTATGAAGCATTGTTGACTTACCAGAAATAGGTTCTCCTCTTATAGCAACAGTAGCAGGAGGGATACTGGGAATAGATGCTATCTCTTCTCCAGAAGAATCTAAGTTAGCTTGGATCTTTGATTGCTCCACAGCACCCTCCGTGGTCTTTGAAGGAGGATCAGTCCTTTCCCTTAGGGGGGAAATTGAAGAAGCCCCTACAATCCCCAGAAATATGAGTAACCATGTGGTCATGGGTATAAACTCACGATTACTCGAAGGACTTACCACTACTAATGAAGCGTTTAGCTATGGAATTCCTCCTTAGTTGCCTTTGCTTCTTTGGTTTTTTGGGAGTATCAGTAGTCTCCCTTATTGTCACTTGGATTGGAGAATGGAAGGCTATGTCCAGTGCCTCATTCATGGCCGGCTGGCCTGGAGATATCTCGCCTGGTTCGCGAGGAGAATCAGTAGCAGCCTCGATGGCAGTACCACCAGGGCTATACTGTGGCGAAGGAACCACAGTTCCTTTCTTTGCAAGCTACAAGATGAAGAAAATAACTTCCTTAAGTAACAAATCTTTGACTGAAATCAAGTTTCAAAGAAAATAAGTTAAGAAAACTTACATCTTCAGGAGCCACATACTCATGCCACTCCTCATCTCCAGAACCACCATCCCCCACAGTGGTGCCACAATCAATCATTTATTTCACTCACCTGGTGACAGGAACAGACTCATCAGTGGCATATATGAGCATTTCCAGCTCTCTGATGTAAGCCTGAACTTCATTTGGGTTATCCCAGTATTGAAGATTTGTAGAAGCCACAAGATTCCCTATTACATGAAGTTGTAGGACCTCACACAAATCCATCTAGGAGGTCTCAGTACCACAGTATAAACTATTCCATAGCTGGATAACCTCCGGTCTTAGATATGAAGGCTACGAGGAAGGTCCTACAATTTTTATTTCAATTTCTTCCCAACTCCTGCAACTACAGATAAAGAATAAGAAAGTAAGACTTATTGATTTATAAAGTAGAAGTGATTAAATTACTACAATGAAATAACTCACCAGGAGTTGATGGAGTGGGTCTTTTAATTCTGACCGGAGGATTATATCGGGCACGAAACCGCTTTTCCACTGGTTGTGCCTCGTCATCCCCATCATGGGAATCTGGTGAATCAGTTCTAGAGGAGGAGTCTTTCAAATTAACTTTAGGTGGGGACGCATCACCTTCATGAGGTAGGGTTTCTTTCTCTATAGTACTCTTCCTTTTCCCAACCTGATAAACTGGGTGATTCAATATCCCTTTGGGGTATGATGCTATCCAGTGTTCGGCATAATATGTAGTCAAATTATGTGTCGCTTTTTCAACTAGTAGATCAAGTACTTCCCCAGTCTTCTCCCTTGAAGTCAGCAACCATAGTTGGCGAGCAACCATCAGATGTTGCTCTAACCTGACATGTACTAGAGGAGATACAACAATCTGTTGTAAACATCTGAATTGATGTGGAAAACTATATGGAGCATAGGCCTCACATATGATTTCTCCGTCAATCCTTGAAACTAGCACACCATCCCTGCAAGCTAGCATGTATGCCCTCAAATCCAAATGGGTTGTTCCATCATCAAAAAAATGCCCGGTTGGTGGACTTACATAGGGAAAGAAGTTGAATTCCTAAAACTTTCTCAGCCTCACTTTCATGTCATAGGCATTAACATCTAATGGAGCAACTCCAGAGAATGCTTGCACTGACGTCCTGAAATAACTTCCAGGAATTTGTAATCCATTCTCTACATTATAAGTCCTGAAGTGAGTGGCGATCCATCCCCATAAAACATGGAATGGTCCCACTATTCTTAAAGGAGATTTACCCATGAAGACATGAAGTAAACTTATGTGAATCTTTGCTAAAATGGGGGTAGCCAACCCAACCATTTTTCCCTCAGCCATCTTTGCCGTAATGACGAAGGTCCCTGGCCTAACGACTCCCTTCGAATCCCTGACTGGCAAGAGATAAAAACTGAGCCACATTGCCAAGAAGCCCTCCAGACGAGTCTTCTTTGGGATTATTTGATTCACTTCATATCCCCACTTCTCGAACTCTTTTGCTTCTAGAGTTGTCCAGAATGTTCCAGGAGCACCCCTCTTCTCAGGTCTTGGGCAGGTGGTAGGACGTTTGGGCCTCTTATCCTCATATTTCTTTTTCTTGTATCCTTTTTCTTTTGGATCCTTCTCCTATGGCTCCCTCTCTTTAGTCTCAATAAGAAATACATTCATCCATTCCTCTGGATGAATATCATTTCTAGAATGAGTTAATTAAGTCTCTGAAATCTTGAGCCTGTGGAAGATCTTAAATAATTCCCGAGCTAAAGCAGGAGTCTTCTCTGAATCATTCCAAATCTCCTTGGGAGGAATGAATTCATCATACATATCACCCAAAATTGGAGCCCCTGAAATCTTGTGGACATCCCACAAACTGATACCTACTTCTCCATGAGTCAGATGGAAAGAATTTTTTTCTGGGCTCCAGTGGCTGAGTATCTCCGGCACGAAGTTATCATGTCTGTAAACATATGTTTTCCCAACCCAAAAAACTTCGTATATTGTAGCTCTTCTCAAATCCTCGACAATCTCCGCACAGGTTTATCGCACCCAGTATGCCCACATCCAAGTTGGCTTCACGCCTCCCCTAGGATGGAAGTCCCAACTTTTATTCTAGCCTTTGGATTGATTTGTCTGAGCATTTCGGAAGATTGAAGGATGACAATGTGGTTGCAGCTCACGTGTATGATTATTCAGATCTGGTGTGCAAGGGCTATGATGCATCACGTAGGCCTTCTCCACTGTTCCAGCACTTAGAAATACTCCTCCACCTGAGATATTTGCTGAAGCAAAGTTGGTGTAATTCTAGAACCACGAAAATGGATGACAGTTCTTTGCTTGTGGAATGGTGACTTCTCGTAGATGACCATAGCCATACAAAGGTAGATAAGTGCTCTGTGGGAAGTCACGGTAATATTTCATCAGATACTTAGCCAAATCCGGAGGAGTGCTATCTTTGAAAGTATAATAATCATGGACCATGATGTCCATCATATAATCTATCCACTTGCTAGCCAGTTCACCAACTATTCCAGGTCTAAGAGCCATTGATTCTGTAAAAAAGTTTAATAAATTAAATTCTTAAATGGATTGATTTTTCATAAGATTTGTGAAGAAATCCGAAAAAATCGCAACGGCACTAAGGCGAGCAAGTCTAAACTTGGCGCACAAGTGTTCTTTTTCCACGCTATTTTTTACCGCGCAAGTCTAAACCGTGCAAGTACAGATACCTAGACAGCAGCGCAGCGACAAGGAAATAGCGGAAAGAAGAGACTTCTGTGGCAAGAGCTTGAGAATTCGGAATCAGATGCGAAGCGCGGCCAATAACCGCGTATTTATAGGCCAGGCGGCCTATCTGTGTGCCTACACCCAGTGTGCCCAGGCCCTACGTCATGCGCACTTGCGCGCCGCTCTCTACGCCATCAAGACTTGCGTGCCACCTTTCCTTTGGATGTCTTCGATTTCCTTAGAGTCAAATCCTCATTTCTTTCGGATCCAACTCTGAGGGGGGACTTTTGTTGACGCTCCTTTAGTCATAGAATCTACAGATCGGAAAAGGGGAATATCTGAGCTCAAAGTGATTCAACCTTTGAAGAAAATATCAAAAAATCGACAAAGGCATGAACAAGGGATCAAAAGCACCTCTGCCACACAAGTTCTATCACTGTCGCGCAAGTCCACTTTCGTGACGCCTTATGGTCGCGCAAGTGACTTGCGCGACCTAAGTGATAACCACACGGTAACCGCCCAGGGTCTTCTCCTGCTTATAAACAGACCCCGTGGGCCCCCCATTTTGGGAGGATTTTTTTCCAGAAACTCAGATTTGAGCTCCCGGCACCCTAGTATCTTCTCAAAGCTTCCGAAACACTTTTAAGGTAATTTCTTACCTAGAACGGAATATCTAAAGAGGGGGAGGAAGGCCTAAGTGTTGAAACTCATCAACACTTGCGCGCCTGAGTGGCCAGCCCTTAAGGGAAAAGGGCCACACTTGCGCACCGCCTTACTCCTTGAATAGATCTTGCACGCCCCTCTTATGGAAGAACCTCAAGAGGATTCTAAAGGCTTTAATGAAAAGTTTCTCAAGTATTACCCTGCTGGTTAACCGTCGCGCAAGTACAGCATGTGTCGCACAGGCATATACCTGCGTGACCAAAACTTGTGCGCCCACGCAGTACCTGCGTGCCTGCCAGGACTTGTGCGCCTCTGCCTTTTTTGGGTGCCTTTCTTTCCCATTTCACCCCTCTTATGACATTACACACATCCTATTCAAGATTCAGTCTTCAAGACACTCTGCAAAGCCATTTTATGGCATGATTTCTTGATTTGACTTCCTTATCTGAAAGGAATTTTGTGGAATATCTCTAAAAACCTAGTGATTTACACATCTTTATGTCACTAAAGATTGAGATTTCATTCATTCAACATCATCCTTTAAGATGAGAGAATCCTTAACCTGGGTCTCCTTTTCAGGAATAATCCATAGTCATAATTCCTCTAATATGGGCATCCTCTTTAGGAGTAAGCCTCACGTCCCTTAATTTTTCGGCATCCTCTTAGGAGTAAGCCCCAGATCCCCTATCATGGGCTTCCTTTTCAAGACTAATCCCCAGTCTCAAGCTTGGGCATCTTCCTTAGGAGTAAGCCCCAATTCTTAAAAATCCCAAATCTGGTCATCCTCCTTAGGAGTAAGCCCGAGTCTCCTAATTTGGACATCCTCCTCAGAAGTAAGCCCCAAACCTTAATCCTTGACCCGGGCCTCCTTTTCAGGAGTAAGCCCTAGTCTTAATTTCTCTTAACCAGTCCTAATTTACCTTTGATCTGGGATTCCTTTTTAGGAGTAAAACCCAATCATAAGTCTTCTCCTAATTTGGGCCTCCTTTTCAGGAGTAAGCCCCAAGATTGAGTATTTAAAATCTTCATGAAGCACATATACCTTTATGGACCCTATTCCTAGATTTCTTCCCTAAAGTAAATCCTAACCTTTATTTATCTGGGCAGTCATACATACATAAGCCCCACATTATTTCTTATGATTGCATATTTCATGGCACAATTGTCTAATTTTTACCAATTCCTCTTGTTTCTCACACCGAGCATGACTAACATGATCTTATAGTGTAAAAGTAATTGTGACATCCCTCTTTGAGCCATCAATCATAAACATCATACTCCCTTACTCAAACTACGCGGGTTCTGATTCCTTTTCTTAACAAAGGATACATAGGTAGCCCATCTACGGGTTCGATCCCAACTCGAAAATAATCCATGTCCTTCTGAATGACAATAAACATCATGTGCCCCACTGAGTGGCTTTAAAACCAGCATGGTCATCATAATGACCAAGAGACTTCTGTATGAATTTGTCGAAGGGTACCATTGTCCAAGAATCTCTAACAAATACAGATGATTCTCTATCGATGAAGAACCTAGAATACATAAAAATATTCTCTAAATTTCCTACATATTTAATCATTGATTGTTAGATCTGAAGGAAAGCTCATTTAATACTTGGTAATGTAATAAGGATTCACGAACATAACTTAAATCTATAAAGAGAGTCCCAGAGTAGACAATAATTCCCCTCAAAAAGTTGTGATGAGTTTGACCTCCCATCCTCTCGACCAATACAAAATCCTAAGCCTCATCAGTCCACAAACTATTGAGCACTTACCTTTGGAAAGTAGGTCCGAATGGATGTGGAATCATTGGATGTTTCCGGTTCTACGAACAAACCCGTTAGAAACCGATCAGAACGTTTGAACCTCCCATCAAGGCAGTCATCCCCGGATTCCGAGGGAAACAATAGTAAAACATTAATTTAATTCATTATTATCCCCATTATATATCTTAATACTCTAGAAAAAACATTCTACGTTTTCACTAGAATAAAACATGAATTCAAGCACCTATAACTTACTCAAGTAGTGGGGAAAGGAATGATGTTAAACAAGAAACCCAACCATCAGCATTTAAATACATTTAAGTAAGAATACCATCTCTAAACATCTCATTATTGGGTAATCCCTAAATTAACCCATTCAATCACCTCTATTTATACCCCTGACACACACATGCTTATACCGACGCATCTCTCCGTCAAAGGAACCAACTGATGTAACATCAACCATTATCCATCCCAGGCTCAACCATACTAGGATAGAAATACATATGGGCCTCCCCAACCCATATATAAAATCATCCATTGAGGCATAGAAATTCTAGGCTCACAAAAAAGTGATTTTATCAATATCCCACCATAAGACACATGAATTGAAAAGAAATAAATGGTGAAACTCGTCCCTCAACATAAGGCATTCAAACTTCTTATGCAAACAATCTCTCATAGCTACAAAATAAGTCCCTAAAACTTCCCAATAAAATGGAAAACTCAAGCCCTAGAAAACAATCATTAATTTACAAATACTTCTAATTCCATCCTAAATTAACCGATTAATTTATTTACAATGTCTGACTATGGGAAACCTAAGGAACCAATATATAACAAGAAAACAATGGAAAAATATGATCTTAGCATTTATTTTAGTTTTAGAAAACCTGGATAAGTACCACTATCAATTATAATCGCTTTATAATTATTATAAACAAGTGTTGTCAATATTTGTGTTCATTAACCAGTTTAGTTAAAAACTCATACTTCCATCAATTTTATTGACATAAAATTTAGACAACAATTAGACTAATTAAAAATTCCTCATTATTAATTATCCAGTTAACTATAGATTAATTATGAAATTAAATTCATTTCCAATTTCAATCAAGAATTACATGATAGAAAATAAATTAATAGATATCATAATATCTCGAAAATCATGAGGAAACCCAATATCATTGTATAATAAAAAAACATCTACAATATACGATCATAACTAATTCATTAATACATTTCAATAATTATTATGTAAATTTCATTTCCATCCAAATGGGTAAATCATGATCAATTCATGATTTAAGGTAAATAATATAATAGAAGAAACAAGTCACCTGTTGAAAAATATTTCAATGTTCTTCATAAAACAACACATGATGTCATAGATCTCAGATCATCTCCACTGTGATAACTACATCAATCTGAGGATGTCGTGGCACAATCTCATCAACATCCAAAAAGAATGAAATATTAGAAACATAAGAGATCTCCCACCATAGCATATAAATGAGACAAAGGAGGAAACACGATCTAATATGGAGAAGAATCAAAGAAACGAAGGAAAAACATACCTTGGATCAACTTGGGTCACTTCGAATTGAATATGAAATCCTAAGGATCGATCACCATCGAAGGAATATTTAAAAAACCTAAGGGGGAAGCAACTAGTCACTTGGGATGATATGAATCATTGAAATCAGAAGGTTTGTGAGAATCCTATGTGGATGAATTTTTTTAAAGCATACAGAATAAGGGATTTGCACAATATGTAATCCCTTATCACATTGTGCAATACAAAAGATTTAGTTACCAATAAAATATGTGTCACATTTTTATTATTTAACCCAAATAATTCAAACATCATAAAATTTCACTTCACAATTCATGAGTGTAACATCCCACACTGAGTTCCACTCACCATTTACAAAAAATAATGGCTTCAAGAACACAAGTTAATATTATCAAAAACTAGAGGCTATCAACTAGAAGTAAGGGCCTTGAGTGTATCTATATGGAGAATATTCTTTAATAGACCATAGTATGAATAGTGGTAAATACAAGATAATAAATAGATAAATCATAAGTAACAATAGAATGTAGTTAATGTATGGAAATAAACCGTACAGGAGGAATAAAAAACTAGTGGAAGCTGAATAATAATAATATATTCAATTGATAATGATGTTCATAGTGATATAAAAAAGGTGATAATGGGAACCAAGGGATACAAGTATATAATTAATGCAAGAAAAAATAGAAAAATACCAAAACTGGTACTAGAATCATCTTGAGCATAGGCCAAGTCCTATTCTCCATGCTCCATCCTAATGTTTCAGATCAATGAAGCATTGGAAGCCTCAAACTTCCCTTTTATCCATAATTGCAATAATGAAATTTTCTTGGTTTCCTTGGGCTACCCAAGAAGGATGTGAGATAAAATCATAGTAAGTAGGAACCCATGATTTCTAGGCTGATTCATTTCATGTAATAAATATGTGGAAGTGTTCCATATATAATAAATGAAGGGAAATAAGAAAATTTATAATAAACACCTCAGTTTGGGTTTGTAAATAGGCATGTGATTAATACCACCTGATTGGGCCTAAGCCGGTTTCCTAAAAAGATGTACTTTTTTAAGCCATAAATCCATACAAGAACCATTATAAATAAATAAATAGTGTAAGGAATACCTCAAAGACTATTCTCGGTCTGTGGGTATCATTTACATGTCATCATAAAACAATATCCAATATAAATATAAGAAACACATATTGTACAACTAATCAATCTGTCAAATCCATGGGTGGAGTCCGGAGCCTATCCAAAATTATTTAAAAAAATTAAAAGGTTATCTACTTGTTTTTTCAATAGAACCAATTCCACCAAGTTCATCCAAGGTATCCCATATATGTGTTCATTGTATCACTAATGTAATGGTGAGTCTGAGTCCATACAATATATCTTACATAGGGTACTAGGTATCCCTTGGGGGCATGGAGTAAAAATATTTTTCATGAGTCCATACTTGGTAACTCCCCATGGGAATACTGCCAGTCCTGAGAATAAGTTAACCACACAAAGGGCCTTTACTATGAAAGATAAAGTATCAATCCTAGTGTGTCAAGTAGATCCAACTAAGCATGAAGAGTCCATCCATGGCATCTATAAGCCGAGAAACATTTTATCTCCCATCCCATAGAGAGTGATCCATGACTAGAAAAGAATATATCAAAACATGGAATAACATTTATATATATTAATATTTCATTAATGGAACTTCAATATTAAGGTCTAAAAAAGATTACCAAAGCTATGAAATTTTTTCCAAGTAACTATAGCCCATGAAACAAGCGTCATGTTTAAGCACCTAAACCAAGATAAAAAATCATGTCATGAAGAGCACATATAAGAAATTTATAATAAAGTCTCAAAGAATAATGCACATAGAATGACATATAAAATTGAGCATAAAAATCGGGGCTACCAAGCATTCATGTGTAGTAACAAGTATAATCAATTAAATGTAAGCATGTGAAATTTTGGGTAAATCACCAAGCATAAACATCCAATTATGAAATGTGATCCATCAATATCAATGAAAATCTCATGTTTCACCATACATTTATCGTAATTTATAAATCGAGGCATGATAATTAGGGCATTAAAGGTGTAACAACCAAAGGGGTGACCAAAAACAAGGTGAAAAACCCCACAGATGGGTTTGTCAAAATAGTAGGGTCATAAAGGCAATGGAAAATCATTTAATTAATGTAATAAACAAGAATGAAGCATTAATAGAAGGATCTGGTATATGGATCGATGGTGCATCATTCAAAAAGTGATGAAATGGTGGGAAATATCCTAAACCACCTACCTCAAATTAGTAGTGTTCCAGTCTTCCATTATCAAGGCTTGATTCGACCTAGAATGGATGAAAATGAAGGATTTTTCAAACACCCTGAAAAAATAATGAAAAATATGTAACACCAAAATAGTAAAACAAAATGAATAGAAACCTTGAATTATAAGATAGCGGAAGATGGATTTTACTAATATGGATCCAATACTTCCTACAGTGAGTGATTTAGACACTGGATGAAGGAGGTGGATCAAAACCTATGAAAGAGGGGAAGAAGGAGTTAACACAGTAAGGGATAAGAGAAATCCCACTAAAAAGAATATTCAAAGGAAAATGTGTGTTTTAAAACATTCATTAAGGGTAGATTGGGTATTTGACCCACACAAGGGAGGTCACATGGTTTGGTTTTACATTTGGCCAAACCATGCATCAACTATGCGACATGTTCTTCAACAAAGGTAAATCCGCATGTTTAGGCACACAATTTATCTTACCATGAGAAAACCATGAAAAAACTCTCTATCCAAAACCTTTAGGGGGTTACATGGTTTCATTCCTTGGGTCACACTATTTTAGAAAAACCATATGGCCCTCTACACTCCACTAGTTGCAACCATACAATTTATGGATACCATGCAGGATGGCCTACATAGTTTTCCGTAACAATGTGGCATAGTACATGTCTTCCCAAATCACTAATTCAAAATTCTAATGAGGCCTAAATTCACCTAATACTTCCTTTAACATTTAAGGAATCCATATTAGTGATGGTTAAAGGAATTAAAATAAAAATTTAACTATTTGTGGCTTTGAAAAAAACCTAGATGTTACAACCTATCCTTCTTAAGACAACTCCTCTCCAAGATTCCATTCCAAGAGTGGTACGATGTATTATATAAAGAGTTCTATCCACTACACGTGTATATCAGGTTCCTGCTCCCATGTCTCATCCAATACACATCAGGGCTTCTCTAACACCCATACAAGAGGAACTGAAATGTCTCATATAAACTTTGTGATATGGTCGATGATATGTATTCTATGCTCCTTGAAGGAAGAATTTACTTAGATCTTGATATCCTTGGGGTAAAACTAATGATATAGGTCTAGATAATAAGATAAGACATGTGGATTCATCATGCTTGTAATGATACCTCTAATTTAACAATAAAAAATAGGCTATTGACCAAAACCTCCCTAATATCTCAAAAGTCCTGACATATCAATGAGATAATTTTCCATGTCTCCTAATTCAGCTGTGACCCAATATAGGTGATACACATTGAAATTCCAGATGTCCCACCATGGAACTCCAATGTTCAACATTGATGAACAATATATGAATTATGCATGGAATGAGATGTGTCCATATGATTCTGAATCAGCTGGATCTACTCTAATATCTCTTGAATGAGATGAAGACCCAATAGAGCTACCACATATTCCTTTAACCAGTAGAAAGGTGAAAGGAATGGTCTACTATAGAGGGCCTCATATAGGTCCATCTAAATTGTTTCATGAAAACTGTTGTTGTAGGAAAACTCAACCATATAAATTTTCTTTTCCCAAGAACCTCCATAATAAATAATATAGGCATGTAACATATCCTCTAACACCTTTATAGTTCTCTTGAACTTCCCTTCGGTATAAGGGTGATATGAATTACATAAGAGCACCTATGATTATGGTTTCTTTTGAAACCCTTTTTAGAATAGGGATGTGAACATGGCATCTCAATATAATATTATAGAATGGGTTAAATCAAGATGTCTCACTATCTCTTGAATGTATAGCCTTCCAATCTCTTTAATAGAGTAGGTCCCCCGTATTAGTAAGAAGTGCATGGCCTTATTTATCCTGTTGATAATAAACCATATTACATCGATTCCTTGAGGATATATCATTAATACTATCATGAAATCCATGCTAATGTCATTACATTTCCACTAATTAATAGAGAGAGGATGTAGAAGTCGAAAAGGTTGTTGGTGCTCTTCCTTCACCTACAGATAGGTGGAGCACTGAGTAATGAAATTTTCTATCATTCTCTTCATACCAGATCACCGGTACTAATGAAATATATCTTTTTACATATCAGTAAGCCTTGTATGAACATACCATAAAAATTTTTGTAACTCTTTCATAAACTCTTCTTGAATATCATAAGGTACCCATACCCAGCCATAGAATTGTAGAGTTTAACTACCATTAACAAACCAACCAGGAGGAAGGTTCTCTCTTATGATAGTCTCCCTAAAATTAAGGCATTAAAAATCTAATAACATCATCATATAAACCTATTCTATAAGAGAATAGGTTATTATTAGAGTAGTTAGAACTGCTTTCATGTGCTATTCCTGATCCTACTGGATCATCTCAGAAAACAAATCAATAAACTACCACTCACTACTAGTCTTCTTGATGGATTTCATTGGATTCATCTAGATCATGGTATAATCTATGAAATTTTCCATTCCAGATGTGTAAGAATGATCAATGTTAAGAGGGTTACTGTATTCCTACCACCTGCACTACCTCAGATTAATGTCTCGCTATGTGGAGATGTATTTGAGACTTTTATAATCCATGTTGACCAAAAATATCTCACACAAAATGTAATTCCTCCAATATCATATAGAATAAACCAAAACTACTAGATTAAGGTCATGCATTATGTAATTAAGCTCATGTGTATTTTGATGGTGGGACTTATATTCCATGACTCGATCACCCTGTATCATAATTATAATAAGACTGATACCTGAAGAATCACAATAGACTATATAACTCTCTATTGACAATGGAAGAATTAGGATTGATGATGAGGTGATTCTCTCCTTTAAATCACCAAAAGATATATCAGAAGCGTTAGAGAATACGAACTGTGACCCTTCTTAGTTAGGGTTTTAAGTGGAATTGATAAATGATAGAATTCCTAAATGAACATCCTATTATAAAATGATAGACTTAAGAATCTACATATATTGAACACATTCATGGGATACTCACTGGAAATCATGAATCTCACCATATCTGGGTAAACTAATATTCCTACCTCAAATATGATATGACCCAAGATGTGAACCTTGATGATCTGAAAGTGACACTTACTAATCATTTCAATTATCTAGTTCTCACCCAGTATACTCATCATGATCTTAAGATTATTGGAATAGTCGTGTCTCATGCATGAGTATACAAATATATTTTCTACAAAGTGTACCATAAAGAAAACAAGATACAAGGGAAAACAGATAAATTAGATCGGTAAAGACTATCAGTACATTCATCAGATAGAACATCATAACAAGATACTAATACATTCCATACCTACTTCATAACTCTCTATGTGGTTTATCTTATGGCCTCACATAAACTTGATGGTAGCTTTACCTCAAATCGATCATAGATAAAGTAGTTTTCCTCATAGATGGTCAAAAAGGTCCTCTGTACAAGGTAGTGGATACTGATTCTTCACCATAAGCTAGTTTAGTCAGTAGTAATCCTTGAAAATATGAAGGTAACATCTTACTTATTAGAAAAAATGACTGGTGGAACCCATGGTGATGTGATAGGTCTGATAAAATCCTTATCCCTTATGTCTCCAAGTTGTTAATTTAGATCCTATAACTCTATAGGTGTCATCTTATACAGAGGAAAAAACACTGGTGCCACACTTGGAACTAGATCTATTGGAAAATCAACCTCCCTCTAATGTGGTAATATAGAGAAATATTTTGGGAATGTGTCCCTATAATGATCCACTACATGAGGGAACTCCACAAAATAAATTCCCTGATCACTTATAAAGAGACTTAGTAACTGAAATATCACTTTTTATTAGCCATTACATTTTGGTTCAACTTGATCTACATAGAGATTCAATTCATCCTTAGGAATATATGTCTTTAACTCAGGTTATTTGAATGACACTCCATGGTGATAGAAATGAACTTGGGCACAATAAGAAAGAGAACAATCCATTTCAAGAATGAATTAAAATCTATTCATCTTGAGGACTAATACAATCTAGAAGAAAAATCACCCACCAATTTCAAGGGGGAACTCCTGAGACTGGTGTATTCCCACTGTCCTAACCCCTAATGGAATGTTAAGACACAAGAGGCCACAAAGTAATCTATTTCAAGACCATGGCTTTCCATAGGCACACCAAATAAGAAAGAGTGTGTTTCACATGTATGAAAACGTGAAAAATCTATAGTTGGGGGTAATTAGATAATACCACACACTATATATGGCCTTGGAATATACTCCTATGACACTGAATGCACTACCTAGATAGGTATTGAATTGCATCCCTAAGATGGTTCTTGACTAGCCTAAGCAGATCCTCACTTCTGTTACTGGAACTATAAGGCCTGACTACATCTGCCACGAACACTACCACCTTTACGTAATTAGATGGTAGAATAAAAAATCCCATCTTGATGTGAAGGAATAGATCTCAAACCTGATAGAGGTGTCAGTACAGATCCCCTCTTACTAGTTACTATAGGAAAAGACAGTAATAAACACTTATGGTGACCATCCTACCACAATATCAACACTCTATCAGGTACCTTGTGCACTAAGGCTTCTTATGGCCTAGCCGACAACACTGGTGGAACATTATAGATTCATTTTGTGTAACCTATCTAAAAGAACACCCACATGAACCCTCAAAATAAATCTTCTGTTTTCTAGAATAACCATTGCCCTGTCCTAGAACAGAACCACCGAAGATCACATTTCAATATTCTCTAGGACTCTAATTTATAATTAGGAACACGTTCATTATTTTCATAATGATTATCAAATAGAATACATTAAAATATGAGAAGACAACATGAACCTTAATCCAAAACTAACCATTTGGTTTCCAATTCAACATCGATCAAACATGAAGGGAAATAATGAAGATCATTGAAGTAAGAAGATTACTCAAACATGGTTATATATTCCTATTGAAGATAAATAAACTCTCTGGAATGATCTTATATTAGAGTCTGTATGATGAAGTGACCATAGAGGGCTTCTTGAAATTCTACCCAGACCATACATTGATAAGGCTATTTCTGAGATACGATGTTCCACCGATGCTTGGCTGAGTCACATAACTGGTAGGTGGTGAGCTTGACCATTAACTCTAGAATATTATCTTGATAAATGAAGATAGACAACATGTCCTCTAACCACGAATCAAAATCCTAAGTTCCACCATCCCTTGATAAGGTTGGATAATTCTACCGCTAGAAGTCCTATGCTAGCTCTACCATAATAGTGATAGGTCAGGGATCACCCCGAAAATACTATAAAAACATGAGGAATATCCCACCAAAATGAGCCTCAATACCCAGTGGAAGATCAGTTTAAGGTTCCCCTGGTGGCACTACAGGAGGTATCACTGGTGGCTCAGGGACCTCCACCTCTCTTGTGTGCTCATCACCACTCTCTTATAATACAACACAGGGTCTTCATGGTATAATAACTCTATAATTTTCAACAACACTCCTCAGTTCATATTTATAAAATATATAAAAAGTAGATATATAATGTAGATAAATAAGGATAAAAACAAATCCAACCTATAAACACATCAAAATCCTTAGATTTATCCATGATCTCGGTCTATATTAGAAGGAAAAGGTTATTGAAGGTCACTCAGACATGAAACAATTCCCATTTCCAAGTAAGGTTAGGGTCAATGTCTCCAAATTCTTTCACAAGGTGTCTATTTCATTTTAAAATATTTTTTAACTATTAATCTGTTATACATTTAACTACCTTTCAATTTGAATGAACTAGGTGGATCACCATTCCAATTCATATGGTCCCATACAGCTAATGAGTTGAAATTTGTGTCCACTAAGTCCAAAACGTGGTATATCCTTAAAAGATGATTTGGAAAACATATACAATTATAAAAAAATTGGCACAATAATGAACAATAATTAATCATATTAAAAGGGTTAAATACACTATAAAATTAGATATGGAATTACATAATGCATGATATTTAACCCGAAAGTTCCTAGTTTGATTCATGCTTTTAATATTCAGTCATATCATTGGGATAAATTAAATGAAATCATCATTTCATTAAGTTTTTTTAACAATATCATAAAATATGGTGTCACCCTACTATGAAGTCATCTGATCTATTAATGTAATAATAAGTAACTACAATTTACAGTCCATTCTAATTTGTGTTTCCCTTATACATGGGTCATCTATGTCCAAACATAGGGTAAATTATAAATTTCAATGTCCAACCCTCCTATATAAAACCAAATAATAATAGAAAAGAAAAAAAATTCTATAATACAACTTGGTATTATCCTACCCGGAGTGCTACTCAACAGTTCCTTGAAATGGTGGCTACAAGACCTCATGAGCATCCCCCAAAATAGTAGAGGCTACTAGATAGTAGTGAGGGAATCGAGTGTGTTCATGGGGAGACTGTTCCCTTATTGACTATAGTGTGCAAAATGATGAAAAAAATAATAAATTGAAGAATCATAAGTAAAAATAGACAATAAAAAATGTATGGAAATAAACAAAACAAGACAAATAGATAACATGTAGAATCTTAATAACAATAATTGATGCAATTGAAAATGATGTTCATGGTGCTATAAATAAATTAGAGTATGGGGATATGGTGATACAAGAATATAATATATCTTGGAAAAATATAAAAAATTGGAAAAAATTGATTCTACAATAATCCTGATAATAGGCTTGGTCCCCTATCCTCTGCTCAATAATAAATCAGAAAATCAATCAATCATCAGAAGCCGTACATTTCCCTTTATACATACCTTCAACCATGAAATATCTTTGGTTCCAAAAGAGGCCCAAGTAGGGTAAAAGGTATAATATTAATAGGCCAAAACCTATGGTTTATAGGCTAATCCATTTCATCAATAACAAAATGATAATGTTATTTAAGCAACAAATGCATGGAATTAATGAAATAATTAATAAACACCTCTTTATGGGTTCCCAAATGGACACCTGACTGATACCACATGCTTTGGCATAAGCCATTTTTCTAAAAAGAAGAACCTATCCAAGTCATAAATTTATAAAAGTGACATTTAAAAACAAATAAACCAAGGAGGCATACCCCCAATCTTGTTATTTGTCTTTGGTTCACATTTCCATGTCATCATAAAACATGCTATAGTCTAAATACAAGGAAACACATATAACATAAGAAATAAATCCATATAATCCATGAGTGGAGTCCCCAAACCATCCAAGGTGTTCTAAACAGAATCCCATGGATCTATATAGAATTCTTCGATAGAACCGATTTCATATTTTTTATCCAAGGAAACCCATATAGGTGTTCCTTGTATCACTCATGGAATGGAGACTCTGAGTCCATACCAAGTATCTTACACAGGGGACTAGGTATCACCCAGGGCATGGCATAGCCATATTTACCAATAGTGTATCCTTGGTTAAAAGCATAGGGAACTAGTTTCAGTCATGAGTATAAGTAAACCACCTCAGGAACATGTACCTAGAAATCGAAAGTATTTTTACCAGCACGTCAATTAGATTCAACTAGGCATGGTTTGTCCATCCATTGTATCCTTAAGTTGGGACCCATGTTCTCTACCAACCTATAGAAATATATCTATTACAAGGAAAGAACATTCCCATACATTTAATATCATTTATATATTCAAATGACTTCAATGTAAATTAAATATAAAAATCTAAATGGGATTACCCAAGTTATGCAATTTTGGCCATGAAACTATGGCCAATGAAACAAGCATCAATCTTAATCATATAAACAAAGATATAAAATTATGGAATGAAGCACATGATAAATGAATTTAGAATAAAGGATCGAATAATACGACACACATCATGAAATATAAAATTCTCTATAAGCATTTGTTCTACCAAGAATGAATGTGTTGCAACAAGTATAATCAATTAAATGTAAGCAGGTGTCATTAAAGATGAAGCATCAAGCATAAGCATCCAATTATAAATTGTGAGGAATAAATATCAATGGAAAATATCATGGTTAACCATAAATTTTACTAAATTAAAAATCAAGTCATTAGAATTAGTCTATTAAAGTTGTCATACCAAAAGGGGTGACGAAAAACCTAGCAAACAACCCCCAAAGATGGGTTTCGTTGCACAATAGGGTTACAACAGACATGGAAAACCATATTAATTAATTTATTAATCAAGAAATAATATTTTACAGAATGATTTTTCATTCATAATAATAAAGTATCATTAAAAAAGTGAGTAATTGAGTGAAAATATCACATACCACCTACCTCAATGTAGTAGCACTCCACACATCCGTTATCAAGGCTTTATTAGACCTAGAATAGAAGAAAATGAAGGATTTCTCAAACACCCTAAAGAAAGATAAATATATATCACAAAAAATAGTGAAATACATCGAATAATAATATAGAAACAGGTTAAAGAGTAATATAGAGCTAACCAAGAGTAATCCAAAGCTTCTAACTGAAAGTGATTCAGACACCAAATGAAAGAGGTAGATAAAACTCTATGAAGGAGGGAACTAATGAATTCATTCACAAGGGGGGGGGGGGTAGAAATTAAACTTGAGAAGAATAATAAAAGGAAAATAGTTGGTTTAAAATATTCATTAATGGTATACTTCTTATGTCATTAGTATAGGAGGGGTCACAGATTTTTTCCACATGGTTGGCCAAACTGTGCGCCAATCATGTATTAAGTTCTACTTCAAAGAGGAATCCCACTTGGTTGGGAACAATATTTATATAAAAATGTTAAAAATTTGAGAAACGTATAAATCCAAAAAATATAGGTGGTCACATGGTCATGTCCTTGGATTCATTATTACAAGAAAACTGTGTGGTCCTCTACAACACACCGTCGGTAACCACAAAGTTTCAGCAAAACGAGTGGGCTGGGTGGCTCGGTTTTCCCAAACAATAAAAATCAGTTTGTGTCAGCACAAATTAGGGTTTTGGTCATATAATGAACCCCAGAAACACAAGAAACCTCATTTAACCTTTTAGTAATCATTATGTTGGGAAAAAATCACTCAAGGAAGCATTAATGTATTTTTGGGTTTATTTTGTTTGTTGAAAAACATGTTTTTTTGTTGACATAGAGGGTTTCAATATGAGTTATCAATTTCCAAAGATATTGTTGACAAACTATGTTGATAAAAAACCATTAAAAACAAATTCATGATTTAGATGCGGTATAAAAAGAACAGAAACAATAGGGTGGTGTTTTGTAGTGTTTGCAAATTTTTTTGGCCTCAAAATTAGAAAATGGTGAAACTTGTTTTTGGAAAATCATGTTGCACACAAGATTGAAGGTGGTTTGGAAACTTATTCCCAAGTCATTTTTCAAGATCAAAAAATCAAAAAATGGGAAATCCATGATATTCACTAATAATTAGGAAATGTGTGTGAAGGATGAGGTTGTGTGAAATAAACTTGTGCGCCCAATGCGACATCAAATGGGGTTTTGGGTACATGAGGAGGATCTTGCGTGACACATGAAATCTTTTGTGAAGGGGTCTAATATTCCAATAAATAATATTTCACCACCCTCATTAATATTATCTCAACACATAGAGATAATCCAAGACCGGTATCATGTAATAATTTCGTGCAAAGGGAGTTACACAAAATATATTGAGTTTCGTGCAAGCTATGAATGTTGCACATAAGATTAGAGTTACACATAATATTGATCTTTAATGCAAGTGGTGTTTTGTAAAAAAGTGGAATATTTCTTGTAAATAATTAATGTTATGAAAAATGTGCAATAAGGGTTTCATGAAATATTTGGAGTTGCCCATTACATCAGATGTAAAGAGGTATTAATCAGTGGATGAAAGTGGAAAATCAATAGAGCATCTACATATATTGGAGGATACATTAATTAGGGATAATTAAGAGACTTAAATTTCTATAAAGTATGAGTGGATCTTCTAGAGAATTATTGAGAACAATTCAATTGAGAGAGCAGTGACATTTAAAATTGTGATTGGTTGTAAATTAAGAGGGATAATGAGTCCACTCAAAACATTGTAAATAGTAGTGAACTTTTTCGGGACTTGGTATAGTAGAAAATTTTAATTTCATGCTACTTGGACAATTCCTAATGAGGGTAGACTAATTAAAAATTTATGTGTCCTATGAATGATTTAATATTTGTTCATAATTTGGAAAGAGAAGAAGAGATAAGAGAGTTTTGTTTAACAACGAAACTAGATAAAAAGAAGAAATTGTTTTAATTTTTCATACCCTGATTCACCCCCTCTCAGGGTATCTATACTAGGGGACCTAACACATTGTTAGTTCAATTTAAAGGAATTAAAATAAAAAATTAAATGTCTTTACCTTTATTAAATTTCATGTTGTGACAGTGACCCTCGATTATATGGTGTGTAAGGATTACATGGCATGTAATCGTCATTCTTCTATAATTTTATATCCAAACCCCTCCATATCACTTCCAACCCTCATCCAAGATCTACTAGCCTTGGTAACTCGCAAAGTACTAGAGAACATGTATTTTAGAACTTAGATTCATCTATCAAGAGAACTATCTAACTCACCGTCCATGTATCCAATCTCAACCATTCTGAAAAAACAATCAAGGCTCCATCTTAGGTGTTGATATTTATATAAGGTTGGTAGAATAGTGTAGATGAAGAAATTTAACCTTAGAAAATTACATTAGGTGATCAATTCCACCTTCTCCTATTATTGATCTTCATGGGAGTAATTAAAATAGAATAAGAATCATTAAAACAGAAATGCTTAGAGGAATTGTGTCAACACTGTATTCATCCCAATAGAGTTTCCTATGATTAGTTACCCTTGACCATAAGTATAGGAGTTCACAATGAAAGATAATGAATAGTGAAAATGAAATAGAAGAGAGAAAAAATAGGATATATGAGAGTTATAGAACAAAGTTTCATAGTTTTTAAAAGATTAAAACATAGTGAAAGTGAAATAATGATAAAAATATACGAAAAATACTACTCTAATGTGTAAATTATCTATCTTATCATACATCATGAAACATACTGTATCTAGTGGCAAATACCCCTTTATTTATTGGAATTATAACTCAACTCCGTTCACCAAAACACATGGTTTAAATCACACTGAAAACCACATTTACCCTCAGGATCTTTATAGGTGTCCAAACTATTTTTGTTTTTTAAATAATTAGAATATTTGAATCAGAATCATGGTGAAAAAATGACACATTTATATTTAAAAAACCACAAAGGATATTTTTATTTTAATTATTTTACAATTTTATTAATCTTCTTTAATAGTTCCCCTATTATAGAATTCCATATGCATGAGTTTTCCCAATTGCAAAATTTAAACCAGCATGTGAATATTGTCATATATTCCATCCCCTGTGGTATATAAGAATCCAAATCCATGCAATCTGTTCAAAATGAAATATAACAAACATTATTGGTCTGAGAGTTTAAATTTAAAATATATTTTTACTCAAAAAATCCCCTTTTTTACATTCCAGAACCCCACATTATCCTCCACTTTAAAACCCATGGATTTCACACGTAGACTTCTCTTATGACCATGGGAACAAATTCCCCATTAAATCACACCTCATTTAATGTATTGGTAATACATCTCATGTAGGTCCCATTTTTGTGTCATGTAAAGTTCATGTTGAGTTGTGTAAAGGTTATTTTTTTGACCATTATATGAATCTTCACTACATAATGTTAATTCTATATCATCTCGCACCTCACTATAACATAACATCATTTTCTTAATTATTACATCATATATTTTCATTCATTTAAAGTGGTAGATCACTCACGAAATCTTCCATGGAATGATGTATTTTGATTGCATATTTTGATATCCTTATTTTTTCTTGTTTACCATTATAAACTATAGCCTTCATTAGACCATTATAATTTCTTTTCCTAGGATCAGTATGGATTGGTTTCCTTCACCATTTCCTATAAGTGAATCTTCCAATTGAAACTATAGACAAAACTTCTTTGATGGATCCATTCAATTCATTTCCATCTTCACTTATTTATATTTAGATGGGACACTACATGTTCTATAGAATAATATATGTCATGGTGATGTTTTAATTCACTAAAATTCTCACTTTTACTTCCAAAACACCCACACAATTTTATTCTCAAAAGTCCTTCAACTTGTCATTATATCATACATTATGATCTCTACCATATTACATATAATCTTCATAGGTCATTCTTCAAGATTTCCTAAGTAAATACATGTAAGTTCATGGAACAATAATGTAATAAGAAAGAGAACTCATCTATATATATATATTATGGTCTTTATAGATTGGTATTGGATTGTTTTGATCTTCTATTGAGGAATCATATTGATTCCCGATCATCATAATGGAAATCTTGAGATTGGGATTGAGATCCCCTGGTGGATCCATGGTGAAGAAGTGAACATGATAGGCATATTAAGAAAAACACATGATGTGACTCTTAGAGAGTTTTATAATTTAAAAGGATTGAAAAAATTTCCGCCATCTTCTCAAATTGATGTTTTGTTTGGGAGGACCTCTCTTATCATACTTGACTAAAAAAACCTCCCAATGAGTGGATCCTATATTGGCCTGTATAGGTCCTCCGGTCCAATGTTATCTTGCGTGAGGATTTCTTATTCCCCATTGTTAATATCCTATTCTCATTATGTAGTGTCAACCCACTATGTGTGTACTCTTAGTCTAGAAGCAACTCATCTTATCCATCTCCCTAATTTTCCATGCTAGGTGCATTGGTGACTATCAGATGGATACATTGTGATGGTATTCCATTTTCTCCTAAGGTGTCTATCTCATGTTGTGATCAGTTTTCACTAAAAACTTGAAAACTTATCTTACTGAAAAAATAAAAAATCAAATAAAATAATAATTGTATGTTTAAATCTATGAATATCAAATATCAATAAAGACAATTAAAAAGATATGTTTTACCCTTTATTGAATTCAAGATACATCTCTCTTATAATCAAAATATATGAAAATTCACCTTAAATTAACAATATTGTGAAATTTAAATCCTTAATATTTTAAGTGAAATATATCAAAATTTATTCTTTTTCAAAATTTCACACAAAATATTGACCCTCAGTGAGAACACACTTGTGTCGATCCCTAAATTTTCATGTATACCAGTTCAAACATCTAATGATTTTGTATTTTCCTATTAATTATAAATAAATCCATCCACTACTTCTCCAAGATTAAATCATCACACATTCTATCCTCAATTATCATGACCTTATTTAATTCTTTTATAGTGATTATTTTCATCCCCTTGAAACCAATATGTCCAATATAGTAATAGAACACATTGTAAATGTTTATTCCTAAGAATGCCTAAATCCCTTTATTAAACTGGAAAGGAAGAGTATATTGTACTTAACACCTCTTCTGATGACTATGGATCCATGTGAAATATCTTAAAAACCTTCTTTGAAAACATTATAGAAACCCACATCATTAAATTTCCATAAGAAAATAATATTATTTTTGGGGTTTGGAATACATCACACATTTTCAATTCAATAATTATATCATTCCTTGTCTAGAGAAAATGCATCCTTTACCCACTATCTAATTTGTATTTTCATTATCATGATGAACCATGCCAAAATTTTTTGGTTTTATAATGATTCACAGTTTCTATCATAGATATAAAATGGAATAAATATTTAGTGTCAATTTCCAATTACCCTAATGAAGTAACATCACATAGATGTAATCCAATAATATCTTCTATATCAGGTTTCACATATCAACTTTTCGAGGCATATTTTATAGATTTTTCTATCCATAAATTTCAATCCTTCTTTAGGTGGCCTTTGTTCCAAAATTTACATTAAGGGAGAGTATCATCCACCCATTAACTTCTACTTTAGCTTCTCCATCCTTTTCCATTCCAAAAATTTTATTTTTTCATTGGTATGTAATTTTATCTCTATGTTTAATACATTTATATAATATTCCGAAAAATATATCTAATTAATTTTATCATTCAAGATAAAATAAAAAATATCAATGAACTTTTAATCCACTATGAAACTAGAGTTACTGACATCAACTTCGATCACCTCCCAGGATTCTATGAGTGAAGAGAGAAAAAATAGTTCCCAAAACAAGTATCTAGAGTCCATAATTAGAGATTAAAAATTAAATTAAATTAAATAATTTATTTTATAAAGTCAAATATAAATTTAAATTTTGAAATTCATGTTCCCAATAATCTGAATAATTATAAGAATTATTTCATTATTATAGAATAATCATGCATATCATCAAAGATATTCGTTAGTTATGTTTCTTTTTTCACCACTCAGATATTTTATGATACATTTTTAGAAATTGAAATCAAAATAAACCTAATTATTTCTTATATATCATCTCATATTCTATGTCATTCATCACTTCAATATTGGATCTAGTCAACAAAAAATAATTTTTCTTCTACAGGGCGAAATCCTCTATATCATTCTTCCAAAACCCAAAACCCATTCTGTCGAAATTCTCAAAATGGAATTTTCTATCAGTGGTTTCATAATTCGTGAACCTATTAACTCAAAATAATTTTGGTATGTGTAATATGGTAGGATAGGAAAAGAAAACCATATTACCTAATAAGAAAAAGGAAGAATTATAATGCTAAACCGAGCTATGAAAAAAATTAATCAAGGCCCAATATTTTAGAATCACTATAACCTTGTGCTGGGATACCACTTGTTGGGTCCATGTAAAAATATAATAAAATCATCATGAAATATTATATTTTATATTCTTAAATTGAATAAAAAACTCTGGGATGCAACCAACACTATGATGTCTAGAACATCGAAGAAAACCACAACCAAGTCACTACACTGTAACATAAAACCATTTAACGAAATAAATAAAAATACATATGAAATGATCATAAAAATAAAAAGTCACATGACCAATAAATATTAAATTTCCAATATTGTATTCTACTCTATGGGGGAATGGTAATTTTATATAAATCAATTGGTGTACTGATATTTTAATATAAGAATTCTCACTCTCTTTAAATTAAAAAACATCTTCCACATACTGTTAAATTTACCACACCCTACATTATATAATAGTTTCAACCAAATGATTCCAATTTCCACTACAATATGATCCTATTGGGGGTTCTTCCACATAAGATGGTCTTCATGGAAAAGCCTCCATGTAATAAAAAACTCTCACCAATTCAACTGGAAATATCAATTTGCTATTTTTATATTTAAGATATATTTGGTATGGAAATGAATATATATTAAAATGATATGAATATATAGTGTTTAGTGACTCGAAACCTTATCCCCAACATATTATTTCAACATTAGGTGAACTCATCCTCTATCCAATTCCACTTTATCGACCATTTATTCATCAAAAGTAAGGATTCTATAAATTTTAAACTTTTATTTTTGTTAGTTTCCTCTAATATAACATATACCTCATAGTCCTAATAGACATGATAAAAAACCATACAATTTTATGATTTAAATATTTTTTTAAATGATTATCATTCTAATTTTTTTTAAACATCAATTTAATGAACATTTAATTACTAAATGATCTATTAATTCTATAGAAAATCAGAAAATGAATCTTTAAATGTAATTTGAGAAAACTTTTCATATAATCAAGAAAATTTCATTAATTATATTTGTTTGCATCAAATTTGTTTTTATATTATTCCAAATCTATATAAAGATCAATTTTTTCTTAAATAAAAATAATCATCATTTACATTTTCATCAAGTTATCAATTCAATAAGGTCCCAAGTACCATTATATATTATATAATATACCTCATTATGTAACACATTTAACCATTATAATGTATGAGAACTATAAATAGAATAGTTAAATGTGATATGATCATAATTATATTTTAAATTAAATTAATATTCTATGTAAAGACTTTGTATTTTTTTCATTGTGAAAATCAATAGGAATTTCAATCTCGTTTCTTCGAAATGATTATTTGGGGTAAAATAATATCTTTATCATAACGTATTATCTTAGATGATTTTTTGAGCACTCTATTTTCCACAAAATATAGTGTTTACCCTTGAAAAAATGTTTGATGGAAATCTAAGCCATTTTAATTGTGTTTTTATCTCTATAGTTGATTTTAAAATGAGGGTTTTTTCCTAATTGAGGAAAAACTCATACTAGGAATCAAGGGTGGGACTGAGCCATTTTTTACTTTCTATTTAATTTTATTGATTTTCTATTCCCCTTTTATTTATTATCTTTATAAACATTATGAAGTATAAAACATATGGGATTCTACTGTTTGATGACCAAGAGAGGATAATTATTTGGATTAGGGGAAATAGGGAGAGAGGAGAAGAGAGGTGTTGCTGCAGAGCTCAGGAGGAGCCATATCATCATGTGGAATCAATGGAACATGAATCAGTGTAAATCATTAAAATAATCTTCCAAAATGTGTTCCTATTTTATTTTTATAACATAAATACACTTATATTTACTAATTTATAGAGTAAGTACCTTTTATGGTTTCTATGGACTCCCATGGAGTCAATATATGCTTAAATAGGGGAAACATGTGTTTGAAACTGATTTTAGGGGTTCCCATTAAGTAAATCTTGATCAGATAGCATTTGGTTCTATGAAAACATGCTATGAACTCTTACTATTTTTAGAATCTGATTTTTTAGATGTTGACACCATGTAATTGGAGTAGACAATGTGAATTGGTACTTGACCATGTAATTGAGTATACGTGTAAATGGACTTTTGGAAACAAAAAATTGTGATCCTAGGGAAAACAATGTGTAGTCATACTCAATCATCTATATGATTACATGACTACACAACCCATGCAGGTGAAATTTTATTTGTATGATACACCGCCAGAACCAATGTTGGTTACATGCCATGTAAAAGTACATGACTAGGATAAAACACATTGGAAATCAATTTGAAGTTCATAAGAAGGTACCACATATAGGATACACAACATGTACATCTATTATATGTTATTCACCTGGGTTTTTGACACCATTTTTGAGTGAACTACATGTGTAGGTGGGGATTTGTGGGTACACACCATGTAATTTAGTATACACACTATGTACTTCTCTGTTGTACACTTTTGAGGGGGTTTCATGTATTTACATTCCAAATTCATAATTAAAAATAAAATTAGTTCATTATATATATTTTTATACATAGTAAATGATAGTGGAACCCTAGGGTTGTTTTGATGACTCACATGAGGTGTTTTGGGGAAAATGACTATTGATGGAGAGATATTTCCATGTGTAATTGAATCTTGCTATCTCTTGTGAGTGATACTAGGATGATACCTTGTCGAGGGTGATGATAAATAATTTATAAAAATGGAAGCAGATTTATAATCTCATCCTTAAGTGTTTCATTGGGACCATCATGGGTCTGCGATACTAGTTTTCCACTTCAAGATGTGAATAGGTCGGGTGTTCAGATTACCCTAGAGTGAAACCTTAATTTGAGATGATCCATGATCTCTCTTTCTTGATAAATTACTATATAGAATCTCCATTGATGAGTTATCTATTTTTGTGATGTCACCCTTTTTCACAATAGGCTATGATATATTAGTGATGGGTTTGTGAGATGTGTTTACCCATGAGACTATTTGTGATCAAGGATACCATATAGGATGTTTCCTATTATATACTCTTCCAATGTTACAAATATTGATTCATACTATTATATTATAACTTTGAGGACACCTAATTGATTCCTCCTTATAAAATTTTTATCAGAGGTTCCAAAGTGGGATTATTTTACCAGTGTGCCAATTACAAGGATCCCAATAGGGAAACCTTTTCTACATTGTTGACTTATAGGATCCCAAAAGGGATGAATTTGTTCATGGGTGGGCTTAGAAGACCCATTGTAGGATTCCTTTACTATGATTAAACCATGGGTACCCTAGTGGGTTCCCTAGAGACTGTCCAAACATAATTAAGTGCATTACAAGTTTGTGTAGAGATTGTAGTGGGTTTCACCGTATAATCTGTAACTAAAATGAATCCCAAAGGGGCTTTGGTTATAATGAAGGGTTTATGTGTTCGGACACCCTCACTCTTTTATTATTTTTTTCACTCAGTTACTATTTATGTGTCTATGACTACTATAGGTTCTTTCTAGTACTAAGATGATGAGATTATGTGATTCTATGACGTGGAATCCAAAAAGACACTTTATGAAACTTACATTTGTGCACTAATAATTGAATGTTACGTTATCTATATTTTACATATATAAACCTACTTTTTTAGAATTATTTGTGATGATTCTCCATAACCCCTTAATTTATGTTATTGGACATGGATCTCCAATGATTTGATTGAGTGTGTTGGACATGAATATACAAGACTATGAGTTATACTATTGGATATGATGCTCCAAATAGGTTATTTAGTTCGAAGGACATAATCCTCAAAGACCCTGAGATTTATATAATTTAAAATCGTTGTCATGGAGATCTATATATATGACTGAGAATAGTGAACATGACATTTTGACTATATGGTTGAGACTCCAAATTGAGTTTCCAAGTATAGTTATTATACTATATAGATTTGGAGTTTGACTGAGGTTCTGACCATGGATAATATAAGTTATGGTTAATGTTCCAAACCAATACCTTATGAAAAATATATCTTATATGGTTGATATGATATGATTGTTTTAGGTTTCAGGATGAAAGTAATGGGACATGATAGATGATTTCTTAGATTAGGAGCCCGGGTGATAGGTTTTCTATGGGATGAGTTCCCAAGGTCGAGGTTTTGTTAGGGATACTATTGATGATTCTCTCTTATAATGTATGGTTCAGAGATATTTTTAGATCTGGATGAAGTTGGTATGGTTGATCCTGATTAAATAACCACATATATAATGTTTTTACATTATTTATTTTAGTTATGTTTCACGTAGGATGAGAATATTGCATTATAATGCACTTATGATAACAGATTATATGTTCATCATTGGGGGTGGCCTAATGATATTTATTTAAAATAACATGTATGAGCACCTGGGTGTGTGTGTCTAGAACAAATATCCACTGTTAAGTTGATCATGTGTACATGATGGTAGGGATGATGCCTAGGTTTTCCTGATCAAGTGGATCTACTTGTGTAGATTCTTATGATCCAGCTAGAGTAGTTTGATAGTTTATTGGAGACTAGGTTTATGGATTGACTTATAGTTAGTGAAATATCCTTTTAATTTTATTTCTCTTTCTATTATACTCTCATGTATAAGTTATCATACTTGTGTGATATCAATACTGAATGTATGATATAGCTTTTTTGTCTCTTACTATATTCCATTCATTAATTACATTGTTATTTATATGGATTTATTTCCAAACAATTATTATTTACTACTATAGAGAACTTTTGATAATTTTTTATTGTTTATTACATTGATAAAAGTTGATAATATCCCCAAAAAAACACACTAAGATTTCACTGTTGGTCGGTAGCCTCTAAAATATGTGGAGAAGCACTTGAGGCCTTATCTTTAACCGATACATCAAATGCTTATAGAGTGAGATGGGTTGTAATGCAACAAAGTTGTATCAGATATGTTTCCTTTTAAAATTATTTTACTATCTACGATATGCTATACATGCCTTTTTAGAATGATTTTCAACCTTTTATGGATATCATATTGGTGTGTCAAGAACAATTCATCCTATAAGAAGTCTTGGTTTCCTGGATTATGGGATTTTGAATCTTGGAATGTTTTGATATAGTTGTATATTATATAATATTTTTTAAATGATCATGTAGTTTGAGGTTATTATTTACTATGTATTTATATCCTGTAGCATGTAAGATAGAAGACAATGATTAATTTTGACTCTTTTTCGACATAGGAAAGAGGTTCCTCATGTATCATATTTGGCATGTAGGGTCCAAAAGTAATTATCATGTTGGTGTGTTTTATTATTACTGATATGAGAGGAAAAATATTTATAGTGTCAAAAAAACCAAAATGGTGTTTTACCATATGCCTTTTTTGTGAAATCCTTCCCAGTTAAACTGATATGTTTAAATATTTTAATATGATGGTTGGTCATGTGGATCTATGTTTATACATTTTATGATGGGGATGATGACTTATTTTTCTACACAAGAGGTTTAGCTACCCTTTTGGTTTGATAGGGTAGATAGTTTTGTAGGGTTTGACCCTTTTTAGGGCATTATTACATGGTTCAATTATTTAATGTATATGTAAAAACCAATTTGATGTTTTCTCTCATATCTTGGAATTGAATTCTACTTAACCGAACCACATGAGTGATGTAAAAAATAGGTCATTAGGAGGACATTATGTATGTATTGTTGACCCTCTTAGTCTATTTCAATAGATAATACCTTTTTAGTAGACCCATTATGGGTGTTTCCATCTTAGGTGTGGTTAAATAAGTTTTCATAAAATTCAATATGTAGTTTTCCCATGTAGATTACTCTAATATTAAACATAACATAACATCATTTATTGTTATCTTGTTAAATAATATAGAGAAACATTGATAGGTCAATAAAGGTTCACAGTGAACTGGAACCTTGAGGGGGTATTACCATCTTAAGATGCCTGGTGAATGGAAGTTCCATATATTTTCTACATTCATATCTTGATCTTCTAGTGAGTAATCCATTATTAGGAAGCTCATAGAGGACTATGGATTTGTAGTATAATGTTTTGAAAGCGATGCATTAAATGTTTCAAAGTAATAATTCTTCTTTAACATAGTAGTTACTGATGGTTTGCATTTAAATGGGTTTCATATTACAACATATATTTTGTTTTTCTATAAATTTGGAAATGAAAACCTATATAATTAAACCCATGTCAGTAGGTTTTGAACCACATAGGTTTATGTTATCCTTACCTCACATAGTGAGGGATTTTAGTTGCATTATAGGCCTTATTTTGACATGGTTTCATGAGGATTTCATGTTAAATGTGACCCAACTAAGATGCTTTACCTATGGGCTAGGTGTGTGGACCCAGTGACCCATCATGAGAAAAGAATTGTAGGGTTAGGTGGGAGACCAAGATGCCCATATTTTATAATCAATAACCTATAGGTAAACAATTTTATGATGGAGGATGACTAATGGTTATGGTTTTCTTGATGTTTTTAGATGAATTTTTATGTAATTATCATAGTTGTTCCCTCTTGTTTATATTTATGAATTGTTTATTCTTGTCTTTTATGATACAAGAAGGGTGTTGAATTTGGTTTATGGGGAAGAAACAAGGAATATTTTGTATCAAGACCGAGTTCAATGGGTAAGACTATTTGAGTGAATTTTTTTATTCAGTAGTTTTTATTTGGTTTACAATGATTATAGAGTGCGGGTAAATTATATTAACATAGGCGATGCTAGGTGACAAGTTTTCATGGAATAAATCATGGAATAGGTTCAGTGTTTTATTTTAAAGACGAGTTCTAAGGGAGCTTCTGGATTATCAGTAATGATGTGTGATGTACCAAAATCATCTTGGTTTTTATAATGTATGGATCAAATAATCACAATTCCTTTGATAACCTAGTGGTATGGGATTATACACCACATGGAAGGGTGATTATGAAATGTGTCAGTTGTGCATGGTACTTTTTAAATCATAAATTGATGCGCATACATGTGCAAGTTGAGGAATGATGGTTTTAAATAAATTTTATTAGCATGGGTTCCCAAGGGCTATGAGAAAATGAGAAATGTCCTTTCATGGAATAGGAGGCATAAAAAATGGATTTTATGTTATTGAATGATCAATGTGGCTCAGTCCTGGTTAGGTATTGCTAGGTTAGTGAGCATGGATTGTTAGGATAAACAAGTTTTTGCTGATGAAACCTATGGAGGTTATGATTAAGAAGTGATAAAAGGTAATCCATTTGGTGAGGAGTGCACCATTGGCTATTTAAGGGTGATGAACCTAATTATGTGTTGAGATTCATCAATTTCGATGAATACCATTCTTAGTATGTGAGAGTGGATGATGTTACATGTTGGAACTTTAGAATGAGAAGTTTGGATGTTTCCAGTAATCAAATTTCTTGGGTGATGGAGTATGGTCAATCAATCATGGAGCTAATTTGTGAGGTGACAATAATGATTATCCTATGGTGGGGAGTTCTCAATCTGTCATGGTTCAAAATCTTTATCACTTAGAGTGTTGTGGAATCTATGGGATTGTAAATTGGATAATTTGGATAGTGTATTTATACTGAATATCAATATGGGATAATGGATATATTTTTTCAACTAGGTCTTATCAGGGATGAGAAGGGTTATGGTGGTGAGGTCGTAAAGTCCTATGATTTTCTAGACTCTGAAATTCAATAGGAATTTTCGGTTTTTGATTTTAGATGCTTATAAGAGGTAAAATTGTTTTTTCCATATTAGATGATATGAAATGATTTTTTGACAACTCCATTGGTCCTAAACTAGTAAATTTACCCTAGGAAAGGGGTTTAGTGAAAATATGAGCCATTTTATTTTTCATGGAATAATTAATATTTAAGATGTATTTAAATAATATTAATTTATTCTCATGATTTCATTCATATATATCTGCTTAATGGAGTGTCAAATTTTGATTCCATCTCTATGGTTGAGTCTAGAATAGGGGTTTTTCCTAGTCCATCTGTAGAATCATGCCAGTCATCAGGGATGGGCTTGAGCCCCATTTCCTTTTTCTTTTCTTCTTCATCCTTTCCTTTTATAATATTCTCTAATTAAAATTCCATCATTCAAAAATATGAACCATGTGGAAATCTACTTTTCCACTACCAATATACTATAGGGATATATAGAGGTATAAATAGATAGGGAAGAAGATACGGTCCATCATGACGCTCAAATGGAGCCGAATCGTCATTTGATAATGGTGGAATGCGAATTTGTGCAATGATTTGGTGTATTCTATCTAAAGTTAGGATGATTTTGTGTTTAATATATAAATCCAAAAAAATTTAATTTTTTTAGTTTTAATTCAATTTTATAGTTTTTGTGGACTCACATGGGGTTGATCTTGGCTCAAACGTTGAAAGAAGGTTGTTTCGGGCTGATTGTAGGGGTTCTCGTTTGGGAAATCCTAATCACATGACATGTGTCTCTAGGAAAAAATTCCCTTAAATATTTATATTTAGGTAATATTAATTTTTTGAATTAAACACCTTTAATTTTTAGTACACACCATGTACTAGTACTTATCTATGTATTTGATTACATGAAAAAAATGGAATGTTCCTCACTACACACCGTGTAGACATACTAATCCATCTAGCTGAGTACATGACCAAACATCCCATATAATGGAAGATTTCCACGTATGGTACATGGATGGATCACATGTGGGTTGCACAACATGTAGAAGTACCAAAATCAGATAAGACACATGTACATTCAATGTGTGGGATATGGGAAGGTGCCACGTGTAGGTTACACACCTTGTACATGTTTTACATGCCATGTTCTTGGGTTCTACGTGACATGTCCAACTGAAATAAGAATCTAGGTTGGGTATGAGTGAAAATTTCATGCTCTAGTATACTTGTCCTATACTTCTCTCTTGCCACCCTTTTTAGGGGGTTTCATGTTTTTACACATTCGAGTTAGAATTTTACATTATAGGAGTATATTCTAAATATTTTTATACATAGTTTATGATAGTGGAACCCTTAGGGTATTTTTATGAATTATAAGAAGGTTTTGGGTTAAATAAGTAATTATCGATAGGTTATTACACTATTAACCAAATACATCTCTCGATTGTGAGTCATATTGGGATGATACCAAGTTTTGGGCCGTTATAAACTGTTGAATTACATGGAATGATATTGACAATTTCATCATTTTTGTTTCCCTTTGACCCTAATTATTTAGCAGTTGTAGTTTGCAACATGAAGACATGCATCCGTTAGGTGTTTGGACCAACCTAAAGTTATAAATTGATATGAGATGGGACATACTATATCTCACTTGACAGATGCTTACATAGAATTTTCCTTGAGGACATATCCCTTGTGATATATGTAATTTGGACCTTGGAGTCCATGATACGCATAAGATGAGGTTATGATATGTGTTTACCCATGGGATTAGATATTATTGAGGATCTCTTATAGGATTAATATTCTTACCTACCGTTTCTAAGGATCCCAGGAGGGATTCCTTCTCTTACATTTCAAATTATGTGATCCCCTAAGGGATTCATCGACACAGATTTTATTTCTCAGGGTCCAAAGAGGGACTCCTCTACCTGTGTGTTGATTATGAAGATTCTAAGAGGGATTTATTTTCTTAAGTGATGTCTTATAGGACCCAAAAGGGATACCTTCATTTATGTTTGGACCTCTAGGATCCCACATAGTATTCCTCTACCATGTTTTTTCCTAGGGGACCTCAGTGGGTGACCTAATGGTTGACTAAACCTGAGTAAGTACGTAATGGGATTGGGTTGAAATGGTAACATGTGTTTCCTTAGTTCCTATAACAAACATGTTATCCCAATGGGTAGTGTATGTAGTGATGGGTTTATGTTTTCATCCACCACCACTATTTTATTCATTCTATCACTCAGTTATTATAGATGTAAATGTGTTTTCCAGAGCTTCTTCATGGTACTAGGATGATGAGATTATGTGATGCTATGATAGGTATTTCTAGTGGTACTTCCTAAGATCTTGCTTTTGATCCCTACTATTTGAATGTTACATTATAGGGATGTTGTATAGGGTAATCCTCATCATTTGTTTGTGAATAATTTGACAAGATGATTGATACTTCCTTGATTCATGATATTATACAAGATACTCCTTATCTGTGAATGAGTGGGTTGAACATGACACTCCAAGACCATGAGATATGATATTGGACAAGATAGTATGCATCTATGATTGAGTGGGATGGACATTATTATTAAATACCATGATATATATATATATATATATTTATATAATATAATGATGGTCATGGAGATCCATATATATTATTATGAATAGTGGAAATTATGTACTTTACATATAAATGAGACTCCAGACTGAGGTTTGAGGCAGGGTTACTATACTATATACAGTAGGTGTCAGACTGGGGTTCTAAGAGATTCTGGTGTACTTTATTATTAATGTTATGGACTAATGCTCTTTAAAAAATTATTTTATATGGTTGAGATGATAGGAGTAATAAAATTTTCATCCCTATAGATTTGTGACATGTTAAAGGCTTCCATATATTAAGATACCTAGTGACAGGTTTTCTACGGGATGAGTTACAAGGGTCAAGGTTTGGATATAGCTTCCAGGGATGTGGAACCCATAAGATATATTGTTTAGAGTAATTTTTGGTGATGGTTGAAGTAGGTATGATGAATCTATATTACATACACAATAATAAATTTTCATTTTACTTTATTTATTTTAGTTATGTTTCATCAAGGAAGATAATATTGTATATGCATGAAATTATGATAATAGATTATTGGTTCACCATTTGGAGTGTCCTTCTAAGATTTATTCATTAATCCCTTTTCATTCACCACATTGTGAATTTATACCTTATATTTGATTTTAGTTTGATTATGGGTGCATGAAAGACAGGGATATGGACCATTGATTCATAATCATGTGGAGATTATCATTTGGATTTTTATGATTAGGATGGATGAGTTTGATGGTGACTTGGAGACTAGTTATGTGGTTCAATATAGTGTTTGTGTTATAGTATTTTAATTATAATTTAGTGGGTTTTATTTAAACATTTTTATTTTTCCATCCTAGTTGGTGATCGTTGTTGTGTATGTGATATATCTATTTGGGATCGTACTGGGTTCCCTTCATTCATTGTAGTGTATTTTATATTTATTGAATCCTAACACTGATTATTTACTGTTATAGATGATTTTTTGTTATTTTTAATGACTTCCTAATCATATATAAGGGAATAGTCTCTAAATAAACACACTATAAGACCTCACTTCTATTCAGTGCCCTTTGGAAAAAAGAGATATTCTCTTGAGGACTTATCAAAAACTGGATTTTCTATTTTTATAGAGTACGTCATTTATAAATGCGAAATTGTATAATATAAATTTAATTAATATAATATACCATGAAATTTTATGAGTTTAATTATAATAAATATATTGTGATGAGTACCTGGTTAAATAAACAAGGAAAATATTCTAGGTTTTAATTGAATTTAGTTTATTCTAATTATTATATTATAAAAAAGGATAAGTCTGTGTGATTTTTCAAGTAACCTTGATATTTGGGAATGTTATGAATCCAATACATAACTAAGAGACCTAACTAACAGGGGTCAGTAAATCCACTGGAGTGACTATGTTACAAGTATTTATAAACAAACAATCCAACTTTATAATATCTAATAATTATCCTAAATTAGTTAAATAGAAACCACTTTTTTCTTACTCACTCAATTGATATATGATGAGTTTCCAAATCAAAAAAATTGATCTTCAACAGTTTTCCTGAAATTATCATTTAGAGTGATTAATATTATTATTCAATAAACTAGAGATACCTATAACTATTTCAATTATTTCTCCCCTGAGTAATGTATGTACTTTCCCCTTGTACATAACACAATATTTAACATTTGTTACTTCATATATTAATTTCATATTCTACCTAATATAATAAATAATAATAATTATTTTCATTTACAAAAGAATAAACTAAAAAAACAGAAAATCAACTAAAAAATATAAATCATAAAATTAAAATTTTATCCCACATGTAAGTAAACATTAATACCAAAAAATAAAATTATAGAATAAAGAAATTAAAAAATTAGTGAATGGATTCTTAATGAATTGGTGTATATGAATACATTGTAATATATCCTTTTTTTCAAATACTCCACAAATTTCATCTCTCTCCTTGGCGTCATATCATTTATCTTATTCTTGAATCTTTAGTTCCTCCCATATGGTTATCTAGTTTGATATTCTAGAGTCTTCTATTTCCTCCATCACCTTTATACCCCAAAATTTTGGATATATTAATATCTATTATGAATATTTATTATCATAAACATACTATAAAAAATGTAAAAAATAACCATAGTTTGCTATGATCTATCAATGTGGAATGTTTCTAAGCAATTTTCTACAATATGAAATATAATTGTGTATATCCTTTCATTAATTTTATATGGTTCTCATAAAAAATGACTTCCTTTTATACATCTCATGATCTGTTTGATATTTTTACCATTTTAAACTTCATAATCATATTCTTGGTTTGGAACACGTGTATTCCCTAATTCTATTGAAAATTATTTATCTTAATATAATCTATAATATTCAATATAATTCTCATTAAAAAGTCATGATATCATTTTCTTAAAATGAAATTAAAGGTCAATTAGAATATTATATAATTTAGTTGTTATTTTTCCGTAATCAATGTTTTTTAATCCTATGATTTTATAAATACATTATTTAGTATGTATATGTCACCAATACATAAGCTTCCAAAAAAATATATCAACTCTTAAATACATACACGATCACTATAACACATACATGGGAAATAAATATTTAATGTTAAACATCAACGGTTATGGAATTACAAACCTTTTAAATAATTTTATTTTCCACTCCAAAACATAAGTAGTCAATGAAAAATAAAACCAAACTTTTTTCACACTAGTTCCGTTGAATCAACACTAATGATATATTAAGAAAATAATTCTTCTATTACAAAATACATCCAACTATTAAAAAACCCTAATAAAACATTTATGAAGAATTTTAAATTTTAAATTAAATATTGTGTGGTTAATTTTTTCTTCATAAACATATATATGAAACTTCACAAATTTTTATGGTCAAATATAAAAAGGATCATCAACTATTTCAAATTAAAGAAATGAAAATTAATTCAAGCATCGAAATAAAAATTATTACAATTTCATAAATGATATAAAGTGCGATTTTTTTTGATAACATGTGAAATTTACAATTTTAACACTAAATAATAACAATATGTACTTTCTATGGTATTTTTACAATCAAATCACAAAAAAATTAGAAACAATGAAATATAATCTATGATAAAAAACTATATAATTAGTATTAGAAACATAAATCATTATTATCCTCGTAAAAAAACATTGTAATTATACAGAAAATATACAAAATAATGACAAGAATAAATCTTAACTCATCAAAAAATTTATAAATATAGTGTTTTTGGGAATTAAAAAGAATTCAATGAATTTTCTTTGATCAACCACTCCTAAAATAATGATAATAAATTAAATAAAATAAAATAAATTATAAAATTACATTAATAAATATTAATATGATATTATTATTCATGACTATTTTTTTAGAAATATCACCCACTCATCCACCATTCCATAAAAGAATTGATCTGAAGACAAATCACAAACTTTTTATTTGTTTTTATGTTTATTTAATCATGTTTGGTTGTAATATCTTTAACCAATATTTTTGCTTTGGGTTAAAAATTGTCACAAAAAATGTCTCCAACCATCAATTTCTTCTAGAAACTATATGTTGTTATTTTGGAAAACTTTATAGGGGTTATGTGATAATTGTTTATTCAAAATTATAATTATAATTAATTAGAAGTTAATAATCCAACAAAAATAATACCATTTAGAGTATTTTTTTATAGTAATGTGATGAATATCAAATGAATTACTATATCTTTGTCAATTCTTGAAATAATAGTTTTTTATTTTTATATATAATTTGTTTTTGAATATGAAAGTGTCTAAATCATTATTAAAATTTTCAGTTTTTTAATGAATTCCTAAAGCACCCTGAGAAATTCTAAAATCAATTTTACATTAAAAGTGAGATTATTAAATAATTTATAAATATTAAATCATCAATATTCCATATTTATGATTTCTTTATCAAAAATATTATATTCATCAAATTAATGAACACATTATTGGTTCAATTAATGTTATATGAATATGGTGGTTAAAGAATTGAATTATATGCATCTTAAGTAAAACATGTCTCTCAAGTCGAAAAAATAAAATAACCTAGTTTAAAAAAACAATTTCCCACAATTTTTTGTAAAACAAGGATACTATTTTCTAGATAATTTAAAATAATCCAAATAAATGTTTTTATTTATAGTATATGCAAGACATATTAAAAAAATTTAGGGAACAGAATAACCCCCTTCATGTGACACCACTCTCCATTAGATCATGTGGGTTGAGTGTTACTTATCTCTAACTATTAGGTATTAATAAGAATATTATAATTATAATGATAGTAAGGTTATTTATTATAAAAACTTAGTTAAAATAATGAATAAATCATTCAAATAAAATAAAAAAAATGAAAAAACACACTAGAAATTTTATTATTTTATCCAACAAAGCATCATTACTTTAATTATATTAGTTATAATCTTCCTAAAAACTACCCATAGTATTATAAATGGGGTTGCATATTCTAATTAATAAACCAAATTTTATATATTTTTCCTCTCCTATATACGAAATTTCCCCTTTTTTACTTTGAAGGTTCTATGGTTATAACCTCTTATCCTAGAATCTTATATTAACCCTTAGAGTTACCCATTTCAATAAAAATTTTATAATATTTCCAATGTTCCATCTATGTCATGAATTATTTGGTTGATGTCCAATTACGGTGGGTGTAACATTTTTACTTACTCTATTATAAAATCATGATATTCATAATAGATTTATAATATCAAACCATTATCAGCTGAAGAAGAAATGAAAGTTATCTGAGTATATCATATCTATATATGAAAGATTTATTTCTAATAATAAATTATTAAAAATGAAATCTATAATTTCGTAGTTTTTTGTATTTATCATTTTCTTCAACCTATAATTAACTATCATTAGAAATTTATTTACAAAAAAAACATATGAAAGACCCTAATATTGAGTGATCTTCCTCGAGTTTTATCACAACCACAATCAATTCATTATTAGAATAATTTTTACACAGAATTAATTAAATAAAATATCAATTAGAGTGGGATTCTATTACTCACCATATTTCTATGCTATTTTTTCATTTATTCTATAGCACATAAACATGTATTCATTGAAACTGTTCATCCATTTCATGAAAAATTATATCTAGTATTGTAACTAACCACTACCGTTTAGATTATATCCACTAGGAATAATGGTCTAGAATTTATTTACACCCCACTTTTTCTTACTGTATCTTCCTATGTTAGTCTAGAATAATAAAAGTTATATTATATAACCAAGTAGTATTTTTGGCCCTTTTATAGTATAATCATTTCTTTTCTTGATTATACATATAATGATAGAAGTGATTCCACAATATGGGTATAGTGTAAAAAGTATCTATATTTTTGACTTTTCCCCCCATATCATTCCATTGTGAAAAAATTTATCAAATAATTTCAATAATAGTATGGATATGTTATAATATTTTGGAAATTAGGAATATTGTAATCTTATAAACCACCTTCTATAATAATTAATCATTAAATTTAAATAGTAATATCAAAATTAATATTTTTTTAATATATATATATATAGAGTATAAATTTATTCATGAAATTTTTTATATATTTTTTATTTGTTTCAATTATTATGTTAAAAATTATAAATACATATAGATGGAGATAATTTATTTTCAAAAACAATAACCGTGTTTTTTACATTTTTAATTTTATTTAATTTTTTATTTATTTTTTCCTTAATTGTGAAACTAAAATTACATATCTTTGGAGATGATGTGAAATTATTCCTAATATATATTATACTATTTAATGGGAATGTATTCAATTATATATTTGATAAACCGATGAATATTGGGTCCAAGCCACAAGGAAAAATGTTCTGGTATCAAATAAATATAGTTAATTTTTTAAACATGGAGAAACAATAAATGTGTGTCTCTTATTTCATGCCACATAAGATATGTGGGGAAATAAATAAAAAATAAAATCCAAAAATAAGATATTGATATACCAATGATCTAAAAAATACTCACGTGATTCACTTATATAATGACTTGTGAATATTTTATCCAACATAAACTATTAAATTATTTATTCTAATATGTTATGATGTTGGAACTATGAACCTATATACATAGACATAATGTAAATAAATTTATTGTCAGTAATAAATTCCATATAAGTTTAAATATAATTCGTAGTTAGATTAGTAAATCCTACTATTTTACAACATTGAGTTACCACCAACCACTGTAATCAATTTTCCCCTTAGTTAAATTATTTCTTATACCCTAGGGTACAAATTAAGCCATAATTTTCACTAATTTACTTATTCCATAGGACATAAATCAAGGGAAAAATTAAATAAACATTTATTTATCGGACACAAGAATAAACTAACCCAAAAATAATAAACTAGTATATGTAAATCAAATAAATAAAATTATCACTCCACATTTCATTCAGTATCAATATAAAAAATGAATAATTAAAATGTAATCATTAAGATAAAGGGAGAAAAAATCTCAATTATATGGAACACAAGAATCCATTAGAATTATTTATTCCCATTTTTATCAATTTACCTTATATAAATACTTCTCTCATTAGAATAATATTCATCACTCAAACCTCCAATCATCGATTTATCATATATTCTTCTATTTGGAGAGTATAACACCTTATATTCATACATATCTTCCATTCCCCTATATGGGGTTAGTAGATTTCTCATTTTAATGTTGATTATTAGACCCTTACTGATGAAATATTTCCTTAATCCATTTGTCTATCATGATATATCCATTCAGAAAGTGGCTCTTCCATTTGATTCAAAATATGGGATCCTTGACATATCCATTGAACATATTTATAAAAAATCATGTTGATAGTGAACTATTTCAATTTATCCCATAATAATTTTAAAACCCAATTAATTAATTACATTATTTTTATATTTTATAATGAAAATACATTTTTCAAGAATTCCCATTCAATTATGTCTTTGAAAACACTACGGAATTTATATGGAAATTTTTTACTAAAAAACATTCACGGTAAATTGAATCTATTATGAATAGAATTTTCAGTAATTTTTGTTCTTTTATATGGTTGATTTTCTATTATCCATGATATATAATTTTATATAAATCTTTATATTTTAGGAAAATTATATTTTTGAATTTATAGGTAACCATTCTACATCATTTGAAAAACATATCAACACTTATGCATGTTCATGGACATTAAATGCATCATCTTGAATCTAATGTTCAATGTAAATCATAAATACTTTCATAGTTTCAACTATTATGAAATGATTTCATTTTTAACTTTTCACTTACACATTGAGTTAAAAATGATATTCTCATATATACACAATACTTTTTCTAAATCAACACTTACCCAATAAGAATAAAATTAATTTTACCATTACAAATGTATCTATATATTATAAAACCATCTGGTAATGATTACACAACCATTTATTTTTAAATTTTGAAATCACAATTACATTTTATGATAAGAAATTCTTATATAAATTTGTATGTTTTAATTTTCACATATGAAATTTCATGTCAATTATTACAAAAATAAAAATAAATATCGAATATTTATTCATACAACTCACTAGAAAATTAAAACATATTCACCCTTAATAAATACCAAAACTATTACCCAAATATATAATAAAAAAAAAATAAAAAAAAATTTATATTAAATTTTTTGAAAAAATAATGTTCAAGTATATTATCATAATTAAATAACTAAAATCATATAAAAAATTAATAAAAATTATCTAAAAAATATTTAATCACTACTAAAAAATAATATGTTTGTATAGTTCAAAACAATGGATTTTTTCCTAATTTTAACTAAAAATCCCTCCATAATATATTAATTTTATCATGTTGTAATTACATCCAATAATTAGTTATTATGAATTATTTTTGAGGTTTTTATATCTAATGTATCAACATATGCATCAGTTCACTCACAACCTTTCTAACTAGATGAAATGTGCCATCAAATAACAAATCTAGCTAGGTACAAAATTTAAAATGTTTAAATCCCCTTTTAAGAAACCTATATATTATACAAGATACCTCATATCCTACTAAACCTAAATTCATAATTTGTTAAAGAATATGTAATATTTTAATTAAAAATTGAAACTTATAGAAGAACATACTTATAGAAAATCATAATAAATTAGCACAAAAAATGAAAACATGCATACAAGTAATGCATGATTAAGAACACTGCAATTCCAAATAAATATCTATAATTTAAAAAGTAAAATTATGTCAAGTAATTATTTTTAAAAATTAATAAACTTTATAATTATATTTAAAATTTTTATATGTCATTAGAAAAATTTGTAAATAATTTTCATCAATCATTAAAATATATCTTATCTACTTAATTTTTATCCCCAATGCACTATATATATTCGTCTTATATAGAATAATTGGTTTGGGAAAGTGTTTTATTATAAGATAAAACAATATATGGTTTCTCTAATTCAATCAGAAAAACTTCCTTCGAGACATTATCACCATAACGTTCCATTTCAAAAAATACTGAAATAGAAAACATTCCCTTCATATGATCCTAATATAATATAATTTGTTTCCTACTTCTAAATAATTATAGAATATGTTATTTAATATGAACAATTTAAATTAATGTGGTTCCCTCTGTATTCGATGAATGAGACTAATCTATTCACACTTCAATAAGATATATTTTAATCCAGGACTAAAAATAACACCATTAATGTCCCTCAATTGTCCATAGTAACAACCTACATTGAAGGATGTACAACCAATACTACTATTTTGTAATATTTTACACCTATAAACATTTATTATACTAAATTAAAATCTATTATAATTTAAACAATTTTAACTATGTGCAAATGAATGTGGGCATCCAACTAGTTGGTTGAGTTATTTAGTCACTGTATGTGTACCAGATTCACATATATTATGAATATGAAAATTTCATGTAAGTTAATGCATGAGGGGTTCAAAAAATTCAAGTAAAAAAGATTATAAAAATATCTAATTTATTATATATATGTACAAGAGTCTTGGACCTCATGTAATTACAAGATCTAGTATGATTACTAAGATGGGGTGGGGTGAATCAGTGATTTATTTGTATTCTTTGGAGTCACTCCCTTTTAACCCAACCTCTTTAAATGGTTAATGTATCAATACACACTCAAATAAATATCTCACAATTACTCACATGCATGAGGTTTAATGAATTGAAAATGGAACATTATAATTAACATGGTTATTACATAAGTACCAAATCCTTATTATGTTGGTACCAATATGTATTAATCAATGTAGAGACAAGTGGTTACAACAGTAGTTGGGTAAGAACTTAAACTACACTCTACAAAAACTGGTTATACACCACAAGAACAAATATTATATTCAAAAATATGTTATAAATCCTTATTGAATACATCACTTTAGTGATTGTTTGTACACACCGGTCTAAAACTCCATCAATGTAATGTGTAATAGAATGAAATAAATATATTGTTATCCACATTAATATAACATCCTCCACGAACATGATGGATCTATAATTTTTCCATGTACAACTCAAAAACCTCAAAAAACTCTTGTGAAAGTGTCCTGATCATAAACCTCACTCAATATTATAGGTAATTTGGTGTTTAATTATCTATTTGAATACTCAATAACATTATTTATTCTTCTTCCATGAATTTATATTGAATTAAAACTCTTCTCTTCATCTTGTTACTATGTTGTATTGGAATATCAAAAAATATGAAATAATAACTATCTTCCTCACACATAGATCCGATATCGTTCAGAATTGAATATGAATATTATTATAAATATTTATTTTTATAAAAAATCTATAAGTCCTTCCTTGGCAGATGAATTATTATAGGGATACATTTTTTCTATAAAATCAGAATAAATTTTCTATAATAGGTAAATTTAGATCCCTTATTATATTTCTACTTTTTGAATATAAACAAAGAAGTGTATTATTACTTTGAATCAAATGATAGGTAAATCCACCATGAGATCATTAAAATTGTGTTCAATTTAAAAAATAATTTAAATCTTTATAAAATTCACTACCTTAAATTCATGGTAATCTTATAATTTTAAGGAACTATAATGTGGTGCCTACTTCTACAGTATATAATATATTTAAAAAACACTAGCTTCTCCTTTAAATGGTTCCTCCATTACCTCCATTTGTTTCATGGTTCATTTGTGTCCATGATGTTTCATCTATAAAGATTGACATCAAATCATAAATTGGATAAACCTCTTATTGATCAGATATGAAATATAAAAATACTCATAATTTTCATATGTATTAGAAACCACTTAATTTTTCGAAGTGTTGAATTCACACGACTTCACCGAAAGTATTACAATTAGAAAAGACATAAAATATCAAATCATGTGATACCTCAAAGTTTTAAAATACAGTAGTGATATATAATCCAAAATCATATGATTCAACAAATATGGTAAAAATCAATGTCATGAATTTTGAAGAATCATAATAAGCACCAAATTCATACATATATAATGATAGTATTTAGTTTATCAAAATAAAAATTATGTATTCTTATGATCAGCTAATGTAATATGATCAAATCATGTGAAATAATCTAAGTCATAAAATCCCATTATTTTTATTTTTCACACATCATCTAAAATTCATCTGAACCACTCAATGTTTTTCGATCTTCTTAAAGTCATATGATCTAAAATAACAGGATTCAAGACATACAATGAAATTTCATATGCTTAAATACATGTGATGATTACAATGTCATACGATCAATATTGGTTTCAATGAATGGTGATGTATACTCAAATTCATATGAGAAAGAATCTATATAATCTAGAATACCATTACACAACTCATAGAAATACTAATTAAGCTTTTTAATAGTAATTATTTACCATCATATCGATTGAAAATGGCCCTGATATTGGTAAATTTCCTTCAGAATGAAATTTAGAAAACTGATTGTTACCCAAATAGAGCTCATAGTTTTTCAATGTTAACTTTTATAACATCTCTGACCTTGGATCCCCTAAACTAGTTCCCCATGATGGGTTGTTACATGACTTCAAGCATGAATCTCTATATGCCATAGGTTTCTGAGTAGTAGCAAGGGTCAAAAAGTCATGTGGGGAGACTATAACCTCTTAACCAGCAGAATCTACAATAGAGAAAATACATAATGGTGTAAATGACATAGAATAAAAATTGAATATTTATAGAAAACTGGGTATAAACCACAACCAATTGTAAATATGACATGTCATGTTGTAGTGCTATAGTAAAAAACCCAAAATAAAGAAAAAAAAAACAAAATCCCTAAAGAGGTCCTAAATTTATTTTGGAACCTCGTCCATGCATGTACCATTCCCATATCAACTACCAAGAACATATACATTTTCCTTATCCTGACATAGAATCATGAAGTCTGCTTGGGTACCCATTGAAGGCCCAATCATGGTTAGAGTATAACATAGTAGGCCACCACCAATAGTGTCTAAAATATAACTGGGAAAAATATAGTGCACACAAGTGCTAAGAAAATACATGGTAAATAAAGTCAAGTTAGTTTCCATTAGTTAACAAGTTCACTTAATACATTCATAGAATTCTTCCTAAACATAATACTTATTCCAACTTCATTACATAGTTCACTTTTATCACATCATCAATGTGATTGGATTTTTCATTAACTCACTATATAAGGGAAAAATAAATCATGTTCCCTATCTCACTATGGATAATCACATCATCACATATACAACATATTCACCTTGAATACTTAGTCGAGTTGGTCTCATTGAATAAAATCCTTAGGGGAATGGAACCCCATCCCCTTTCCTAATCTGTACATTTTTTTTGTGGAGTTTAGAGCCTCATTCTAACACAAATCATGGAAATAGATCATCATGTCAATACCCTATTCTACCAATCCATGTGTTGATTATTATTATCAATTCATCACACATATTCCATACCACGACCAAACATAACTAATTCCAAAATCAATCACAAAACATAACAACCAACATGGGAATTAACATTATTCCACAATCCATTAACAGATTTACCATTGATATTACGTATCCATTTATCACAATTTCTATTTCTTATTCCTATCTCACTAAGCATATTCTATAATTTCCCCTATATTGACCCAATTAACATATCCAATCTTTCTATATGTTAATTAATTTAACACATTTAGCATTTCCCATATATTCCCCAATTATGCATTTCAATTACAAATCAAACTTCATTTGGTACATTACCATTAGAATCATTTAACCATTTTCATGTCATGCCAAAATACCCTTTGACCATTACCCACATCATGGAAAAAACACCATTACATTATTATTCAACCCAAAATCAATTTAACAACTTTACCTTAGGATCTACTCAACTATAAATTTATCTCACACATAATATTTATGTTTGCTGTTTTTGGGAAGGTCGACTCACCCCATGGGTTCCCTAAATTGGTCAATTCATTCCCCATGCATCCCATGATGATCATGAGAGGTTATATTTGTCATTTGGACACAAATTTTATCAAATATCACCAAAAAAACCAAGAAAACACCAAGGGAGAAATAATAATATAACATTTCTATCACAAATCTATATAAAAACCATGGGATATAACTTTTAGATGACTTACATTAAATCCGTTAAAACACTCTTAATAGAAGCCTTTGATTTCGATTGAACCACCATTTTAATCCTCAATCTCTATCTCAACATAAAAAGAGGGTTCTAGGGATTCAAATAGAGATAATAGATATATGAAAACCCTAAACCAAAAAGTGAAGCAAGATATGAATTAGAATCACCAAAAGCATCGATCAATAACTAACAATGCTCTAAACAGATTAGAGTCAATGGAGAACCACCTATTATAATCTTAGGTCACTAGGGTTCATACATTAGATTTTATGAGGTAAAATTGTGTATAATCCCATGTTAGAATATAAAAATCCAAGGGGGAATGTAAATAATATTTCCAAACATTACTAGGACACATGGTTAGCCCACACGGTTTTTCAAACTATGAAAAAACCATGCATGAGAAACTACCCATGGGAAGTTGGGTCACATGGTTACTTAGGGAACCCTTCATTTTTCATAAACCATGAACCAACCGTATGAGATGCCACTATCCAAAATTAATCCCACATTAGACTGTTTACATATCCCGATGCCACCCATTATCTAATCAGGTTCCTAGCACAATTTAGAATGATTTTATTTCCTTAAAAGTTCTAAACCATCAGAACACCCACGAGGCCCCTCAAACATCCATGAAAGACCTAATTATCCCATGAAATAGATTTTAACAAAATTTAAAACAAGTAGATACCTTTATGAAATCCAGGACATTACAAACTTTCCAACATATAATTGATCTTCCTTAATCATCATTCCCAATCATTATTGAGCTTCCAAAGCAAAGTGATCAGGCCACTGTGCACAAATTCCCATCTCCCTTTCCCATGTTCCCTCCTGTAAATTTCAATGTTTCCAAAAAACATGAACTAAATCCACAAACATTCCTTGCATGACTTTATCACTATGATCCACAATAATAACCTAATTCTCATCAAATGTTATTTCAGCATAAAGCACAATATCCTCAATATTAACCACATGTGATTGATTGGGGTGAAATTGTCAAAGATGAAAACATGAAAAGCAATGTGCATTAAATTATAATTTTGTGGAAGATCTAGTTGGTATGCCACCTATCTGATCCTCTTCACAATCACCAACATCCCCATGTACATGGGTGTAGAATAATGTTACTTCCAAATCCTATGTTTACCCGACCATGGAAACACTTGAATGAACACAATATAATTCACTACAAACAGAAAATGTAGAAAAAACTACTCTTCATTCTCTAGATCATTTCCATACATTTTTGTATCAAATGAATCTTCTACGATGTCTGCTAAGTGAGAATGAATCCAAAAAGATCAGACTCCCCCACTTCTAACCAACACAGTTGAGATCCACATAGCCTCCCATTAGAACCTAAAATAGTTTCAGGTGAATCTTATCCGGAAAAAAAAATTTGAAGGAAAAAATCAACAAGAGGAAAGTGTTTCTCCCAAAAACCACTGAAATAAAAAACAGAATCTCTCAAAATTACCTCTAATACCTCAATCATATTCTTTGAAGGACTATAAATATGTGGGTGAAAATCTATACCCAGAAACACATGGATACCAAGAGCCTTCTGTAATCCATTCCAGAAGAATGAAATGAATAAAAAATAATGACATGACACTATATTCATTGGTAATCCATGAAACAACACTAACTCCTGAACATATAACTCTTATTACTGTTCAATGGTGAAAGTGAACTAGATCAGTAAGAAATGAGACACTTTAGTCAGCCGACAAAAATCACATAGTTTGTGTAATTATTTAAAAGCATCCTCATAAGACCCACTAATGTACCCAATTATTACAACATACGACTTACATTCTATAATGGTAAATGGTTTTAACTAACCACCTAGGTGATGGTGATCATCCTTGATCTACTGATAGCAAGGCATCTTGTCATGAATCCTACAACCTCTTTCTTTATTTATGGCCAACTAAACTTCCTATGAAGATCACGATACACCTTAGTCAAAACCGGATTCATTGCACACATTGAATCATGAGACTCATGCATCATCTCCCCCGACACACCCACTAGAACAACCACACATCCACAATCACTAAAAATCTAATATTCACTTACAGACCATCTAGGATGTGTCTCCACACCTTAAAGATTTTACTTCGCACCCAAATACTCTAGATCCTCTAGGTGACTATCCTTGACCCATCTCAAATGTACAGAATCAACTAATATAGATTCAAGAGTAATTTTAAAATAACTATAATGTACCTATGGGCGTATCTTAGTAAACTAGGTCATCATTCTCTAATCAGAATTGGATTCTTGAACCATCTTATTTCAAGATTTATAACTTAGGGAATCCACAACAATTTTCCTATTCTAGGTGTGTAAACCAACTCAAAGTCAAATGACTATATGTACTTGACCAACCTTCAATGTATAAGATTTAGGTCATGCTAGGATAATAAATACATAAGACGTTTTTGATGGTATACACTGTAAAACTAGGTCCCAAAAATTAGTGCATCCAATATTTCAAAGAATACACCACTACAACCAACTCAATATCATGAGTAGGGTAATTCATTTCTTGAGTACTGAAGAAACCGTGAACCATAAGACACTACCCATTCAGCCTTCATCAACATAATCCCATGTCCAACACCGTAAGAATACAAAATCAGGGTGTACTTATAACCTAGCTTGGGTAAGATCAAGATTGGCGCGGTTGTCAACCACTTCTTGAACTACTGAAAAAAATTCTCACATTTCTCAGACCACTCATATTAAAATCCTTTCATTATCATGCCTGATAGTAGCAATGAAAAATGGGAGAAATATTTAATGAATCTTTGGTAATAACAAGAAAAGTATAGAAAAATCTAAACATTAGAAACATTATTGGGATTCTTCTGAAGAAAAAAAGCTAAAATTTATCTGAATCTTCTATCACTAATTACTTAGAGATGATGTGAACAATGAAATTCACTTTATAAATCAAGAACTAACATTTGAATATATTAGCGTAAAGACTATGATTTCTCAATCTTCCCAAGACAATTTCATGATGTTTGGAATGATTTTTATGAGTTTTAGAGTAAATAAATATTTATTTGACAAAAAAACCACAAACATATCTAAATATGTGTTTAATATTTGATTCATTAAATCCATGGAAACATATGGTTTGTTAGTCAATCTGAACGACATCACCAAAAACTTGTACAACTGGTAACTACTCCAAAATGTTGTCTATAGTATGACGGCAGGTCTCACCCAGAAATAATGGTATCCTAATATGAGATCTATCATGGAGGACAAAAAGGAACCACTTAGATGGTATAATATTTCATCTATTCTGGGAAGTAAGTACCTATCATCAACTGTTATCTGATTCAACTTCATATAGTCAACACATAACCTCAGTGATCCATCTTACTTATTGGTAAACAACATAGGTGATCCTCATGATGAAATATTAGGACGTATGAACCATTCACATTCCAACTCCTATAATTGATCCTTATGTTCTAGGAGTTCTTTTGGTGCCATTCGGTACTATATAATTGAAACTGGTTTTGTCCCAAGCAGAAACTCTATCATGAAATCCACATTCCTATTATGTAGTATCTATGATAAATCATTAGGAAAAAAAAAATCCTGAAACTGATTCACAATATGTGGAAATACAAGCTACTCCACCCATCAATCATCATGCGTAAGGAAAGCCACTTGGGATGTGAGTTTACCCAACCACCAACAAACTAGTAATGAATGTCCCACTCAAACATCAAATATACCATGATAGACATACATTCCTCCCTCAGGATAATTGAATGTTAACCTATTATAGTAATAGTTAATGTGTTCCATATATGTCATTGTCAAATTCATTCCCAAAACTATGTCAAAACCTGATGTCTGGAGGATAAACAAGTTCCATTGAAAATGGTACAACCAAATTATAGAGAACAACTACTAAATTAACTAATATTTTCAACTCACACTCCCAATAGAGTATCAATCAACCTAAGGCCACACAAACACTCCACTACTAAACCCTAAACAGCTAAAAACTGAGATGAAATGAAATAGTGTGTGGCACCTGTGTTAAATAACACACTACAAATGGTAGAAACTATAATAATCAGACCTAGAACCATTGATGCTCCTAGCTCTCCACCTCCATGTACAGATTAGACTGACTGAAGCTAACTTTCCCCTCTGCGCTGAGGTCTGGCCTCATTTCCTAATACTATACAACCATACTAGGATGGGTGCTCTTTCACCAGAGTACCATTCCCCTCACCTTGACCTGTACGACCTATAGAACTCCAAATTACTGCCTGATATTGGGTGGATGACCCTCTTCGTACACTGTGTACCTTTATAAAACCCTCATCAATGCCGAATTACTCTGGATTCCTACAGAACCTTTTCATGTGACCCATTCTGCCACCTACTCAACACTCAACTAGGGGTCGGGGACACTAACTCCACATGTTCCCTGACCAGTCACGCAAATAATAGAACACAATATGTCCACAATTAGAGGCACCCTCCCACTTTTGAATACTCTTATCACATCCCCCTTACTGTAAACTCCCAATATGACTCTTATTTCCCATGGATGTTGCAACACATACCCATCTAAATAATACCACAAGTACACTACCTGAATCCCCATTCAGGATACCTTCAAAGATATGTGCTTCATCCACTACCTATATAAACATTTTCAACCTGAATATATTCAATTGAGACCTAATATCATGTCACATCCCATCCTAGAAATGTTTCACATCAGTTGCCTCATTTCCTACTAACACTAGAATGAAGAATTATAGATCAGTGAAATAACTCTAATAATCCTTTACCATCATTTCCATTGAGTTAGACTCCTAAAATCCACATCTTTATCTTACCATAAGGTATCTAGAATGAAATTATCTAGAAACATATCCTAAAAGTAATTCCATAAAATCCCTTCATCCTATCTGCTCTGAAGCATGATATCCCACAAATGCTTCACATCATCTCTCAATATGTAGGAGACCAACTCAACCCTATTCACTGTAGGAGTATCAAAATGGTCTTGAATTATATAGATAGACTCTCTCTAGAATATGGATTCCATTAGACCACCCTCTACACTAATGGTCGTCGGGTTCTGCTGCTGAAACATCCTGGTCATCTCAAACTTGCTCACCATGAACCACCTTGGGTCACATTCCATCATTTTCCTAAAGAGAGCAATATTTCCCTGGAACTACTCATAGGAGGATAATTCTCAATAACATCCTCTAGTATCCCAACTAGCACATGATTTCATGGTGGAATATATATACAAGTCCAAGCATTCACTTCATATTATATGACATATAACTTTCCAAAATTTATCAATATGGATCTCCACTAGACACAAACAAATAATTCATATATACTGTCCAAAATAACATTATCACATTCAAAACACTATCCTTGACAGACCTTACCATGGGTCATGTCTAATAGTGGGTATCTAACTCACCTTTCCACAAGTCTTACTTTAGGAACCACTATTTAATATTTTATTTTCTTTTAATATTTGAATCATTTCATTAGAAACCATTTTTTTTAAATTTTGAGTAAATGTGATACATTTTACCTTTTATACCCCCACACACCCATCCATGTGTGCATATCATGATGGATGCCACCAAAATGCATAGGTTCCTATAATGATGCATGAATTCACATCCCTCTTCCATCATAGTCTTGTGAAAAATATCTTAAAACAATCTCATCATAAAAAAATTAAACCAACCCAGGATGAATTATTATCAAATGTAACAATGAACAATTAGAATGACAATTCCCACTTTAGGGACTTTTGGTTTTACCTCATACATGGGTCACCTACTCCCAAGTACAAGTTTATTACCAAGGCCAACCATTTTTCTAATATTCTTTCTACCATACCCAAATCATAAGTCATAGAAAAGACCTCCTTTGGTACCACAATGTAATATCCTTGACTTGGGAGCCACTAAACTAGTGCCCTGATCTGGGTCATCACATGATCTTAAGCACACCTCCACTTACAATGGAGGTTGCTGACTAGCATCAAGGGTCTAAAATTCATATAGGGACACTATACCATATTTAAAAATGTAAACCAAAATAGTGAACATATATAATGGAAGAAATAGCATAGTATAATAAATTAATATATATAAATAACCATTTCTCAAAATTGGGTATAAAACAAAACCAACAATAAGTATGTCATGTCATGCTAATGTGTTAAAGTGAACAAAACCCAAAATATATACAAACAATGGAATCCCAAAAATTTCCATGACAACAAGTTTGGGACCTTATCCATGAATGTCCAATTCGCAAATCAACTCCCAAGCATTGGGCCTTCTCCCTTATCCTGAACTGCAAGCATGAAATTTTCTTGGGTACCCAATGACAGCCCATGTAAGTTGTGAGTACAAATTAGTACGCCACAACCAATAGTGTCTACAAAATATCCTTGAAAAATATAGTTCATGGAATTTATAAGAAAAGACATGGTAAATGAAGATAAGTTGGGTTCCTTAAGTTAACAAGTACACTTTATCCATTCCCAACATTATTCTTGATCTTAATACCTACACCAACTTCATTAATTATTTCACTTTTATCACATTATATATGGGCTTGTATTTTTCATAATATCAACATATTGGAGAAAAATAAATCAAGTTACCTTTATCACTAGCGATAATCACATAATCACATATAAAATACACTCACCATAAAGCATTAGTCTAGGTGGTATCATCTAATGAAACTATTAGGGAATAGAACTCCATCCTTTTACCTAATCCATACATTTTTTGTAGAGTTTAGATCCTTAGTCTATCCCAACCCACGTGCATATATCCTCAATTAAATACCCCACTCTAGGAATCCTGGTGCACATTCTTATTGTCTATTCACAACACACATACCATTCAAAAACTAAACACATCCAATTACAAAATCAAACCAATACCAAAACAACCATCATGTTAAATAAAAATATTCCACAATCCATTAACATGATTACAATTTACCTTGCATGGATATTTAGTCCAATTCCCATTACATAAACCTAGCTCACTATTCAAATTCACCAATTTCCCCTATATTTTCCCAATTAACATATCCTACCATCCAAATGTTAATTTATTTAACCCATTTATAACTTACCATGTATTATCCCAATTTTTCATTTCCAGTACAAATCACACTTCATTTGGTACATTAACATTAACATCATTTTACCAGTTTATTGTCAGTCCAAATGACCCCTTTTCGATGAAACAATTATAGGTCAAAATTAAAATTCCCTTATTATTCATCAAAAAATCAATTTAACATGTTTACCTTGGGATATAATCAACCATTAGTCTATATCACACTTTAAATTTATGTTAACTTTGTTCGGGAATGTTGGGGCCCCCATGGGTGGACCTAAATTAGTTAATTCATCCCTCATGAATTCCAAAAGGATCATGAGAGGTTATATTTGTTATTTGGACACCAATTCTATCAAATATCATCAATGAAACCAATAAAAAAAGTAGGGAGAAACAAGAACATAATATTTCATGAAAAAATCTATATAAAAACCATGGGATATAACTTTTGGACCAGCTACCTTGAATCTATTGATTAATGAACTCCAAATAAAAACCATAGATCATAATTCAACCAAAATGTTATGACTCATCCAAGATCCAATTGGAAGTAATGGGTTTAAGATCATCTAATGGAGATAAGAGAAGGATTGAAATTGTAAACGAAAAATTGAAGCAAGAGAGGGATTAGACTCACCTGGAGTTTCGATCCACAAATATTGGTTCTCGAAACAACTTATTATTGAAGAAAAATCACTTCTTGGAAGGTTGGGTCACTAAATTTCATCCCTATTATTTTAGGTGGTGAAATATATGATAATATTGAGTTAGAACACAAAAAACGGATGGGAAATTTTTTAATTTTTCCAAACATTACGTGGTCGCATGATTTACCCATATGGTTTTCCAAACCATACAGAAACTGTGTGTGAGACATTGTCCAAGGGAATTTGAGTTTCATGGTTACCTGGGTGAATATTCATCGTTTAGAAAACTGTGTGCCAATCATGCAAGATGGAACTGAAAAAAATTTCCCCCACATCGCATAATTTCCATTACCGTACACCAGCTGTGCACAAACCCTGCACATAGCACAGTTTGGCACAATTTTATTTCCTTTCATGTTTTGAACCCCCAGAACACCCCTGAGGCCCCAAAAACATTAAATAAAGACATCATGAAATGAATAAATAAATTTAAACCAAAATTTAAAAAAGGAAATACCTTCATGATGTCTGGGATCTTACACCTTACACAACCTTTTTTCTAGCTTTATATATACATTTAAACATACATGAAATTTATAGAGTTCATGTAACATTTAGAGAGAAATTATGTGTCATGAATAAATATATAATTACTATTATATATGTAAATATTTAACCATAATTTATATTTAGTATAATCACATCAATCATGACATTTAATTTTCCACTTATCCTCTCCACTAGAGTTCTTCATTATATTTCTTCAAAACCCTTTTCTATTCAACATTGAATTACATATTGATCTTTATATATGACCAAAAAACACATATTGACATTTTTCAAACACCAATGTAGGCTTCCTTATTAAGATAAAATAAAATAAATCTAACGGGAACAAAAATACCACCATTCAAATTTTTTTTATCAATACCACCAAGAACCTCCTATGTTAATATGCATACTTCTCTTTCCCCACCATATTGAAAATAAATACAAGGAAAATGGAGGGGTATTATCATTACCTACATCTCTATTATCAATATGAAATTAACTTCTTCTCCCTACTCAAATCATATTAATAAACCTTATGCACTTGTAGAGATAAGGATAATAATCTCTAAAAACCTATCCATGAGAATTCAATTGATTTATTCTATGTCTACATAGGATAACCTGATGTATTAAATAATATAGATTTCAAAAAGGTATTAGGTATATCTATAAAATATTAATCATGATATATCAACATAAATATTCTAATTTCCCAAATTTGGGGTTGTATAACCAACATATTTTTCACGAAATAATCAATCCTATACATCTAAACAAACACAGATAAAAGTTATAGTGAAACAAATGAGACTCATCCATTCTCTAATATTTTTACTAAAAAATGATACCCTGGTATAGACATACATGATACAATACAAAATATTGTATGAAAGTGTTATTGAGTATAACTTCATCTGGTTTCCATTGGGTTTTCTTGAAATTAAATATCCACAGAGCTTAGAAATTTTTGTCAATTAATTATCTTTACTCCACCTCATGTAATGAACTCATTTCATTCACCTAATTTAAATTAAAATAAACCATAGTGAATATCATATTTAATTTAAATTTGTGAAAAAACTATACAGAATCATTCAATTCCCTACAAATTAGTATAGAGAAAAAATATTAATAGAGAATTAGGAGGAACAATGTTGTTTCCTTATAAGTAATATCGAGGATAATACTTTTCTCTCATAATATTTTTCTATTTTATCCCAAACCCCAGACTTATTATTTTAATAAAAACCTTAAAAAGTTTATTTTTCATATTTTCCTTAGAAGTTAAGGAATATCCATTACCACTAGCATGTATCGTCATTTTAATGAATTTTTTATAGAAATAAAGGATTGTCAAGAAATATTTCATACCATGAACATTCTGCCTGCATATTTCATGAATAATTTCTTGAATTTTCACATTTTTATTTTGTAAATATTTTCATAACATTTCACCTATTATTTTTACCCCACTTTCCTTTGTGTGTATCTCTCAATGATTTCTTTCTTCTATATTTTCTTTTCCAAATCCAATTGATGTGGACATAATGCTAAGAAAATTTTCATAATGTTCTCAATTGGTATGGTTGTTTCATAATATTTTTGTTACTCCCTTCCATCTAATATTTTTTTCATCTAAGTTTAATTTCATTTCACATGATAGGAATATTCTCATATAATCCTAGTCATACACATCTCAACTTTATGACTTTTTTACACATCATTCACACAGTTCTACAAAACATCCAAATCTATTTTGGGTGGACCAAGTTGATGTCTTCTTTGTAATAGATTTACTTGTATGATTTTTAGAAATTTTCATCATAATAACTCCCCTAAAGTTCATGAATATTCTCTTGTAAATACATATTATACCCTAAAGAATATTATTTGTTTCTATAAAATACAAAACAAAAATAGAAGCCTTCAAATCATTTTCTTCCACAAATCTATCTAGAATTATTTTCGGTGTCATCATACATAAACTTGAACCTTATTTTTTTGAGTGGGAAGTGGTATTATTGAGTTATTTATACATTCCATTGATGTGGAATAATGTTTTCAATTATTTTTGATGATACTATCTCATATTTTATTTTAACACCAGCACTTTTAAAAATAAATAATTTATTTCAAAACTATTTATGTTTGTATTTTTCTTGTTCCCTTGGACCTTTATTCTCACCATATTGTGAAGAATAAAATTAAAAATCATTAAAACCCGTGAAGTACTCTATAATATTATTTATCTCATTCTAGGAAGCTATATATATTTTTCATCTTAGATATATCTTACCCCTTATGAACCAGTTTTTCTTTAAGTTCACTAACCATTTTCTCAAGACCAACCAATTTCATTATGTTCTTATTATTCAAATCAATAAGACTTATTTATTTTTAAATAGAGTCCACATTTTTAGTAGCTAATTTTTATTTACTTTCACCAATTGTTTTTTCTTAAGTTGTTATGTTTCTCAAGATTTTCTTCAAAATACTCATTCGACATGCTACCCAGCTCTACCGTTTTTCCCACATCATCATCATTTCATGAAGAATAATCCCCATTTTCAACATGGTTATGGATTGAGATTTTTTATTTGGAATATAAAATTGATGATAAATTTCCTTACACATTACTTCTCATTAAATAAATATTCTTATTATTAGAATGTTCCTTGATTTTTTTATAATTTTTCAACTATTGATACTTATTATCTTCTTCATATGACTTAGAATCAACAACATTAATATTTATATAGTCATTGGAAAAGTGTCCATTAATATAAAAATTCCATTATATTGTTAATTGTTTACATTTTTTAATTAAACATTACTTTTCCTAATGTCATTAAATGAATAGAAATAATCTAATTAAAGTGTTAATCATAGTTATTCTCATATAAAAACATTATTACAAACAAGATAATAATTGATTTTACCATTTTTCATGTCCTCAAAATTCACTTAATCTTTTTCCTTCATATTTAAAGATGATGCCTTTATCATTTCATGTACAGTGATAATATTGTGAAGTTCATCCAATGTAAAATTATATCTATAATTTATAGTAAAAAATTTGTGATCAAATAGACTGGGAATGTTTCTCACCACTTTTTTATCAATGGTTATATTAGCTAGATTTTTTCAAAATCCTTGAATGTTACTACAAATCTCATTTACCATAGTGAAATAGACATTAATATTATACTCATATATCAATTTTATATCTCCAAACATTTTACTCAAAATCTAATCCTTGCCTTATCTAAAAGTAACATTACCTTCAAAACTTCTTCTCAACTATTACTAAATTTATTTAGTGATTTGAATCCCCAGGATTTTTTTATAATTTTTTTATATTGAAATTAAAATTTTATTTTGATCATTACAATTATTAATAAAATTTCTCTTGTTATAATGATTCAAATTTTATTACTCAGTGATTTTTAGAAATCCAACTTTTGTAGTATTTCACAATTTCAAGCCACGTGATATGAAGAGGGTTAGAAAGATATTTCTCAATATATGATAGTTTCTACCATTAAAAGTAGCAAAACTAGCAATATTCATAGAATTTGTATTCTCTATTGTCAATAACCTCATGGATCACTAAGAGGGACGCTTTTCCCTAACACCAATTTTAGTGATAATATCTGGTTGGATGTCTAAGAGAGGTAGGTGGTGAATTAGTGATAGTTTTTTTGATTTACACTTTTTAAACCCATTTTCGGAAATTGGATATAGTCTTGATCTACAATATAATATATATATCACCCTTACTATCATTAATTCATTTAAAAGCCTTTAAAAAGTCACCCAAGGATTTATAGGGTTAGTCCATAAATAGACCCTCATTTACTTATTGTTTAGATTCATAATGAACTAATCACTATAGATACCAGTGATTACCAATTTTTTTGTTAGACACCCCAAAAAATATCTCTAAAAACTAGTTATACATCCCAATGACTTGTTAGAAACCTCAATCAAATCCTCCTTGGATATAATGTGTGACCCAATTATATAATTATCTTTCTATACACATGGTTAATTATAAACTACTTATAAATACATCTACCTCCAAGAAAATATTGGAACAACATGTATTCCATGTTATACTTCAAAACTTTCGATAGACACATGGGAGTTTTTGCAAGTCTCAAGAATTATTCCATATCAAATGTAATTTGGTTCTTCCTCAGATATTAAAATACTAAATTATTTTTGTTCTTATCATTATTTCAATGACTATTAGATACAAAATCTCCCCTTCATCTCAGTACTCCAGTGTACGAGTATCCTAGAAATTATGCAATGGATGTCTTCCTAAAACCTTCATATTATATCTTTTGAGAATATTAGTTAAATATTCATCTCGTTATTTTTTATGGAAACTCTATAATTCTTTCGTGACATGTGGATGACTATTTGGATATTTTTTCTGAGTAAATCCCATGTAATATTATAACAAATGAAAATTAATCTTCTTCATTCTCCCATTATTTTAGAATAGACAAAAAAAATGTACCTTATATCCCAAACAGTAATCACAGTTAAATCCTAATAAATATATCTAATATTTTAATATATTTAAAAAATTACATAATTGTCCACAAATTTTATGCATTCAATTCATTGAATAACTTGACATGCTTGCCATTGTGACATGGTACATACTTATGTGGTGTGGAAGTTATGAAAATAACACCATTTCTCTTTTGACTAGTTTCTCCTTTATATTTTCATAAATCATGATCATATGTGATCATGATGTTTTATCAGTGACTCTTGAAATGGAAAACCAATATAAATATGTCACTTATTATTTATATATTAAATATTAAAATCCTCAAAATTTTCATATATCATAGAAAGTTAACAATATTTCTATGTGTGAAGACCTGTGATCAACCTCAAAGTCATGTGAGTAAAAAATAATTAGGTTATTAAAGACATAAAATGGATTGAATTAATATGATTATAAAAATATATCATGCTCTAATGTCATATAATCTAAAGACTTACACTGGTTCTCAAAGTTATACATTTTGAATACTTATGATCAACATCAATGTCACAAGCTTAGTAGGGAATTCATATGGTTGAGAAAAGGCATATGATAAAGTCTTATGACTAACTAGATTCATATGAAGAATATTTATGATATATATAAAGTTATAAACTCGAATACTTTTCTATTTTCCTACCTCATCTAAAATTCATATGAACTACTCCATGTATTACTATAATCCTAATGTCATTCAATCAGAGTGGATATGGTCAAATAAATATTATGAAAATTTGTATGCTCAGATAAATATGATGATCTGTCATATAATGACAGAAATGTCATATGATTGAGATTGATTTTAAATATTTATGATGATACCTCAAAGTATTACGCTAAATAAAGTCCTACAATCTAGATTTCCTTTTCACACTGAACAAAAATCCCGAATAACCTTATCATAGGTACTGGTTTAACTTTATGTGGGGACTGGAGGATAGTGATGTAGGTGTTTTTCCTTTGGTATGACCTTTACATAACTAGTTTTTACCCATTCATTTCTAGTAGCTTTTTGAGTTACCTATTTATACCATGTGTTTGAACGTTACATATCCATTTCAACATATATAACCTTTACACATATCATGAAGTATTCATAGGACTCTTACATATAATTCATAAACATGGAGTTACATTTTCACATGTAACTATTGAAACTCAAAATATCCTCATGCATTTCTTAATAAATCCTGAGGTTTTTCAACTTCAATAAAATATTGTAGAAAGTAATCTTATAATGAAAATTTTTATTTAACTTCACAGAAATCACATGAATCATCATAATTAATTTTACATTTTCTCTTAAACCTCTTCAGTATTGTTCAAAAAGTAGTTGGTTCAAAACCGTGTTACCTTTAACACGTGTGTACCTCCATAACTTTGTATCTCCTCAATAACACATACTTACTTCATTTATAACAAATTCAGTCTTCCATATTTTCAATATATAAAATAAATCTAGTGGACACAACACCACTGATAAAATGTCTTTAAATATATTTTTTGGATTGGATAGACAATGGAAGATATATTTTCACATTTCAAATCAGTAATATGTGTCAGAAATACAACACAATAAAATGTAATGAAAAATTTAATATAAAAACACAGTAATTAATTGATTATATTTATAACATACTATATCAGTGTAATAACCGATGAAGTTTTCAACAATGAATATTGATGAATTTTAATACACAACTCATTATCTATATCAATTTATTTCATTCCCGAATTAGATATCCATCAATCTTGTAGGGTTTATCTAGTTTTTATTCAACCATATCAATTTATAAAGGAAAAAAATTGGTGCATTTATCCATTAATTAACCCTTGGAAATAAAAGCTCAATGATGATAAATGTGGCACACATACCATTTCAATTTGTTCCATGTATCACATAATATGATTCATAAACATAAAATAAATAGGATCTTTATCACTAACATCACAATTAAAATGTATGGTCATGTTGTAATGATATCAAAAAAGAGAAGAAATAGTTTCTCCAAGTTATATATTGTAAACAAGATATTTTTTTAATGATTTTTTAAATCAATCACGAGTTAATTTATTAATAAAGAATTTATGAAAAACCAAAAACATCAATCAATGAATTAGAAACATGGTTAGGAAAATAGTATAAAATTAAAATTTAGATAAACTATTGATGTAGAATATAGTCATAAGGAAATTAAACCCCTTTAATGTCATACTCTTCACATTGAAACAAATATAAATATTATAAAAATCACTATCAGAAACTTAGACCATCTTCAAATATTTTTGGAAATGTCCCTTTAACTATTTCCTAAGTGTGTACTATTCATTAAGAATATATTCTTTATTACTCTCACCCATCTATAAATTTAAATATTTTATCAATACCATTTATAGAAAAAAACATTGACCATTATAATTTTAAATTCATTCAACATTGACTCCCAAATGGGGTATAATATATTATCACATATATTCATCTCAACGTGAATTACCATCACATTTTTATGAAGAATATTACATTTATAGTAAAGAAATTTAGAAAAAATAATTCACATATAAGAACTTTTATTTATATATAAATATTTAGAATAAATCGAAGAAAATGGAGACTAAAATAATTATTTAATATCATAAACATTGTGAATTTTTTCTTTCCCACAGTGTTCTAGAATTCGTTCCTTTAAAATTATTTTTATTGTTAGGCTGTTCAATCTATTCCCATGAAATGACACACAATATTTTCTAAATATGTGTAGTGGGGAATGAATAAGTATGTGGTAAGATATCATGTATTATATATTTCTCGGTATATGTTTATTTATTACTTTTATTTCAACAATGTTGTAACACCCAAAAATTGTAATATATGAATATCTTTAAATATATCATTTTTCTCGATAACTTTCTCAACACGCAACACCAAACTAAAATGAAACTATTATTTGTTAAAACTATTAAAACCTAGCCATGTAATTTCATAGAATGAATATGAGTAAGGTAGTCATAAAATATTTAAAGAAGTAAAATAAAGGATGCTTTTAATTTGTAAGAAATCCCATTAGTATAGCTAAAATTACTAATACAATCATTTATGGTTTGAAATATATTTTTATAAATATTCCTTTCAATGAAATATGTATTTATATTTCAGGAAATTTATGTTTAATGATTATAAAATATATTTGTGCTGAGTAATTTGTTAAAAAAAATTTAATTAGTATTTAATAAAAAATATGAATGAGAGTGGATAATATTAAAAAAAATACTTTCATATAAAAATAGCTTTTCATTATATATCCAATTTTTATTTAAATGTTAAATTTCTAAATTTTGTAATTTTAGTTTGATAAATCAAAAATTATTCTTTAATTTATAAAATAATATTTTTTAAAGTTGAATTTTTGGATTTTTTCAAAAAAAATCATTTTTTGGTGAATAATTAAAAATATTGTTTGTACAAATAACATTAATTTTATAAAATTATTATTAATTATGTATGAATTATAATTTTCATTTTTTAATACCATATATTAAATTTATAGGTGACTTTAAAATTTTAGAAAAATTGGTTTTAATTTATAATCCCATATTTGACATTATATAACAAAAATATCACTTTCTCTTAAATTGTTTTTAATAAATTGAAATTTTAATTTTAAAATTATATTCATCAATTTTTTAAATTGAATGAAATTAAATATATTTAAAATTTATAAACACTGGTTCAAAAGTATCTAGTATGTACCGCTTTATTTTTAGTCATAAAGATTAATTTACCTTATGTAAAAACTAGTTACCACGGAAAAAGAATAAATGAAATAAGTTTTAATTAATTGTGTAATGGGAATTAAATTGTTAAAAAATTTTCTTATAATTTATTTTTTAGGTATTATTGACCTTTAATCACCCTAAACTCAATTAATATTTATTTTTGTATCAACTATACTAATTTAACATGTTTTTTCTTTTATATTATGTTGAAATATTAACAAAAATTCCATTCTCACCATTTATAAAATGGTCCTATAACCACCCCATAAATGTACTAATAAAATATAGGTTTAATACAAAAAACATGAAACTTCTATTTTTACTAGAATACACTTTCACTCTCTTTATTTTCTGGTAACAATATATTAACTTCTGCTATCTGTTTCCTAGGGATCTTCCTTGGAAATCTCAGAGTGATCAATGTGACTAATCATATTAAATTAACGTAATTATATTAAATCACTAATTTAATATTATAATTTTAAAATAAATACATAATTAAATCAATATTTTTTATATATTTAAATTTAATATACTCTGGTGATAATCATTAATAACCTTTCCCATTTTCTATTTAAAAAAACAAAACTATAATTCTTGCGTTGGGCTAACTACCACCTCCTCAATGGAATATGTTTTTTTCCATAACCAACATAAAAATATTTTATAAAATGGGAATATAATTAATAATTATGATATTTATATCATTTTATAATTCTTAAACAATAAACTATATTACTCATTCCACCAATTCTATGAAATAAAGTCATTATCCATGTATACATGGGAATTACTACCTCCATGGAATGGTGTATTCAATTTTTCATTACCACCATTCATGTATGTATATAAGGGTGTTATTAAAGAAAAAAAAATAATTTTAATATATCATTATGTTTATTGTTTGAAAAATTGGAGAATCTACATGTGATATGAACAAAAAACAGTAATCATTAATTCAATTATTTGAAATGATCTTATTAAGTAGAAAATGATATATTATTTCTAAGTAATGACATTATACAAATTACCTTATATATATAATTCATTATAATATTGATATATCACACTAATAAGAACTAAATAAGATAATTATTATTTATTTAAGAATGATATTATAACTAAAACATCCCTTAGTCATCCATTTGTAATAGTGGGTTCATGTTTCGATTGGTATAATGACATACTTGAACAATACTATGAATTTATATCAAGGATGGGCATGAGAAATTATATATTGGTATAATATGATATAAATTTGTAAAAAATGTTTTTAGGATAATTTTTATCAAAATATGACTCATAAATTATGAAATCACTAATCGTTCATTTAGAATAACTAAAAAATGTTTATCACAAATTTTATCATCATTGATCATTACCAAAACATCCATGAAATGAAATTATAGATTTATAAAATATCATGAAAAATCAATTATAGTACCATATATTATATAATAATGATTCATTTTGTTAAAATAATATATTCCAACACCTATTTTTGAAAACTAGTTCATAATGACAAGGATTACATCTCCCAATGTTAAAAATATATAGAAAATAATGAGTATATATATAAATAAATATAATAAAAGAGGATTATAAATTTTAATATTTATTAATATTTTCCTTGAATATGAATTTCAATAACTTAATTTAAATATTAAATATATTTTGTGCAACTGTGGAATGAATCCAAACTAAGGTAAGGGGTTTCATATCAAATTCCTCTATCTGAGACATGTTTTCTATTATGAAACTAAATTTATTTATATTGATTAAAAAATACATATTTTAGAATTAAAATAAAAAAATATACAATAATAATTCTATTTTATGTTTATTTAAAAGCCATTTCTTTAAATGGGTATTGATTGAAATGTTACTCAAGTTAAATCGGTTCATAACAAAAAACATTAATTCCTTGAGACATTTTTATGTCATGCACTGTGTTTTACTTTTTATTGTGTATTTACTACCCATGGATGTATCATTTTCATATATATTCTTATTTATAGGAAATACTAAGACAAATCGGTTCACCATTATCAAATAAAATTTGACTGTGTTATTTCCCTGATAGAAAGTACTTTGGTAACTCAAATCACGTCATTGAGTTATAATCATTTTCATGTACATTAATTAATATTAGTTGGGTAAATTACACCAATAAAAACATTTATTTTTATTTCCAATATTGTGCATTCCATCAATATTAGATCAGTAATTATTATTTTTCAATTTTTTCATTTATTATCATGGATATAACATGCTCTCAATTTTAATTGATTATAGCTTCATGTAATTTATTTATTATTTTAAAATTAAAAATACCATGTTTATATTTTCATCTATCCAATTATAATTTTACCTTTCTGATAATTTTATAACAAAAATATCCTTATGTTTCAATTCCCCATGTTATAAAGAAAAGTAGAACACAAGACATTTTTTGAAGTATCAGATGTGTGGATTATTTTTTTGAGATATTTTAGAGATTCATTATAAATTCGATGTTTCATTATTTACTAAACAAATAAAATTTATATTACATGATAAAGTCAAAGTATTTATTATTTTACGATTTATCTTAAATGTACAAAACACTAAACATAAGAGTTCATTTGATTATATTTATTGAAATAATTTCTTTATGTAATGTAATTACTGGATAGTTATGTCTTAGAATATAATGTTGGTATTGAATCCAATATGTATAGATTGTGTTTATGAAATAAAATCTGAGAGTGTCGGTATGGTGTTTCATAATTTTAATCCTAGTAGGTCTTAGATAAAATTTAATATTAGGATGTGTTTCTAGGATAATTTAAGTGTTGATAATTTAGGGTTGAATAAAACATCAAAGGTATAGATAACCATTTGGGATAATATATTTTTTACCATTAATGTAATAATTTAAATATTTTATAGAAATTAGTATTATAAAACATTAGGCTGAAACCTAGATATAAGTTAAAGAGAGAATGTATAGAACAAAATCCTAATGTTTTTGGGAAGTAATTATTTTTTTGTTCTCTTTGTAATTAAATCCTTGTTTGGGTACTAAAAGTATATGAATTCATTAGAATAGATATACATAGGGGTAATAATTGAAAAAGGATGAATTTGGTATTATCTCAACTATCACATAGTCTATGATAAAAATACTTATCTTCACTATTAGTCTAACAATACCAATGGATATTATTTAATCAATTCACATTCTCTTAATGAACCATAATGATGGATTCAAATACTTTTAGGTTAAATTATATAAAAAGTTAGTTTCCATCATTATAATATATTGAAATGTAGAGACTCATAATTAAGGGAATATATTAATCATTATATGATTTAGTATAGTCTAGATATGTTGTATTTTGAGTGCATAGAAATAAATGATTTTTTATTTTAGTGTATTTTAATAAAATTCATGCTCATTTGAGATCAGTATTTTGAGGATTAGGTTATGAAGTATGAGAAAACACAACTCAATGTTACCTCGGTTGATATAAAATTAATATATGTATATATAAGGGTGATATAGGTTGAACCGAGTTAGATAAAATTTGAGTTGAATGAAATATAGGGAAACATGATAGTTTTATAAAGAGAGACATGTTAAGGTAAAAATATTCTTATGGTTGTTTATGAAAATTATTTTCTTGTAATTTTAACTCATGTGAACTCATTTGGGTTTAGTAATGGAATAAGATTAGAGGAAATAAGTTTATAATAGATATCATAGACAATGAATAAACCTTCCCAATGAACAACCAAATGGAAATAGGGCGTGAGTAAGAAATGTTGTGAATATTTTAAACTGGATATCAATAATCCTGAATACAAATATGAATATAGTTGAAATACCATACACACCAATGAAGATAAGGATAAAATCTCATAGAAAATCAGGTGTCCATGATGAGAATGAAATTAAGATATAATTTTTTATATGTAAACAATATGGGAAAAATCATGGAGGAAATTTCCCTAAAGGGATATAAAAAGGAAATAAATTTCGATATGAATTTCATTATACTCACAAGTGTAATGGAAAGAGAGAGGTTTAAGAAATATGTTTATTCAATTTCATGAGAGCAGGGAATAATGTGAACAAATTTTGTAATCCAAGGGATAGTGAGGGAAATATTTACCAACAACCATGTGAACAAGAAAAATCCTATGATACTAATACCAATTTATTAGATATAGAGTTCTCACTCTTTATTTTCTACTCTCCTATGTCATGTATGTTTTCAACAACTAATAAATATTGAGATATAAATAAAAACACATAGTGGTATGATTATTATATAAATAATTCATAGGTTTTTGTGTAGTTATTCTTAATGTATATTGATCTTATTCCATTAATATAATTCTATCTGAAACTAAGAATGTTTTAGTCTCTTTATAATATTATTATATTAATTTTTTATATAGACAAATATCATTCCACTTATAAAATAAATACATGATCATATTTCAGTGTATGATTAATTATAAGTTCTCAAAATATATTAATGTAATATTATGAGTAAAATTAATAGTAAAGATTTTATTTAGTGGGATAGATAATGTAACACTATAAAATTTTAATATATGATTTCTTTGAAATAAATCAATGTGCTCGATAGCTTTATTATCACACACCACCAAAATAAAACAAAACTGAGATATATTTATGCCATTAAAACATATCCTTTAAAGTGTTGGGAATGAATATAAGTAACCACGTTATGAAATATATATATAAATAAAATTAATTCTACTCTTAATATGAGTGAAGCTTGATTTGTATAGCTAAAATGACTAATTTGATCATTTTAGGAAGAAAAATTCATTTTCAAAGTATTTCCTTTCATTGTGATATGCATTTATATTATAATAAACTTTTTAATAATGATGATAAAATATTTTTCATATGAAAAAATCCTTTAAAATAATTTAATTTTCCAATAATTGAATTTAATGTTGAGAATGATTATTATTCTAGAATATTTATTTTCCTATATAAATAATATTTTTAGTATTTATCATGTTCTTATTTAAATATAAAATTTTTATTTTATAATTTTTAACTTATAAAATTATAATTATTTTTAACTTTATAATATTATTATTTCAATCAAATTAATTTTTATGATTTTTCTAAGAAATATTGATTTTTAGGTGAATAAAGAAAAATTAATTTTTAACATATAAAGTTATTTTTTTTTGAAATTATTAGAATATAATTATGAATTGGAAATTCATGAAACATTTATTTGTGAACAAATATATATATTATAAGTGAATTTAATTTATAAAATATTTTTTTAAAAAAAATTAAAAAACATTTTTTGGTATTTTAATAAAGATGAAATTTTTCATAAAATTGTTTTCATACATTATAAATTTTATTTTAGAAATAATTTCTCTCAATATTATAGATTTAAAAAAGGAAATGGATTAAAAATTTAGAATCAATGGGTATAAATTATCTAATAAGGGCCACATTAATTTTAGGCAAAAAGATTTTGTTACTATAGGAAAACATTAATTGACGCTGTAAAATCTTAAAGGTAAAAAAAATCAATGGGTGAAGGTCTTGAAACAAGTTAAAAACTTATTCCTAATTGCTATTTTGAAAAATTATTTTCCAAAACCCAACCTACACTCAATTATTTTCTTCTTCTATACACATTACAAGTCTAACATATTGTTACTTTATATTAAGTCAAAATATGTACAAAAATTCCATTCCCAATGCTTAAAATTCCGGGATCCCCCCCTTTGATTCCCTCATTTAAATTATATTTACTCACAAATACCTTATCTTTTTAACTTCCCCGAGCTTAATATTTCAACCAATTGAGCTTTTTATCAGAAGATATTTTCCTATTCCATCCATTTTCACGGCATCTTCTTTGGAAGCCATTAAGTTCTCAATGTGTGTAATCATTTTTACCTAACATCATTCCATTATATTTTTATTTTATAATTAAAATTATAAAATACTTAAATAATTAAACAGTTGTTTTTTATATAATTAATATTATTATTTTATTGCAATTATCAATAATCATTTTCCCCATTTCTATTATGAAACAAATAACAGTCATTCATGCGTTGTGTAGACTACCACCTCTATGATATAACATGTTTCATCTAACATTACCCCATTAAATGATTTTACAAAAGATAAATTTAAATAAGAATTATTATATTTGTATCGTTTTTATGATTCAGAAACAATATACTATATTATTCCTTCCTCACATTCTATGAATACAAAGTCATCATCCATGTTTATGTGTCAACTACAACATCCTTGGATCAGAGTATTAAATTTTTCATTGATTCCATTCATAGATGGATATAAATTGGTGATTAAAAGAAAAAATATGAGTTTTATGATACCATTAATTTTTTGGTATCATAAATTATATAACATATTAATAATATTATTAACAAACGATCATCATTAATATTATCATTTAAAATGAGTGTACTAAGAGGAAACTGACCTCTCCAATCAAAGAAATAAAGTACTGGAAATTACAAATTAATTTGTAATTATATAAAATTACGTTATATAGAACTAATAAGAAATGATAAGGTCATTAGTCTCATGGTATATTTATATTATTACCAAAACACATCATAATCATCTAGTAATCATGGAAGGTTCATATTTTAGTCATTTTAACCACCTACATGAATAATACTATGGGTTTATATCATGGGTGACTATGAGAACATATTTATTAGTACAATATGATATAAATTTTTAATTTTTTTTGGTTTTGGTAATGACATATCAACATTTAAAACAATAATTAACAAAGCTCTATTTGTTCAGTAAAAATCACCAATACAAGACCACCGCCGATCTTATCCTCATTGATAATATAATAATGGAATGAAATGAAATTATATATTTATAAAAGATTTTTTAACATATCTTACTATAAATTATATATTACAATAATGTTTTAATTTTGGAAAATAATATATAATATCACATATTTTTTGAAAATTGTTCAAATCCATAAATATTACTTACACCAAGAGTTGAAAATAAGAAAAAACTATCTAATATATATATATATATAATGATTATAAATGAAGGATATAAATGGATATAGTTACGAAAAATGCTCATTCATATTTATTTAATAAACATTATAAAATTATTAAGGTTATTTTGTGTATATGAAAAACGAATCAAGAACAAGGTATGTTTTTTCATCGTAAATTACTATCTTTGAGTCATGTTTGGAATTTGGGATATAAATTTAGGTATGTGGTGTATAAAATACCTATTTGAGATATAATATCATGAATTATATTTTTATCATATTATTTTAAGTTCAATTATAAGCCCTATATTTCAAGTGGTTATGATTATAATGTTACTCAAGCTACAAAAGTTCTTTATCCCACATATTAATTCCTTGAGACAAGTTTATGTTATGAATAATTTTTTATTTTAAATTATGTATTTAATTTAAAAGGTTTTATATTTATCAATAATGTTTTTATTCAATTAGAATACAATTAAATGTCATTTTCTATTTATCAAATTGATTTGGACACATTTGTTACCCTAGTTTTATGAATTTTGGTAATAAAATATTCATGAATTGAGTTATATTTATTTTTCTTGTACTTATTTGCAATAATTTTGATATATTATACTCTTTTATTATTTTATGTGGTATTTTATTTATTCACATTAATACTAGAGAAAACACCATTTAGAAATATTTATTACTTTGATGTGTATGTTATTCTTGTGGGATATTAATGAATCATGTCTCATTTACATGAGTTATATTGTTTCACAATGAACATATCTATTAAAATACTGAGTTATTACACAAAAATATTTTAGTATATAGTAATTTCTATAATTTTATGGTAAAAATAAAATTATATATAATTAATTTTTTGTTATTGTTTATTCAATGTATGTTTTGAAAAAAGGTATTTTGAAAGTAATAAAAAGTATTCTTCCTTTTCACTTTCAAATTTTTTGTATTCATATACTCATTTATCAATGATAAAATTTATTTAATTTCATGCAACCGACATTGGTGGTTCTTTTTGAATGTAATAGTTTTAAAATGATTTGACATCACATTTTTAAAATTTACCTATTGACGTGACATGTAAATTTATATTTTATATCACTTTTAAAAATGTTTTTTAAAATATCATTTATGTTTTATCTTACACTTATTCAATCATTTTAAAAACGATTTACCCTAATGAGATTTATGTTTCACAGTTTATCCTATAATATATATATATACATTCAACATTTGAGGGATTGAACTTGCAGTTTCAAACCATTCGATTCTTGATCCCCTATTATGTGATGTCATTTAAAGAACTATTTTTATGAGGATGATTTTCATTTATATCCAAACACTTCTATGATTAATTTTATACAGCATGGGTATATTCTTTTATAATCATACAAATTTTTTCTCTGGATGGATTATAATCAATTTATTCTATCATTTTCATTATCAAAGAGTCATTACCTTTAATTATGTGAACACCTTATTTTGAAACATTATGATTATAAGATCCTCACCTATATAAAATGTTTATTTATTTTATGGTGAATTATTGATATTATTTATGATTATAGACTACTAACTAAGGTTAATTATGTATTCAAATTCCATATTTTTTGTTACCTATAAAGATATTTCTTTATTTACCTAGAGTTTATATAGGGAATGGTATGAAATGTCTTATTGAATATTATGGGGAATTCATAGTACTTATTCAAGTGATGCATTGGTACTGACATTATATATCCCCATGATGCATCAAAATGTATCATAAGATGAATCAAATTGGGGTTTGGTGTATACCTCTCCCTATATTAGTATATTTTCTATACACAAGGTCTTGACAACATTTTTTTTAGATTTCTAGAATTATTGATCCCAAAAATATGATATTTTTAATTATTTTTATCCAGTTTTTCATTTATTTTCACTCATATAATAAGATATTTGTTTTAGTTAATTATGGATTCATATAATTTATTTACTCTATTTATATTATGTATACCATTATTATGTTTTAAAATATCCAATTATATGTTTCCCTTATTGAGCATTTGAGTTCACCCTATTCATTATCTTTCCATTTAAAGTTTATAAATAATAGTAAAACATGTGAGATGTTTAGAAGAAAATCAAGTGTGGATGAATTTGTGAAAGATATTGAAGAATCATTATGAATTAAGTAGTTTCTCATTAAATGGTTAAAAAATTTAAATATCCATTAGTTGAGAAAGACACAATCTCTATTAGTTTATATTTTTTCCAAATTCTCCAAAGATATAAACCTATGAGGTATTATGAATGTATGAAATACAATATTTTCTTTACGAAATGTAATTTATGGATAGTTATGTCTGTGAATATAATGTTTCTTTCAAAGCTAGTGTCACGACCCGTCCTTGGGGCCCGTGCCGTGACTACCCCAAGCCCGCCTTCCATAGGCCAGAGGCTGGCGACTAGCACTAAAGGCGTATATCCCGATAAAAGGGAAGGCCTTGCCTTATATAAGAAAACAAAAACCACAGAGTATGCAAGCTGAAGTAAACATTAAGAAAACTGAGTACAAAAGTAGGTGCTGGAAAGTAAATGGGCCAGTATACCAACCCAACTGAAAGTACAGTACAACTGAGAAAAGAATGTACAACAGCTGAAAAGTAAAGCTGCAACCACCAAGTTGTTCTGTAGAAACCCCACCTGAAGGGTGGGTACTGATGGTCTCCAATGCTCCCTGAATCCGTCTGTCAGCACTGTGAACATCCACCTGATAGTCCACCTCCGGGTACCATCCCGCTCTACAATCCTCAACCACGATCAGCACTGTTCGTCGTCTAAAACCAACACAATGTAGTGCGGGCATAGCCCATGTAGGGGTGAGTATAGGATACTCAGTAGGGACCCTGAGACCCCCAAAGGTCTGCTAGAATCCACAAAGGATAAACCACAAAGAAAATATACCAACACAAATTATCAACCATATCTACTTAGGTATATACCCATACATAAACCTAAGTCATCAATTCCAGTTCTAATCCAACTCAAGAGTCTGTGAACTTCCCAGCCCACATAAGAAAGCACAACCCAGTCCACACAGGAAAGAAATTCAATCATATTGATGATAATGATTGAATGTCAAGACTAAACTCACACAGATATACTACTCACAAATAGGGGTGGAGATAATATATGTAGCCTCTAAATCATCTCCCCTGCTGAAACCACGTAGGATCAAAGTACAGAAGTCGTCGCTACCGAACCCACGTAGGTTCCATGTACTATAACCATCTTTTCTGAACCAACGTAGGATCCAAGTATAGTCGTCATCACTGCCGAAACCACAAAGGATCCATGTACAGTCGTCCTCACTGCCGAACCCATGTAGGATCCAAGTACAGTCATCATCGCTGCCGAACCCACGTAGGATCCAAGTACAGCCATCATCGTCATCGCAGTCGCAACCACCTCTAGGGTTCACACACACAGTACAATCGATTCCGGGAGGGTCCACTCCAAGAGCCAAGAGGTCGATACAACAACTATCAAGAAGTCTAGATTTGATGTATCACAAAGTTCTGTCTCAAAAATAGGAACTCATCATGATAGATGGTGCATCAATCGGACGCCCGGTCTAAGAGTTATTGGCTTTTACTCCCAGATACTAGGTTGGATTTTAGGCTAAAACCAACCTTTCCGTACTCCAGCTACATACTATCCTTGAGTGGAGTAATCCCACAGAACCTTCTCACTAAGATGAAGTCAACTTAATTGACGGAACGTCATTCAGATGTACGGTAGTTAAGTTTTAAGCCTTTCCGCTCCAAGGGCCCGGTTGGTTTTGGGTTCTATCCAACCCAGCCATACACAAATTTTCCCAAAACCTCGAGTGTAATATAACAAAACGACCGTCTCGATCAAAGGATCCCTACGCAAATAATGATGCAACGATCGGAGGTCCGTAGCCCATGATATGGGCGTTTGAACAAACCTTGTCCGAAAATATGGGCGTTGGGCCCGGTCCGACCCAGGTCAGGGTCCGGCCCAATTGGGCACTGCCCAGCCTAGATGGCGTGGCCTGGCCCGAAACTAGCGACCTAGCCCAACAATGGTGGCCCGGCCCGGCGCGGGCACGGCCCGATCCACAGTTGGGAGATTCCAGCGGCCCGCCTTGGAGGCCAGCCACGGCTCGGCTCATGGCCGAGTAGTGCGCAAAGCGGGAGCTGCCCCCTTGTTTCCAAAATGGTGGACCCAGTGGGGTCCGCTCTATTTGCCAGTCAGGGGGAAGTTACACCCCCCGGTTTTTCTTGGAAAAGGCCAGCCTTTATGGCCAGCCGGTTTTCATGAACCACCGCGAGACCCTAAAGGGTCCAGCCTCTTGGAGCGCCGGCGGCAGGCCGAGCCCGGCCGCCCCAACTGGTGACCGCTGTGGCCTTAGTCTGCGACCCTTCTTCGACTGGCATGGCGCAACGGCACAGCGCCCCTCCGCAGTAGCCCGCTCCAGTCATGGCCTCCCTTGGGTCCTGCGGCACGGCGCGATGGTGCCCTGCATTGCCGTCGTGGCCCACTCTGGCCGCGGTCCCTTTGGCCTCACCGGCACGGCACGACGGCACCGCGCACCACTGCCATGGCACGCTCCGGCCGTGGTCCCCTTCGCCCCCACGCGGTGCAACAATACAGTGCCCCCTTTTCCACAATCATCAATGGAAATAAACAAGAAATGAGGAGGAGGATTGGTCGTGTTTGTGCGGTCCGATCTCCTCCCGTTATAATGATAACACGCGGCCAGAATTTAATCAACGAAGGTCAATAAATAAAACTTGAATGAATTTAACCCCTACCTCGATAAACGATGTCTTTTTCCGGCGACGCAGAAGATGGCGTCGCGGGATGAGTTTTTGAGGACGGCGTTGGCATGCGTCCAAGGAGGGGATGTCATCTCACACTAGCTGTGGAGAGAAGAAGGAATGACACGTTGGCTCTCCTTGTGGTGACAACATTTTTCATCGAAGGGTGTCGTTCTTCACGGGAGGATGAATTTATTCCAATAAAGCTAATGCTCTATCCCCAATTCCCAACACAACAAACTAACCCCATGAAAAAGCTTTCCCTTATTTTGTTTTACCTTTCCATCCATTTGAAAAACTGAAAATTCAAAATATAATCCAATTAATTAAAGAGGTTCAATTAATTAATTTAAAGTGAGTTGGAATTATTAAAGAGAGAGAGAGGGGATTTACTCAAATAATGGGGGGATTTAGGGAGTTAGGGAATGTGATGAGTTGGGGCTAGTGTGGGCACAACCTCACCTTTATCCTCACAAGGGTATTTTGTAACTAGTGGTTCCCACCCCCACTCCCACACCTAGGATATAACCACTTAGAATAAAGAATAAAAATTGTTCTAATTTTTTTTTCAATTCTTATTTAAACCAAAAAATTAAACTCCTTCTCCCGTGCAAACGTATCTACGGTAAAAGTCCTCTTAAGAAAATACCGATGCTGTGGTTCCATCGGTGCCCTCAGATTTCAAATCCAAGAATCAGTTCAAAAGATAGAAAAACCCGCCCATTCGTTCATTCAACGTACCCGAGATAAACTTCAGAAAATGATTCTGGGCACACCGGGTCTCAGAATCAGTTGCCGTCAAGAAAATGCTTACTTGTAAAATCCCAATGAATTTAAGAAAACAATTTCCTTGAAATTTACGGGTCTTTACAGCTAGTATATAATGTATGTTTTTATGGAATCCGCTAAGGGAGTGCGTGTCAGGACATCATAATGGGATTGTAAATTATAAAATGGCACTTCTACCAAAAAAGTTAACACACACTATAAAGTTATTAATTGTTCATAAAAAAAGGGACTAACGTCTATTCATTTCACTAACTATAAAAATAAAATCCATTACACCATGTGGCCAAAATTCATTCATCTTAGCAATCAATGGTTGTCTATAAACATTAATTTTATCATGAAGAGATCTTTAACCAAAAATAAGAATTAAAATGAAAATCAATTTTTTCATATATGACCACTAGGTAAGGTTATATAGAACCAAGACCATTGTCCATATACTATGTGTCACATAAACCATTGACCCAAATGTAATAAAACCATCATATTTTAAATCATTTGGATCATTCTGACTGACTTAAAGAAATTTTTAGTGTATATGATACAACTCATTCCATGGGAATGAATCATTTATGTGAGTTTACTTATTAATATATTGGTTTCTCTTTGAATAAAGCTAAATTAGTTTAGAAATTTATCTAAAATAAATAATACCTTCAACCATTGTTTTAGTGGGATATAACACATCTGATTAGTGGAGATATATTTCCCATGGTTTTTGAGAAAGCACTATAAATAATCAAATAACATTGATTAATCTCATTTTCTACCCACCTGAATGAGTATGAAATAATAAAAAAACTCATTTATGAAATCTATTTTATAAAAAACATACATTTTTATGGCATGCATCAATAGTACCATATTTTAAGCCAAGGTTGTTTGTAAACCTATAAGCATAGTAATAAAACTTTTAAATCTTTACTCCAATAGGGATAAAACTCTAATATAACACCAATAATATATCAAAGTATGTTTCATACCATTTATTAAAAGTCTGAAATTGTAAAAATTATGTGATAAATTATAATTTATTAAATCCATTTCAAAAAAGACATAATTCATAAAATACATCATCAATAATTGAAAATATTTTCAACGACTCTCCATCTTCCAAAGAACATGGTTTAAATCCTATAATATCATCGTTCATGATGTTACTCCCTTCAGGATGAAACTACTATATCATATCATTAATAACTACATTCATCAGATCAACTGTTATCCGATCAAAATCAATCATAATAATTTTTATAGATGATAGGGAAAAAATCTTCCCCAATTACATTTATA